>CM060110.1:27726510-28287532 GCA_030522415.1 Channallabes apus
AGTAAGTGGGTGGTGATTATGATGAGGCATGAGTCAGAAGTCTTTGGAACAGGCAAACCAATAATTTGTTTGAGGAAGCTCCATCATTAGGAAATCCTTTTATACGAACCCAAACTGCAGTTTTGAAGTGAAATGTTTTTCATTCTGGTTAAAGCTTTATGAACTTCTGCATAATCCCTTTGTTATTAAAGAGCTTTGTGGACTTTTCAATACAGGCGCTATAGAGAAGCAGAAATTGGTGTACATCCTGAATAGAGATGCAGCTGCACGCCTCACCATCTCCTCTCCTCTGGAAGCACACAAGGCTAACACGCTCGTCTACCATGTGGTCGGGGTAGACGTGGGTTTTGAGAACCCCATGTTTGCCTGTCTCGAGATGGACTATGAGGTGGGAATTCAGCTAGTTCTTTTAAACAAATGTTAGTGTTGTCATTTCCCCTTGTGGGATTGAAACATGGCTGTGCGGATTCATTTATTTAAATAGTTTTTTTTTTGTTTAGTTTTTTTATTTAAAAGCGAACCACAAACACATTTTATATTTTATTTGATAATTAGATCTTATCTAATATTCTGTAATATTCGTTACCTATTATATTTTAAGTATTTTTTTCAGTGAAGTGATGAGTTTATTCATGTCTCTTCTCTGACATCAGAATGGAGAGATTTGTAAAGACTTCTGATCACTGCATGTGCACAAAATTACAGCTTTATTAGAACACCTGGTCATTTCTCTGTGTAAATCGTATACTGTTTTATTTAACAGGAAGCTGATAATGACCCCACAGGCGAAGCAGCAGCTAACACACAGCAGACTCTGACCTTCTATGAGTTGGACCTGGGACTCAACCACGTAGTGCGCAAGTACAGCGAGGCGCTGGAAGAACATGGCAACTTCCTCATCACAGGTATGACCTTTGCTGAGAAAAGAATTGTCGCAGGAATGCATTTTGAATTGGTGTGCTTTTAATGTAAACATGATGATCTACCTTCATGTCTCTTCTCTGATTGATGTGAGGAGAAATGGTAATATCTGACAAGCTTTTGTTACGATTTAGTGTGAATTTAGTTTGTTGTAGTGTTTGTTTGTCTGATCCTTTCATGTGCCCTTGTGTTCAACCAACAGTTCCAGGTGGCTCTGATGGTCCGAGTGGTGTGCTCATTTGCTCAGAGAACTACATCACTTACAAGAACTTTGGGGACCAGCCGGATATCCGCTGCCCAATCCCACGCAGACGGGTGAGTGTTTTTTAGTGGTTACGCATCAGA
This sequence comes from Channallabes apus, assembly GCA_030522415.1. Classification (NCBI taxonomy): domain Eukaryota; kingdom Metazoa; phylum Chordata; class Actinopteri; order Siluriformes; family Clariidae; genus Channallabes; species Channallabes apus. The sequence continues at coordinate 27,727,777 of CM060110.1, forward strand.
GACGGAGTTTCAGGATTAAAACCATATTTCGACTTTCAACTGAAATGATGAGGTTTTCATGTCTCTTCTCTGCCACAAACCCTGGAGACAGCTAAGACTTCTGATCTCATAACTGTTAGTTTTAACAGATGCCTAATTATATGGCACTTGTGGTTTTTCTTGACTATTGTTGTAGATTGCATTGTGAGTAATACAAACACGCTTGAAAATCTGCCATAGTGGTTTAGAGCTGATCTGTTCAATTTCCCTGTATTAACTCAGAATGACCTGGACGACCCAGAGAGGGGCATGATCTTCGTCTGCTCAGCCACTCACAAAACAAAGTCCATGTTCTTCTTCCTTGCCCAGACTGAGCAAGGAGACATCTTCAAGGTTACCCTGGAAACAGATGAGGAGATGGTAAGTAGAGATGGGGATTAGGGGTGGGGTAAAGTCTGTCATGAAGCACGATTCGACTTTTGATTGCAGAATTGTGTATTACATAATAGGGATGCACCCGTCGATCAGCCAGTGATTGGTATTGACATAACCTAATTAGAATTGACTTAATGGACATAAGCGATTCTGTGCCAAGTGCATGAGCATAACATTTTCATTTGAGTTAGTTTTAATAAAAAATCTGACTAATCCTAATTTTGAGTGGTTTTTGTCCACAGCCTGGCAGGGAAACACAACGTAAAATTGTTAACGTAGGCCTCTGAGTTCCGCAGTGCTAAAGTGCTCGCCCTATCATCCGGAGATCGCGAGTTTGATTCCCGGTTGTTGCTGCAACCTGCTCAACCTCCAGAGAGAGCTGATTGGCCTAGCTCTTTCAAGAGATTGTGTTATGCCGTTATGAAACATGTGATGGTCTTCAGCCCTCCCGACTGAGTGGCAGTAGTAGCCTTAATGTGGGAGGAATTGGACGGGGGGGGGGGGGGTCTTAAGGTAAATACACCTGAAGTTGTTACTACTTCCTCTTTTGAGCCTATGGGCTGTTGATGCATTATCGCTACCTACTTGAGTGGAGTCAGAAGATTGTCAGGGGAAAAAACTGACCGTATGACTGTATCACGCACATACATAGAACAGGAATAGTTGCCTATTTCTTTGTCACTCCACTATGCGAACCTGGGTCATTCAGCTAGTATGTAGAAATGATGATATACCTTCATGTCTCTTCTCTGACTAATGCTGAAGAGAATGTTGATATCTGATCTCTAATTCCTCACGTTACAACAATAACAGCCTGTGGATTTCTATTGTTTGTGTAATAATGTACGGTGTGTTTGAAACTCTTGAATCTGTTAAGTAAATTGCATTACCTGTTTCTAGGTCACAGAGATCAGGATGAAGTATTTTGATACCATCCCTGTGGCCACCGCAATGTGTGTACTGAAGACTGGCTTCCTGTTTGTGGCATCAGAGTTTGGAAACCAGTAAGTTACAAAATACAGTCATAAGTCTGACAACAGACGATAACTGAAATTGCACTTGCTGATAATTTCCTGTCTGTTTCTTTTAAACAAGTTCTTTCAGATATTTGTGTTCTTATCAGTGGCCTCATTAATGGCTCTGTTATTACATTTTGATCCAGACACACTGGGGGTAGAAAAGTTTCAAGTGTTGCAGCAGAAATAAAACATTGGGTCATGGCATAAAGGTTTTCATCCACAACAGGATTTGAATATTTCATAGAAAACAAATGAAGCATAAATCTCACAGCATGTTGCAACAGAATAAAAGAATAAAATAAGAAGTTTACTTCCTGCTGCAACATTGCCCCTGTTCACAAAAAACAGTTTATAACAGTTATGAACTTAATGTAAATGTACACTGCATTCCAAATTATTATGCAAATTGAATGTAAGTGTCAAACATTAAATGTTTAGTTTTTAAATTAAATTCATGGATTGTATTGTGTCTCAGGGCTCTTTGGATTAGTGAAATGAATCTCAGACACCTGTGATAATTAGTTTGCCAGATGAGCCCAATTACAGAAAAAGTACTGAAGAAAGTTGTTCCACATTATTAAGCAGGCCACAGGTTTCAAGCAATATGGGAAAGAAAAAGGATCTCTGCTGCCGAAAAGCGTCAAATTGGACACGGTATGAAAACATTAGATATTTCACGAAAACTCATCGTACTGTGAAGACATTCGTGGCTGATTCACAGCACAGACAGGTTTGTGCAGATGAAGGCAGGATGAGGAAGATTTCTGCCAGACAAATTCATCAGATTAAGAGAGCAGCTGCTGAAATGCCATTACAAAGCAGCAAACAGGTATTTGAAGCTGCTGGTGCCTCTGGAGTCCCGCGAACCTCAAGGTGTAGGATCCTTTAGAGGCTTGCAGTTGTGCATAAACCTACTATTCGGCCCCTAACCAATGCTCACAAGCAGAAACGGTTGTAGTGGGCCTAGACATACATGAAGACTAATTTTCAAACAGTCATGGATGGAGTAGTGGATGGTTGGTGGATGGCCACCATGTCCCAACAAGGCTGCGATGTCAACAAGGACGTGCCGGAGTCATGTTTTGGTCCAAAATTATGGGGAGAGAATTAGGGTCCCTGAAGGTGTGAGAATGACCTCTGCAAAGTATATTGACTGACCACTTTCTTCCATGGTACAAAAAGAAGAACCGTGCCTTCCGTAGCAAAATCATCTTCATGCACGGCAATGCACCATCTCATGCTGCAAAGAATACCTCTGTGTCAATGGCTGCTATGGGCATAAAAGATGAGAAACTCATGGTGTGGCCATCATCCTCCCCTGATCTCAACCCCATTGAAAACCTTTGGAGAATCCTCAAAAGGTCTATGAAGGTGGGAGGCAGTTTGATTCAAAACAGCAGCTCTAGGAGGCTATTCTGACATCTCGCAAAGAAATTCAAGCAGAAACTGTGCAAAAACTCACAAGTTCAATGGATGCAAGAATTGTGAAGGTGATATCAAAGAAGGAGTCCTATGTTAAAATGTAACATGCCCTGTTAGGATGTTTTTGATTGAAATAGCTTTTAATTTCAGTAAATATGAACACCTAATGCTGCAAATTCAACAAAAGCCTATTTTCAGTTCTTTACAACCTATAAAATGTTTTAACTCTGTTGTGCATAATTTGGAACAGTGCATTTTCAGTAGGGAAGTAACGGTTTCAAAACTTCATGGTACGGTAATACCTCGGTATGAATGGTATGGTATTTATTGAATCATTTACAGGAAAAACAAAACTAATGGAGACTCGAAAAAAGTGCCAGAAGTGTTTATTAAACAGTATACATGAACACTGACCATATCAATGGCATACAAATTAGCCATCTATCTGTAAACTTTGAAACATAAACTTAAAATTTTCAATTTTAATAACACAATTATTAAACCATGTAAAAAAAAAAAAGCTTAAATTTAGTATTCTTGGAAAAAATTAAATTGCAGCCTACATATTGCAGCTGGCCCATGTGCTGAATGAGTATTTGAAAACACTCAGCTCATTCACTCACTTATTCAGACAGAGACAGGCATTTTTTTTCCTTTCCCGTTTCTTTTCAGAGAGAAACCGAAATGACTCGATAAAACTATAGGTCTTCTGAGAACTTTGCTCAGGCTGATTGAGCGAACGGGAACTACAATTCCCATCAGCCCAGGCGTGACCATCATCCTTTGCGGTCTGTTGTCGCTACAGATCCTGTAATGCGGAAATAGCGGGTGCTGCTATTAGCGGCGAAAGAAGAGATGGAAAGAGTAATCATTATGGAGTAAGCGTGTTTTTAATCGGATGTGCGCATTACTCTATCTGTAGCGACAACAGACCGCAAAGGATGATGGCCACGCCTGGGCTGATGGGAATTGTAGTTCCCGCTACCTCCTGTTTGCTCCATTCGCCTGAGCAAACTTTTCTCAGAAGACCTATCATTTAACCGTCCTGCGACCACGGTATTATCGAAATAAAGTGTTATTGCGGTACGACGGTATTTACAGTACCGTTACATCCCTAATTTTCAGTTTATTTTTAAAATAAATATCATTAGGAGGATTGTTCAGTAAAATTCAAATTATACTGTAATAGTTGATGACTAGAAAATTATACTGACTGTCATTTGCATTCACTAATCATGAAAATCAGAGAAAGATATCATTTGCGTAATAATTTGGAACGCAGTGTAAAGGTTCAATTGTCCTAACGGCAAAAGCTTGTGCATTCAAAGATTTATCACTGCACTGCCAGAAAGACCGTTAACTTGGAATAGATTATAAAAATTGTATTTTAAAAAATTTGAGCTGTTTACGCATCTGTACTTTGCACAAATCAGTATTTCACAGCATGTGTAGAAAGCGTGTTTCATAATGAAAATGCAGAAACAATTGTAAACCTTTTTAAACAGATTCAGACTCTTGTTCATAGCATACAGTGTGTTGTAGAAAGTACTATGTTGTAAAGATTTTGCATGGCTATAATGTTTGCCTTTTAAATTATATCAAAAATTGGTCAAATCTAAAAATATAATATTTAAAGGTGCTAGTCACAAGGCTTGACTGATGATGAATGTAGCTCCAGTTCAAATTCCATTGAAACAGTTACTCCTTTGTCAAAAAGTTAAACATTGACAGAAGTAATTTCAAAGTATTAGGGAGAGGTTGTGGTTGAAGGCTGATGAAAGGTTTGGAATGCTTTATTAATTCTTGTTCATCATTCAGGAATGTGAAAAAAGTGAAAGTAAATGCTCAATCTTTCATGTCTTTATTGAAAGACATGGTATTATTATATAATATTAATATTTATTAATAACACTGATGCTAACCACATTCAACTCTTAAGGGTTAATGTGAAATTGTATAGAATATGCAGATAATGAATAGAAAAGTTGAAAATAGAAAAGAAATGAAAAGTTTAATTTCTTACTTCAGACCACAAGCCAGGCAAGATTTCAGTGTAAGGCTAAGTAGGCCAAGGTAATTTCTCTAGTTGCTTAAGTGTAATCTGCTTAACTTTAATATTCACATATTTGTATTTAATTTTAAAGGCCGAATATTTGTTTAATTCTCAATAGAAGTGGGAAAAGTATATTTAATTTCACATAGTCAAGTAAGTGTGCAAAATCTGCCTATAGTCCCTTATTTTCTACAGATTGGTTGTCTTAACTGGCCAGTCGGTCCTTACTCATCCACCTATAGCAGGTGTGCTTGAGATGTGCTTGAGCCTTACTCTGCTTACGGCCGCTATGTGTATGTGGGCTGAGAAGTGAGTGAGTTTTCACATTCGGTGTACTGTTTCCATTTGTTATTCCCTGACGCAGCTTTGTTCCATGTGGTGTATAACAAGTGCATACGGTAGAAATGTGTTTTTCATACGCTTTTTAGTATTTTTGAGAAGCCCTTAATGCTAGTTAATGAAAATTTTTGCAACTTTTTTCATTTTGCAATGTAATTTGCATTTGTAAATGTATACTTTCTCAGATCTTAGTTATGTTTAACAGTGCTGTTTTGTTTATTTTACTGCTATAAAAGGTAAATAAACAATAGTACACGGTAAGTGGAACACTTTAAATAGCAGATCCCAATAACTCCACACACCCACGATCCAATTTCTAAAATTGCTGCTCGATATCAGTGTCGGGCTCAGTGATCATCCCCAAAAACCCTTATCGGAGCAGCCTATGATTAAGCATTATTTTTAAATTGTAAATTATTTTTCATTGTTCGTTCTCCCAACACAAGGGCTATCTAGAGGTGTTTCACAAGTGTAAAGTATTACTGAAGTGCTGAATAATTAATTAAATGCCTTTGGAAACGGAAAGAGCAATTACTTGTCTGTCAGATTCATGTGTGTGTTTTATGAACTTCGTCACACGTGTCTCTTAGTATCTGTATCCTCTGTCTGTGTTTGTTAGTTATCTCTATCAGATTGCCCACCTGGGTGATGATGATGATGAACCAGAATTCTCTTCTGCTATGCCTCTGGAGGAAGGAGACACCTTTTTCTTCCAGCCACGACCACTTAAGAACCTTGTGCTTGTGGATGAACAGGAGAACCTTTCCCCTATCATGACCTGCCAGGTAAGTTGTAAATTGCAGGGATTAAAGTTCTCTGTCGTTACGACGGATTTCCGTTAATTGTAGCGAGTCATCGACGGATTTCCGTCAATTACACTTCCGCCTGTCCTTAATGTTTTAAATTAACTTTTCATAATTTTAGTGCTGTGTATAGGCTTACATTTCTCAAATAGTGTAATAAATGTCTTAATTTTAGTTTAAATAGGTCTTAAATTAAGGAAAGCTAAAGTGTATTCAGCCTGCTGAGGAGGATGTGATCAAAGCCTGGAGTGGAGCGACTGCACGTTTCTCTCTCCACTCAAAGCGTTTTATCACCACTCCGGTATGGATCCACTCCGGGTTTTGGTTTAGTTTTGAAGAAGTACATGTCAGGCTAAGGCTATATTTAAGATAGCATGGACACTTATAATGCAGGAAGGCTCCGATGTTTCGGAGATTGATAAAAGTGTAAGAAATACATGGAGATGGGCTTGGATTAGCGAACTTGGGGAGAACGGCAAGCCTTTTAGTTCGTGGGCTAAAAAAAAAAATCAAACAACCAGGTACGTGTCTGCACAGTATGCCACAGGAAACTTCAATATGGCAATAATGGCAAAAAGAAAAGTGCTAGCTCGCCATACAATGCTGCCATTCGTGCGCTACAGTACACATGCTCAGTGGCGGTCTTAGGCATGGGCGAACTGGACGCCCCGATGGGGGGTAGTGGCGCTGACGGTGGGGGGCGCCGGAAGGGAGTCTCGCCCAGGGAGCAATTCATTGTAGAACCGCCACTGCACATGCTCCCTGTCTGGTTGGTGCGACAAGTACCACAACGGAGATTCATGCATCTATGGCCGACCGTGTGCATGATGTAAAAGTGCGTCTATGTTCTTTCATAGACCTGTTCACAGTCTCACAACCACTAGTTAATTTAATGCAATCAGTTGTCAAAGACGAGTGCATTTTCAAGATTGTCTATGTCTAATGCACATGCTTCCTACTTGTGCACACATGGCATTGCTGCTTATTGGAAATCCGAATTGTCATCTAAGCTGAAAACGAAGATGTTTTCTTTAAATGTAGATGAGGCAATGGATGGAAACATGGACAGGATTCTGAATGTTCTTGTTCGGTACTACGATGAAGATGTGGGAAAAGTGGCAACCCAGCATCTACTGTAGCCTCGAGGAAACTGAATATTGCAGATGCCTTAACAATCACAAAAACATTGACAGATATTCTCCAGTCATATAGCCTGAACTGGAATCAGTTAATTATTAGCAGTTAATTATAACTGTTAATTATTAATAGTTTCACAAAACGTTTGGTGTTATAAGATAAATAAAAACATGCACTGAAAAGATGTGGTAGATGGTTGATTATTTGTCAAGGTATATATTTTTTCAAAGATTACAAATAGCTTTTAAAATATGCAAACTGGCAATATTAAAGCGGTTTAATCTCCCCTTAAAACGCTATTGGTCTCAACTATTTAAATAAAGTGTTTGTTAAAGGAATATGGCTCGGCCTGAAAAAAGTTCAGTCAGAAGATTGTTTTTCACTTTAATCCCTGAAATCTTCTGTCTCATAGCTTTTAAAGTTGTATAAATTTTTAGATTTTTGCTTATATTCTGACTATTGTATGTTGTATGTATTTATTTTGGATTTTGACCAAATGTCACAGACCTTTATTATTAAGCATAGCAATAGATATATCATTTTATAATAAAATTTAATTCTAATTGCTTTCATTATACTGTACTAATCAGAGGTTTAGTTATGTGGCTACACAGTAATTCCAAATAAGGCCACAAGGTGGCACTTCCTTTTTATTGTAGACTACAGCTGAATGTATGTTCAGGTGAGGAACGATGGTGCTCTGATTAGCTATCTGACAGTTCACATGTAAAATGAACATGGCGTCCTAGAAAACTGCTTTGTGTAGTCAATGTTTAACTCTACAAATGTGTGCTAGCGATTTCATTGTTGCCTCTCTGTAAATCATAAGTGACAGAGCCTTTATTGGGAAGCATAGATGTGCACTAGCTATTCTTTTTTTTTTTTTTTTTTTAATGGCATCCTGTTTGTGGGGCGGCAACATGCGTCTTCTTTAGAGTGTCATTTTTGTTTTGTAGTAGCTTACAAGACTGAAGTGCAGTGACTCATGTAAATTCTTTATGGACTTCTAAGTAGAAGCTCCCCCTGAGGTTTTCTCTCTTTGTTAGTTCTGTGGCTGCAAAGGGGTTTGTCTGACCACAGCAATCTGTCAGTTCACTCCATCCCTGAGCATAGGACGTGTCCTTAATAATTTTTCAGGCTTGTAACCTTACCCTGCTTACATAAGTGACTTGCACTTATTTTCATATCAATATACTCTGCAAGGTGTTGAGATTTATGCCTCTATAGCAAGCATACCTGCTTATTGCGGCGGAACTGAACAGACTATGGCTGAAACGATTCCTCGAGTTGGGACAGTTGCTGATTTACTGCTCTCTACATCTCTACAGTGCATGTATAGAAAGAATGTCCTTTCTTTCTAAAGACGAATATAGATGTATTTCTAATTTCAAAGTTGTCTAAGGTGTCACAGCCATTGCCTGGTTTTCTGCTTTACAGTATGGAGTGACCAGAAAAGGTTATTTTGTATTTGAAGCTTGCTAAAAGCTGCCTGCGTCAGGGATCTTTCCCACATTACCCATCTGTGGAACTGACATGAAATGTTTGACTGATCTAGATCCCTTGACTCACATGGCATTATCTTCTACAAATTGGCACATAAACCATGAAATGTTCAATCATTTACAGTATAGTTTATATCTCAACATGTCTGTATTTACCCCCCCCCCCCCCTTTTTTTTTTTTTTCGATTATAGCCACTCAGTAGCACGAACACTGCATTTAAAATAAATAAATATATATTTTTACTTTTTTTAAGACAACCTTTACCGGATGATTAAATTATTTGTCATGTTGTGAAGTTGTGCCTGCTGTTTGTAGCAGTTTGTGGCCAGACCATAGAGGTTAATGGCATAACTGTGGCTTCCAGACAATCTCGCGACTGAACTTCCTGTCTCTGTTTAAGTGCTTGTAAGGATGAACGTGCAACCTAACCGGTTCACAGTCCTAATTCCATCACAGGCTTTTACTGTGACTAGTAATGACTATGACTGTGTCTATGGGTATTTAGTATTGACTTGCTGCACCATCCTAAAAATAAAGGGCAAGCTTTAAGTTTGACAGAATACTAGCTTTCAAATAATTTATAACAACTTCAGTAAACTTGTGCTCCACAACTGCATTATACTCTCTCTCTCTCTCTCTCTCTCTCTATATATATATATATATATATATATATATATATATATATATATATATATATATATATATTAAACCCCTTACAACTTAAACTCCCCCCTACTCTCAGTTCCATCCCATTCCCAAATTCTTGTACTGCATCTTGGCACGGTAAAAGGATATTTCATTTGCCAACAGGAAGGTTTTCTTTCAGATTGATGCAGCTTGTAAAATGGTGAGTTGCACATGAGTCATGTTTATCACAAAGGGTTACAATAAACTTTCATACAGGCAATGTCAAATTACTTGTCGTAGTATGTCCATGACTGCGTTGCTAAATGAACAGGAACATCTTGGTTCATATTATCTAGTTCTAAATGTACTAATTGATGATCAAAATGAGGGACCTTCTGCACGTGACTCGTACCGTCCCTGGGTGCGCCTGACGTGGATGATGCCTCTATAGCAAGCATACCTGCTTATTGCGGTGGAACTGAACAGACTATGGCTGAAACAATTCCTCGAGTAATTCGATTACAAAAAATGATCGAGGCAAAATCTTCTGCCTCGAGGCTTCTTTAATTTTAACCCTGGAGAACCCATGGGGTCATATTTGACCCAGACTTTTATTTCATCGTCATATTCAACCCACACATCAAAGTAAAGATTTCTTTTTGCATTACAACCCAGTGTGCCCTATGTGAACCCATAACACTGACATTTAGTGGTAACTGACTGAACTAACTTGATTTTTTTCACATCAAACATGGCTGCTACTGTCCTTTTTATTTGGTGATATAAAAGCTGATGCCAGTGTTTTTAGTTCCTGCCTTAGAATAAAATTTTATGTGCATAGTCATTGATGGAAAAGTTAAAATCAATAAATATATTTTGAAATGAGAATCTGGTCTTTCCTTACTAAGAAAGAACTCCTGCCTTTATGTCATGAGTGAAAGTTACCAGTTGGTAAAACATACTGGATATCCCAAGGGGTCATATATGACCCATGTCATTACATGTAGTAGGAAAGGGTTAATAAAAAAAAAAAAAACACCTGTTTTAGGGTTCACTGGGTCTGTATCATTTCAGCCAAAGGAGATAGATTTCCTATTAGGATAAGGTGGTCTGGGTTTTCCAGGGTTAAAAGCTTGCGTTATGTTTTTGCCCAATTATTTGTTTGGCGTGACACAGCACGCTTCCGGATGCAAGCCGCGAGTAAACACCGAAGAAGACACGCTTACGTCGCCCACAAAACGGATGGAGAGGCAAACAATTAGCTGTGCGTATTGATATGAGGGAGTGCTCTGTTGCGGGCTGCAAAATGTAAGGGATCGATGAAATTATATAAAAATTTGTTTTAATGTGTGCCTTAGTTTTTTTTGATACTTAGTCATTTGAAATATATTTATTATATTTCTATTTAACTATATTATAGTTTTTGCACCTGAGGAAAGGCTTTAAAATAAGAATTTATGGCACTATAATGCACTTAATTAATCTCAATCAATTTTAAGGTTTTCCTTGTATTGTGAATAATGACAATGTTTATTTTTGATAAAATGCTGTATGCATTTAAAAAATAAAAGTAGATTTTTCTAAAAAGAAAACCAATTAATCTTTGTTTCTCTTAAATTTTTTTATTTTAAATTAAGCAAATTACATTTTACCAAAGTTGTGAAGTTTACCCGTCCATCCATCCATCCATCCATTTTCTTCCGCTTATCCAAGGTCGGGTCGCGGGGGCAGCAGCTTCAGCAGGGATGCCCAGACTTCCCTCTCCCTGGCCACTTCTTCCGGGGGGATCAAATTCAAATTTTATTTGTCACATACACAGTCATACACAGTATAATATGCAGTGAAATGCTTACACGACCGCCAGTGACCTTAAAAAGAAAATAAAAGCTTGTACGTAAAATAATCAATCAATAAAAAGGAAATACTAAAGAAATAAATTTAACTAGTAAAATTAACTGTACAATAAGGGCATAATAAAAATATTGCAAAATATAGGGTATATATATATATATATATATATATATATATATATATATATATATATATATATATATATACAGTGGTGTGAAAAACTATTTGCCCCCTTCCTGATTTCTTATTCTTTTGCATGTTTGTCACACTTAAATGTTTCTGCTCATCAATAACCATTAACTATTAGTCAAAGATAACATAATTGAACACAAAATACAGTTTTTAAATGAAGGTTTACGTTATTAAGGGAGAAAAAAAACTCCAAATCTACATGGCCCTGTGTGAAAAAATGATTGCCCCCCTTGTTGAAAAATAACTTAACTGTGGTTTATCACACCTGAGTTCAATTTCTGTAGTCACCCCCAGGCCTGATTACTGCCACACCTGTTTCAATCAAGAAATGACTTAAATAGGAGCTACCTGACACAGAGAAGTAGACCAAAAGCACCTCAAAAGCTAGCCATCATGCCAAGATCCAAAGAAATTCAGGAACAAATGAGAACAAAAGTAATTGAGATCTATCAGTCTGGTAAAGGTTATAAAGCCATTTCGAAAGCTTTGGGACTCCAGCGAACCACAGTGAGAGCCATTATCCACAAATGGCAAAAACATGGAACAGTGGTGAACCTTCCCAGGAGTGGCCGGCCGACCAAAATTACCCCAAGAGCGCAGAGACAACTCATCCGAGAGGCCACAAAAGACCCCAGGACAACATCTAAAGAACTGCAGGCCTCACTTGCCTCAATTAAGGTCAGTGTTCACGACTCCACCATAAGAAAGAGACTGGGCAAAAACGGCCTGCATGGCAGATTTCCAAGGCGCAAACCACTTTTAAGCAAAAAGAACATTAAGGCTCGTCTCAATTTTGCTAAAAAAACATCTCAATGATTGCCAAGACTTTTGGGAAAATACCTTGTGGACCGACGAGACAAAAGTTGAACTTTTTGGAAGGTGCGTGTCCCGTTACATCTGGCGTAAAAGTAACACAGCTTTTCAGAAAAAGAACATCATACCAACAGTAAAATATGCTGGTGGTAGTGTGATGGTCTGGGGTTGGTTTGCTGCTTCAGGACCTGGAAGGCTTGCTGTAATAGATGGAACCATGAATTCTACTGTCTACCAAAAAATCCTGAAGGAGAATGTCCAGCCATCTGTTCGTCAACTCAAGCTGAAGCGATCTTGGGTGCTGCAGCAGGACAATGACCCAAAACACACCAGCAAATACACCTCTGAATGGCTGAAGAAAAACAAAATGAAGACTTTGGAGTGGCCTAGTCAAAGTCCTGACCTGAATCCTATTGAGATGCTGTGGCATGACCTTAAAAAGGCGGTTCATGCTAGAAAACCCTCAAATAAAGCTGAATTACAACAATTCTGCAAAGATGAGTGGGCCAAAATTTCTCCAGAGCGCTGTAAAAGACTCGTTGCAAGTTATCGCAAACGCTTGATTGCAGTTATTGCTGCTATGGGTGGCCCAACCAGTTATTAGGTTCAGGGGGCAATTACTTTTTCACACTGGGCCATGTAGGTTTGGATTTTTTTCTCCCTAAATAATAAAACACCTCATTTAAAAACTGCATTTTGTGTTTACTTGTGTTATCTTTGACTAATAGTTAAATGTGTTTGATGATCAGAAACATTTTGTGCGACAAACATGCAAAAGAATAAGAAATCAGGAGGGGGGCAAATAGTTTTTCACACCACTGTATAGAATTTAAAGTGTCAGTGGTTGTGCAAATATGCATGAAAGGTGACTAATGAAAGTGACGTGTGCAATTGACCAGATGTATAAATATTTAATGCAAGTGTGTATGAATGTGACCATGATTGTCCAGTCAGTGTTGTGAGCTTAAAAAGATGTTATTAGTCCTGTGTGGAGGTGTGATTGAGAGACCTTATCGCCTGCGGGAAGAAGCTCCTCCTCAGCCTCTCTGTGTTGGCCTTTAGGGAGCGGAATCGCTTCCCAGACCGCAACAAAGAGAACAGTCCATTACTGGGGTGACTGAGGTCCTTCATGATCTTCCTGGCCTTAGTCCAGCACCGCTTGCTGTAGATCGAGTGCAGGTCAGGGAGCTCGGTGCGGATGATGCGCTCGGCTGATCGCACCACCCTCTGTAGAGCTAGTCTGTCCTGCATGGTGCTGTTCCCGAACCAGGTCGTGATGTTACCCGTCAGGATGCTCTCTATGGTGCAGGAGTAGAAGTTCCTGAGCACCCTAGAGGGCAGTCTAAAGTCTCTCAAGCGTCTGAGGTGGTAGAGACGCTGCCGGGCTTTTTTCACCACGGTGTTGATGTGACAGGACCATGACAGGTCCTGCGTGATGTGAACACCGAGGTATCTGAAGCTGTCCTCTCTCTCCACTGGGCTCCTGTTGATGACGGGGGTCTGGTAGTTCCTCTCCTGCTTTGTACTAAAGTCCACTATCAGCTCCTTTGTCTTACTGACGTTCAGGAGGAGATTGTTCCTCTGGCACCAGTTCTCCAGATTTCCAATCTCCTCTAGGTAGTCCGACTCATCATTGTTGGTGATCAGTCCGACCACGACGGTGTCGTCAGCAAACTTGATGATGGAGGTGGAGTTGGTAGTGGCCACGCAGTCGTGGGTGTACAAAGAGTACAGCAGGGGGCTCAGAACACAACCCTGGGGGGCTCCAGTGCTGAGAGTGAGTGTAGCTGAGACATGTCCGCCCATCCTTACTGCCTGTGGTCTGCCAGTCAGAAAATTGGAGATCCACTGACATATAGAAGAGCTCAGTCCCAGGTGCTCCAGCTTGGTGGTGAGTGTGGAGGGAATTATGGTATTAAAAGCAGAGCTGTAGTCGATGAAGAGCATTTTAACATAATTCCCTTTCCTAGTGTCCAGGTGAGTGAGTGATGTGTGGAGGAGATGAGAGATTGCATCGTCTGTGGAGCGGTTCTGACGGTATGCAAACTGTAGTGGGTCCAGTGTGTCGGGTAGTGAAGAAATGAAGTCTCTGATAAGGCGTTCAAAGCACTTCATCACTACTGAGGTGAGGGCTACAGGGCGATAGTCATTGAGGGAAGCAGGATGTGGTTTCTTCGGGACAGGAACAATGATGGACTCTTTGAAGCACGTGGGGATCACCGACTGAGATAAGATGTTGAATATCTCAGTGAACACAGGTGCTAGCTGGTCTGCGCAGGATCTGAGGATACGACCTGAGATGCCGTCTGGTCCTGCTGCTTTCCTGGTGTTCACTCTCTTGAAGGCTCTCCTCACGTCGTGCTCGGAGGTGATGAGCGCGTTCCCGGTGCTGGCAGTGTCTTCCTGTCTGCAGCCGTTAGCGCCGCTAGCATTAGCGCCGTTAGCATTAGCGCCATTAGCATTAGCATCGTTAGCGTCTTTAGCTGCAGCCTCGAAGCGAGCATAGAAGGTGTTGAGCTCGTCTGCCAGAGTCGCGTCCGCGTTCGTCATACCGGATGTTGGTGCTTTATATTCCGTTATTGTTCTCAGTCCCTGCCACAGGCTCCTAGAGTCACTCTGTTGAAGCTGTGACTCTAGTTTTCTCCTGTAGCGCTGCTTCGCCTCTTTCACCGCCTTCCGGACGTTATATGACGCAGCCTTGTACGGTTCCATGTCCCCCGACGCAAGTCCCGTGTTGTAGGCAGCTGTGCGAGATCTCAGAGCGTCGCGAATGGTTTTATCCACCCACGGCTTCTGGTTGGGAAACGTTCTGATAGTCTTTTTCTCCACCGTATCGTCTACTAGCTTCCCAATAAATCCCACAACCGCTTCCGTAAACACGCTGACGTCATCATCGGAGCTGTTTCTGAACATGTCCCAGTCTGCGTCATCGAGTGCGTCCTGTAACGCGGCCACCGATTGGTCCGTCCAGCGCGCGACCTCCCTCTGAACCGGAACTTCCTGTTTCAGCCTTTGTTTATATTTTGGCATGAGGAAGATGGCGGCGTGGTCGGATTTACCAAACGCTGGACGAGATTGTGCCTTGTAACCGTCTTTGACCGTGGTATAACAATGGTCCAGTGTCCTTTCGCCCCTGGTGGGGCAGGTGATGTGCTGATAAAAGTTTGGAGCTGCGCGTTTGAGGTTGGCACTATTAAAGTCCCCCGCCACAATGAGCGCAGCGTCCCGGTGTTGTCTGGTGCTGTGTGAGTGCCTCATGCAGCTCGCATAAGGCAGTTTCAGTGTCTGCTTGTGGTGGAATGTAAACGGCACTGATTATGACCGATGTGAACTCCCGTGGAAGATAAAAAGGACGACACATGATGGACAGTAGTTCCAGGTTAGGTGTGCAGGAGCGTGTAAGAGGAACAACGCTCGCGCTGTTGCACCAGCTGTTGTTCACCATTAAGCACACGCCGCCTCCCCTTGCCTTCCCCGAGTCCCGCGTCCTGTCCATGCGGTGAACCGAGAAGAACTCGGCTGGTTGTATGGCGTGGTCTGGCACCGCTGGGTTCAGCCATGTCTCGGTGAAGCAGAGAAGGTTGCAGTCCCGAATGTCTCTCTGGAACTTTATCCTGGCCCTGAGGTCATCGAGTTTGTTTTCCAGTGACTGGACGTTGGCGAGCAGGATACTAGGCAGAGGTGTGCGGTGTGCACGGGCTCTGAGCCGGTTCCTCACTCCAGCTCGTTTCCTTCGAGGCCTCCGCTTCGCGTCGCGTCCATTGTTCTCCCTCAGGATCTCACTCGGCCAGCTCGGATCCGGAGTTAAAAACGTCGAATTGTGAGTACATTGTATACCAATAGAAACAAGAGTGTCTCTATCATACCTAATGTACTCAATGGTGGTGATTTTGCCGATTTTAAAACACTGACGGTCGTGACGGCAGCCGACCTCACCGGCGCCATCTTGGATCCTTTGTGATTCCTCATCCCAAGGCGTTCCCAGGCCAGCCGAGAGACATAGTCCCTCCAGCGTGTCCTGGGTCTTCCCCGGGGTCTCTTTCCGGTGGGGCGTGTCCGGAACACCTCACAAGGGAGGCGTCCAGGGGCCATCCTAAATAGATGCCCAAGCCCACCTCATCTGGCTCCTCTCGATGTGGAGGAGCAGCGGCTCTACTCTGAGCCCCTCCCGGATGACCGAGCTTCTCACCCTATCTCTAAGGGAGAGCCTAGACACCCTGCGGAGGAAACTCATTTCGGCCGCTTGTATTCGTGATCTTGTTCTTTCGGTCACTACCCACAGCTCATGACCATAGGTGAGGGTAGGAACGTAGATCGACCGGTAAATTGAGAGCTTTGCCTTTTGGCTCAGCTCCTTCACCACGACGGACCGATACAGAGCCCGCATCACTGCAGACGCCGCGCCAATCCGCCTGTCGATCTCCTGTTCCATTTTACCCTCACTCGTGAACGAGAACCCGAGATACTTAAACTCCTCCACTTGGGGCAGGATCTCACTCCCAACCCTGAGAGGGCACTCCACCCTTTTCCGGCTGAGGACCATGGCCTCAGATTTGGAGGTGCTGATTCTCATCCCAGCCGCTTCACACTCAGCTGCGAACCGATCCAGTGAGAGCTGTAGGTCGCAGGATGATGAGGCCAACAGAACAACGTCATCTGCATAAAGCAGTGAGCCAATCCTGAGCCCACCAAACTGTACCCCCTCAACTCCCTGGCTGCGCCTAGAAATCCTGTCCATAAAAATTATGAACAGGATCGGTGACAAAGGGCAGCCCTGTCGGAGTCCTACTCTCACCGGAAACAGGTCCGACTTACTACCGGCAATGCGGACCAAGCTCCGACACCAGTTGTACAGGGACCGGACAGCCCTTAACAGGGAATCCGATATCCCATACTCCCGGAGTACCCCCCACAGTACTCCCCGAGGGACACGGTCGAATGCCTTCTCCAAGTCCACAAAGCACATGTAGACTGGTTGGGCAAACTCCCACGCCCCCTCCAGGACCCTGCTAAGGGTGTAGAGCTGGTCCACTGTTCCGTGACCTGGACGAAAACCACACTGCTCCTCCTGAATCCGAGGTTCGACTATCCGACGGACCCTCCTTTCCAGGACCCCTGAATAGACTTTCCCAGGGAGGCTGAGGAGTGTGATCCCTCTGTAGTTGGAACACACTCTCCGGTCCCCCTTCTTGAAGAGGGGGACCACCACCCCGGTTTGCCAGTCCAGAGGCACTGTCCCCGATGTCCATGCAATATTGCAGAGACGTGTCAACCATGACCGCCCTACAACATCCAGAGCCTTGAGGAACTCCGGGCGGATCTCATCCACCCCCGGTGCCCCACCACCACGGAGCCTTTTGATCACCTCGGCGACCTCGGCCCCAGAGATGGAAGAGTCCACCTCTATGTCCCCAGACTCTGCTTCCTCATCGGAAGGCATGTTGGTGCAATTAAGGAGGTCTTCGAAGTACTCCCCCCACCGACCCACAACGTCCCGAGTCGAGGTCAGCAGCACACCATCCCCACTATACACTGTGTTGACCGTACACTGCTTTCCCCTTCTGAGATGCCGGATGGTGGACCAGAATCTCTTCGAAGCCGTCTGGAAGTCATTCTCCATGGCCTCCCCAAACTCCTCCCACGCCCGGGTTTTTGCCTCAGTAACCACCGAAGCTGCATTCTGCTTGGCCTGCCGGTACCCATCAGCTGCCTCCGGAGTGCCACCAGCCAAAAAGGCCCGGTAAGACTCCTTCAGCTTGGTGGCATCCCTCACCGCTGGTGTCCACCAACGGGTTCTTGGGTTGCCATCGCGACAGGCACCGACCACCTTACGGCCACAGCTCCGGTCGGCCGCCTCGACAATGGAGGCACGGAACATAGTCCATTCGGATTCAATGTCCCCCACCTCCCCCAGGACGTGGTTGAAGCTTTGCCAGAGGTGGGAGTTGAAGCTCGTCCTGACAGGGGACTCTGCCAGACGTTCCCAGCAGACCCTCACAATACGTTTGGGTCTACCAGGCCTGACCGGCATCCTACCCCGCCAACGAAGCCAACTCACCACCAGGTGGTGATCAGTTGACAGCTCCGCCCCTCTCTTCACCCGAGTGTCCAAGGCATATGGCCGCAAGTCCAACGACACCACCACAAAGTCGATCATTGAACTGCGGCCTAGGGTGTCCTGGTGCCAGGTGCACATATGGACACCCTTATGCCTGAACATGGTGTTCGTTATGGACAATCCGTGACGAGCACAGAAGTCCAATAACAAAACACCGCTCTGGTTCAGATCGGCGGGCTGTTCATCCCAATCACGCCCTTCCAGGTCTCACTGTCATTGCCCACGTGAGCATTGAAGTCCCCCAACAGAACGATGGAGTCCCCAGGAGGGACGTTCTCTAGCGCCCCCTCCAGAGACCCCAAAAAGGGCGCGTACTCCAAACTGCTGTTCGGCGCATAAGCACAAACAACAGTAAGGATCCGTCCCCCCCACCCGAAGGCGGAGGGAGGCCACCCTCTCGTCCACTGCGGTGAACCCCAATGTACAGGCCCCGAGCCGGGGGGCAATAAGTATGCCCACACCTGCTCGTCGCCTCTCACCGGTGGCAACTCCAGAGTAGAAGAGAGTCCAGCCCCTCTCAAGAAGACTGGTTCCAGAGTCCAAGCTGTGCGTCGAGGTAAATCCAGCTATATCTAGCCAGAACTTCTCAACCTCACACACTAGCTCAGGCTCCTTCCCCGCCAGAGAGGTGACATTCCATGTCCCTAGAGCCAGCTTCTACAGCCGAGGATCAGACCGCCAAGGGCCCTGTCTTCAGCTACCGCCCAGCTCACACTGCACCCGACCTCTTTGGCCCCTCCTACAGGTGGTGAGCCCATGGGAAGGGGGACCCACGTTGCCTCTTCGGGCTGTGCCCGGCCGGGCCCCATGGGTGCAGGCCCGACCACCAGGCGCTCGCCATCGGGCCCCACCTCCAGGCCTGACTCCAGAGGGAGGCCCCGTTGACCCACGTCCGGTCGACGGAAAACGTTTTCCAAGATTTTTAATCATCATAAGAGGTCTTTTTTCTTCAACAATATTTTTATTGATTTTAACAGGGATAAAACAGGGTAAACATGTAATATTTTAATACAGATTTTATAATCCCCTTATAAACCCTATAGCACCCACCCCGTCCCTCCCCGACTCCAAGCCAGTTTTACAAGGATATGAAAGGCTAAACGCCAGGCATTGAGAGAAACCAAAAAAGAATAAAGAATATGGAGCTGGAAGTTTTTTGGTTCTACGTGCAAAAAAATAAATAAATAAAGAGGAATAAAAAGGGGAAAGAAAGCAAACAAACAAGTAATTAAATAAGACAGGAATCAAACTATAAATGTATATGAAAAAAGTGAAGGAAGGGCCCCCACACCTGTTGAAATTTAAAGTCTGAGTAATGAATTGAGTAGTGAATCTTCTCCAGGGACAGACAGGACATGATGTCCCTGAGCCACTGGGCATGAGTGGGTGACGTGGCATCCTTCCACTTGAATAAAAGAGAACGCCTGGCCAGGAGTGTCGCAAAAGATAACAATCTCTTTTTGGCTGGACTTAGACTCTTACCCTCTTCTCCAGTGACACCAAAAAGAGCAATCAGAGGGTCTGGTTCAAGATTGCAATTCAATATGAAGGACAGGGTCTTAAAAACACCCCTCCAGAATTTTTCCAAATTCGGGCATGTCCAGTACATATGAATAAGAGACGCCTCTCCACTTTTACATTTATTACAGCAAGGATCAATGTCTGGGTAGAAACGGGAGAGTTTAAGTTTGGAGAAATGAGCCCTGTGTACGACCTTAAACTGTAATAAAGAGTGGCGGGCACATAAGGAGGTTGAGTTGATAAGTTTAAGAATTGAATTCCAAGTATCATCTGATAGTGACAAATTTAAATCCTTCTCCCAAGCAGTTTTAATTTTACACAGAGGGGTGTGACTCGAAGCCATCAATCCACCATAAATAGTGGATATTAGGCCTTTACGCAGCGGGGACAAACAGAGGAGATTGTCTAGAATGTTTGCAGCAGGAGCCTCAGGGAAATTTGGTATTAAAGAGCGAATGAAGTGTCTTACTTGCAGATATCTGAAAAAATGAGAATTGGGTAAGTTAAACCTTTCGGAAAGCTGTTCAAATGATGCAAACTTATGGTCAACGAACAGGTCCTTGCAAAGCTTGATGCCCTTATTGTACCATTCCTGAAACACTGAGTCATGTAAAGAAGGCTGGAAGAGATGGTTAGAGACGATAGGACTGGACAGAGAAAAGCCCAGAAGACCGCTGTGCTTTCTGAACTGAGCCCATACTCTCAAGGTATGCACCACTACTGAGTTATTGATTAATTTAATTGAGGGGATGGGGAGAGCAGATCCAAGGAGTGCAGAGACAGAGAGATTTTTGATAGACTTTATCTCCATTTCCACCCAGGCAGGCCGATTAGGTTGGTTATGAAAATATGACCAAAAAATGACAGAACGAATGTTTGCTGCCCAGTAGTAGAAACGAAAATTAGGTAGAGCCATGCCACCATCTCTTTTAGATCTTTGAAGTAGGGACTTATTCAATCGTGGATGTTTACCTTTCCAAAGGTAAGAAGATATAATTGAGTCTAACGCACCAAAGTAAGATTTGGGAATAAAAACAGGTACAGACTGAAAGAGATATAAAAATTTAGGGAGAATACTCATTTTAATGGCATTAATGCGGCCCACCAGGGACATGGACAGTGGTGACCATCGTCCCAAGTCCTTTCTTGTTTGGTTCAACAACCTAATAAAATTTTCTTTAAAGAGGTGTTTATGTTTCCTTGTGATTGTAATACCAAGATAGGTAAACTGATTTTTCACTATGTTGAATGGAAAATTGTGCATACCAGTTGTTACTGCTGTATTATCTAGCAGAAAAAGTTCACTTTTGTGCAAATTTAATTTATATCCTGAAAAATAGCTAAATTCCCTGAGCAATGACAGCACATGTGGCAGAGAGGAGACTGGATTCGATTAAAAAAAGTAGATCATCATCTGCATAAAGGGAAACTTTATGTTCTTCTCCCTGCCTCCAAATCCCAGATATATTTCTACAGCTTCGGAATGCAATTGCTAGTGGCTCAATGGCGAGGTTAAAGAGCAGTGGGCTAAGGGGACACCCCTGACGAGTTCCCCGCTGAAGACTGAATGGTTGAGACTGTTGAGCATTTGTCATAACTGAGGCAGTAGGGCTTGAATATAATAATTTAACCCAAGTGGACCAAAATTGAATTTTTCTAAAGCCCTGAATAAATACTCCCATTCCACACGATCAAAAGCCTTTTCAGCATCCAAAGAAAGGACACACCCAGGGGTCTCCTCTGATGGTGTGTACAAGATATCCATAAGGCGTCGAATGTTAAAGTAAGAATAACGATTTTTAACAAAACCGGTCTGGTCCTCAGATATAACTGAGGGTAGAACATTCTCTAATCTACGAGCCAAGACTTTAGCAAGGATTTTAACATCCACATTAAGAAGAGAGATTGGTCTATATGAGGAGCACTCTGTTGGGTCCTTATCCTTCTTTGCTATGAGGGTGATGCGAGCCTCATTAAATGACGCAGGCATCTTACCTTGCTTGAAAGATTCAGATAGAACCAAAGCTAGTTGTGGTGCAAGGTATGAGGAGAATGATTTAAAAAACTCTGCAGGGAACCCGTCAGGACCCGGGGACTTACCAGACTGCAATGATGAGATAGCTGAACTGATTTCCTCTTGTGATATGGGCTCTTCTAATCTTAATCTAGAGTCAGGGGACAGTGTTGGGATATTTAGGTGAGTCAAGAAATTTTCAACTGAACAATGGTCCTTTGGGAACTCAGAAGTATATAATCGAGAATAAAAATTCCTGAATGCATCATTAATTTTAGAATGGTCCGTAGTGATGGTACCATCCTCCATCCGAATTTTCGTAATTTGTTGTTGTGCTCTAAATCCTTTTAACTGATTAGCTAAAAGTTTCCCAGATTTGTCACCATGAATGTAAAATTGGCTCCTACTCTTTAATAATTGCCGTTCAATTACATGCGTTGAAATAAGTTCAAACTTAGTTTGCACTTCTACGCGTTTTTTATAGAGATCGGGGTTTTTAAATAGAGCATACTGCTGGTCAATTTCTTTAATTTGGTTGGTCAAATCTTTTCGTTCTTTATATGCCTTCCTTTTCATATTTGCAGTGTATGAAATTATCTGTCCCCTGAGGTAGGCTTTCAGAGCATCCCAAACAACTAAACGTGACACTTCAGGTGTTTCATTTGTGGTGAGGAAAAAAACTATCTGGTCTTCCATAAATTTTTCAAAATCGTCCTCCATCAGTAACGATGAATTAAAGCGCCAATGTTTAGTAACCTGAGGGAGATCGGGGAGTTTTATAGACATAACCACTGGAGCGTGATCTGATATCACAATGCTCTGATAAGCACAAGAAGTAACCATTGGGATCAGTTGATTATCTATAAAGAAATAATCAATTCTGGAGAAAGTATGGTGAACATGTGAGAAAAAGGAGTATTCTCTCTTTTTTGGATTAAGGAAGCGCCATATGTCAGAGATACCAAAGCTGCAGAAATAGGACTGAAGTAGCGTGGCGGATTTACTCAGAGGAATAGGATTGGGAGATGACCTGTCAAGTGATGGATCTAAACAGCAGTTAAAATCTCCCCCTAATATGAGAGAGTATGAGCTCAGATCAGGTAGAAGAGAGAAAAAATGTTCAAAGAAGGAGACATCGTCATAATTAGGGGCATATAGATTAGCCAACACTACATTAGTATTAAATAACTTCCCTGAAACAATGATATAACGACCTTGTATATCCATAATAACATTATGATGCTCAAAAGAGATGTTTGGGTTAATGAGAATCGAGACACCCCTAGCTTTGGCCTGAAAGGTTGAGTGGTAGTGCTGCCCTCCCCAATGTGACATAAGGCGAGAATTATCAGAACTGCGAATGTGAGTTTCTTGTAAAAATGCGATTGCAGTGTTAAGTTGTTTAAGGTGTGAGAGCACCTTCCTTCTCTTCACCGGATGGTTTAAACCCTTAACATTCCAGCTCACAAAGTTTAAAGGACTATTCATTCTCCCTGAGAGAAAATGCAGATAGATAAACATGAATAAGATGCCTAACGTCAGCCTTAAAGTGTAAAACACAGAACAACGTGTTAAAAATACACAGTATACAAAGAACTAACACAATACTGGCTTTGGAGATCCCCCACCCCTGCCCCACACACCCCTCCCCCACACACCCCACTACCCCCCTACAAACAAAGATAGCTGCTAACAAACACAGCAGCAAGCTCTTCCATTCCTCCATCTTGCACCCAACAAATCCTCCTGCCGCTAACCACCCCATCTTCTGCTCCGACACAACTTACAGAAACTAATAATTAAATATATAAATAAAACATTTCCACACTCCAATACTGAAATCTCTCAATGAGAGAAAAACACACCACCACCACCCCTCCCCCCACGTCACATTGTAACTCTAAATATACAAACATGTAAATCACACGTGATTAAAAATAGAAAAAATAGTAATAGAAAAATAATAATAATAACCCCTTCACAAGTTTAACACAATACTCTTACCGGGAAAGACGTAAACATGGCCAGACTTTTAGTTAAAAATGGTACTTTCCTGAGAACTGTAGTATTGCGTATTAAAATAATAATAATAATAATAATAATATAGTGCACTACGTAGTTTTCGGCAGACTGTCTATGTGTTTCTGCGCCTCTTCTACCGAGCGGAGCCACTTCTTCTGTCCGGTAGAGAGAGTGATCCGGAGCCGCGCTGGATACAGCAGAGAAGGCCGGAGTCCACGGCTGTATAACTCACTCATCACTCCTCTATACTCAGCTCGCTGGTTTAAAACTTCGGGAGCGTAGTCTTCCACTATGCGGAGCTGCTGACCGCGGTATTCCAGCCTCCCTCTCCGCCGAGCCTCCCGAATCAGAAGGTCTTTCACCTGGTACCGGTGCACGCGGAGAATGACGGGCCGAGGTCTCTGTCCTGAAGCGGGTTTGGATGCAGGTATTCGGTGGGCTCGGTCAATCTCCGGCGGGGAAGGCAGCGTTTCAGTCCCAAACACCTCGCACAGAAACTTGGAGAAGAACTCGGTAGGGAGTCCACCTTCAGAACCTTCCGGGAGACCCAGAACACGCAGGTTTTGTCTCCTGCTCCGGCCTTCTAAGTCTACAACTTTGGCCGTTAACTTTGAGTTGTTTTCCCGAAGTCCGGAGCAGATGTTCTCCAGCTCCGTCACACGCTGACTCAGGTCGTCTGTGGCGAGTTCTAATGACGGTAAGCGCTGTCCATGGTCCGCTACTTGGGCCTGAATCTGGTCCAGCTTTCCCTCTAGTAAACTAAACGAGGATTTAAACTCCGCCGCTAACGCATCACGGTGTTGCTCTAACAGCGCTGAGATAGCCTCGACTGTTAGAGGGGTCGCAGAGTCGTCCTTTTTCACGGCTTTAACACTCCTGGTAGCCATCGCAGATGAAAAAATATATAACCGTGGGGTAAAGTACAAAGTTATTGTCAACTAAGATTTTAATTTAACATTTAAAGACGAATAAGGGAGTGAAGAAATTCGAAACTGTCGGAGCACCTAACCAACACGTCCTACTCCATGTGGCTGCTAACCGGAAGTCATAAGAGGTCTTTTGAACCGCTCTTTGTCTGTTCCCTCACCTAGGACCTGATTCCCATGCGTGACCCTGCCAGGGGCATGAAGCCCCCGACAACATAGCTCCCAGGATCATCGGGACACGCAAACCCCTCCACCACGATAAGGTGGTGGTTCAAGGAGGGGTGAAGTTTACCCCGTTACTCGATTAATCGATTACATTTTTGGTAGAATTCTCGAATACTAAAATATTCGATAGCTACAGCCCTAGAACAGACCCATTGTACGTTTTATAACATTTACACATTAAATCAAGCCTGTGAAAATCTAAAATTCTTAAGTTCTCAAGATGCCATGCTTCAGTACAAACTAACACGTTATGTCTTTTTAAAAAATATATATTCAAAACACTCTGCATGTTTACACTTTGTTTTTGTGTTCCTCTGCATCAAAACAT
The DNA here is from genome assembly GCA_030522415.1 of Channallabes apus. Taxonomy (NCBI): domain Eukaryota; kingdom Metazoa; phylum Chordata; class Actinopteri; order Siluriformes; family Clariidae; genus Channallabes; species Channallabes apus. The sequence continues at coordinate 27,753,104 of CM060110.1, forward strand.
ATCACAATCCTAATTTTTGCAACCTTGTTAGATAACGGCATGTGGATAATGTGTGTCAAGGGTTAGGTCCTGGAGGTCCAAGACTGGTAACTCCTAGTCTTTTTTCCACCCAGGGATAACACGAAAGTTTACACAACCTCTACATTTCTCCAATCGATCCCTTTTTCATTTTTTGTAGAGGGATTTCCTTAATCTTGTGTCCTTGAAAAACTGAAGGGCTCGGAAGCTGTTTGTTTAGTTGCGAGGCGAGTTAGCCAAGTTTTAATGAAACAATGGAGGATAGGATTTCTGATGTCTCATCCTTTGTCTGCTAAGCAAACTGACACCCCTTGTACCAGGCACCAAACTATAAAGCCTTTCTATGTTTTCATTAATATAGCAAACATACATACATTGTTTTTTTTTTTTTTTACCCTTGATGAACAGTGTCCATTCATCCTCTAGCTTCTGAGCCAGCATCATTTAAAAAATGTCAATGTTGTGCATTACAATAGCATGGTAAGATTGAGTGCACAAGACCCCTTTGTTTCAGCCAGAATGGAGAACAATGGTAACTGCAATGCTGCCTGCTTTTTGTAATGCCTTTCGTAAACTTTTTTTTCCCTTCTTTTCTTCCCCTGCAGATAGCTGATTTGGCCAATGAAGACACACCTCAACTGTATGTGGCATGTGGAAGAGGACCAAGATCTACCCTTAGGGTCCTTAGACATGGTCTGGAGGTGGGTCCTTTTCTGTTTGCCTGTTTTTACATCAGTTTCACACTTGAGCTTCCTGCGTAAAAAAGTTTTCAGTCTTTGCGTAATATGCCGGCAAAATTCTAAGAAAGTCTGTGGTCTGACACCTTTAATGGCACATTACAGTGTTGTGTACGTGCAGATGTAATGGAACGTATGTTTGTTTAATCACGTAGGTCTCAGAGATGGCTGTGTCTGAGCTTCCCGGTAGCCCCAATGCTGTGTGGACTGTGAGGAGGCATGTTGAAGGTATATGCCCTTTATGTCCGCTGTGATGTCTTTCTTTTTCAGCATTGTTTCCCTCGTTGTGCTGTTGTATATAAGGATCAGACATAACATTAAAACCAAAACCGCCTAAAATAAAGGTGAATTGAATAATAAAAAATCTCTCATTGCAGTTGATATTGAGCAGCAAGGGAATAGTCAGTTCTTGAAATGATGTGGTAGAAGCAGGAAAATAAGGATCTGAGAGAAGAAGGTGGCTTTGTCTGGCGAATCACATTTTTTTAATTCAATGAATGGCCTTTGGCTTAGCAGGGAGAAGGATGGCACTAGAATGCACACAGGAAACGAAATGGTAGGAGTCTGCGTTATAACTGGAACAACAAATCAAAATCTGTAATGTTGAGTGACAAAAAAAAAAAAGTTTTATAGCAATTTTCATTACACAGTGGTTTGTTTTCTCTGATGTGAAGTGACCAAACACAACACCCTAAGTCATTTTAGCTCTTTGCCTCAGGCCATTTGAGTAATAGTTTCTAATCTTTTATTTGTGTGAAAAAGAAATGGTAGAAATGCAGCGTAACTGTGCTTTTGTGATACAGAATTTTCTCTTACTTTTCAGGACTTTATGATGATTTATTTCTGAGCTAGAGGCACCTGACTTCTTTAGTTGAAAACAAATTGACACAGCAGATCACCTAATCAGTTTTTCCCTATCTAGAAAACATTTTGGTGAAACTGATTATATTTTAGAATGTAGGTTTTTTTTTTTTTTTCACACAGAAAATACAATTTGCATGAAGTAATCATGAAACATTAAATATGCAATGACCAAATCTTTCTGTATAATATTGTTTAATACTTATGCTATATGGAAATGAGTAATTCCATCTCAAATCAACCAGTGGAAGAGAAATTTTCCACCATCACTTCTCAGATATGTACCCTTTTGGTCTTATTCCATGAACTCATTTTGTGGGCTTTGTTCATTCAGAATCAGATACCCAGGGTGATGAAACAAAAACTGTGATTGATTTTTGCTACGAGACCCTTTAGTCTAAAATGTCCTTTCAGTATAGAGAGATGAATAATTCCATTATCAGTCTTTGACTAGATATGCATTACAGAAGAATTTGAGATAACTTTCACTTTGAAAAGAGCAGATTTTATGAGTATGCATTAAGTATTCTACAGATATTGCTGTACATTTGTGTGTCAAATCATAAAATGTTGGAAAACCTGAACAATTAATTTTTGCTGATTTCTATAAAACAGGGCATAACACCCCTGGTTTTTATTTATTTTCAAGATGAGGTGATGTGAAGTAACCCATATTATTTTGAGTAACATATACATGCAGACCTTGGGTTCTGGGGTGTCGAAAAGGGGTACTCCCCAAATTTATTTTTCCGAAATATCTCCATAACCGCAAGAGAGCCAAATTCTGATTGCAGAATCTGAATCTACATGAAAAATCACATGAATACACCCAGATTCATCTCCATATGACGTATAGCAAGTGAGTTATCAAGGAAAAGAGGATTTCAAAAAGGGGCGTGGCACGTCTCGAAGCATAATTCGTTCCGGAAATGTTTGTAATTCAATGCACTCGTATATCAAAGCAACGTTCCCCATAAGAAATAATGGAAACTTAGATGATTCATTCCAAAAAAATATTCATATAAAAATGAATACAAAATATAAAGTAAAAAATTTAATACATTAATCTGCACTTTACCTTTGAAAGGAATCGTAGCTGGTGTGAGGGAGACGATAGAGAGGAGCGGGAGGGGGATTATTGTGTAGGATGACCTTCACACAAACAGAATCGCTGCTCTCTGGCTTACCAGAAACCTTTTGTTTTTTTGTGAATTTAACAAGGAACCTCTCTAATGACACTTACTTTTGGCTCCTTTTGAAGATTTCATGGAAATGTGCCATTGCATTGTCATGGACACCATGAAAAAAATGCTTCACACACGTGGTCACAATGTTATGTAATTAATGTTATCAAGTCAAACAAATATTTACTCGTCTTGCGAAATACTCGCAGACCAAGGTACTTGAAAATTCTAGGTCTTACAGTACATTTATTTATGACTTCGAAGCTAACTAGCTCTCAACATACGACTGAATTCCAAATTGCTCTCTAACCCCTGATCAGGGGCATAACTTGGTGTGTGTGACAGTGGAGTTTACACTCTAGCCGACTAGCTTTCCATTTGATTTGGCATTTAACCCCGGAACCTGAAAGTTCAAAGAGATGATTGTCCAAGTTTAATACGTGGAAATATAAAAAGAAACCAGATTCACAGGAGTTTCTACCACTTCCGTGTTTTATTCTCCTGACCATTTGGCTACATAGTTACCAGTAGAGTTGCACGATTAGAAAAAGGTCAAGGTCACTGGTGCACTCAAACACTATTACATTATCAATCAGGCCAGATATTAGCAAATTGTTTGGTTATATACCCCAATCACTTCTCATCTCTCTTCCTCATTTATGGCGTTCCGCTGTCACTCACATGATGTGTAACAAGGAGGTGGAGCTAAACAAGATAACCAGTAATCAGGAGTTGGGGTAGTATGCTGTTATTTTCCTGCCAAAAAATAACTGATAAACATCCTGATTTTATTTTTGCTTTCTTAAAGGCTCACATCAATCTCACACTCGCGCTGTCCTCAAACTGTATTTCATGCTCAATATCACAACACTGCTCGCTGAATTAATTTAAAATTATAATAAATTCCAAAAAACTTTTTTTTTTTCACGCAGGAAGATTGGAAACGTAATCACTGTCAAAACTCGCGAGATAGGGATGTTACATTTTCTTCGGTTGTCCCATTTATCATGGCATAAGTTGCTTGTGCATCTGTGTAATTTTTATCAGCATATAAACCCTTTGACAACAATAAATTCTGTTCTATTTAACAATTCACTTTATTTACATTAAAAGGTCACTTTTATTTTAATACATTAAGTTCTGTGCAGACAACATTGTTTTTGAAGTGCAATGAAATGCTTTTTTTTTTTGTTGGAAGAAAAAAAAAAAATTAAGAGAGCGGATTGTGATCTCAATTCCCATGGAGAAAAATCGGGATCGACATTTTGCCCTAGTTACCAGTAAGCATTTTATATAGTTTTCACTCCTGTTGATTACATTGTCAAGTCGCCAGTCGAGGTTAGTTAGTTAAGCCAGTAGCGGAAGAATGTGTGTTGGTGGAACAAAATAACTGGTTCAATAAAGAAACGAAACATAGTCTGTTGATAATAATCAGTGTTTGAGGAACTGTAGTGTGAAAGCAATATTACATTAAAGTCGTGCTGCATTGCTGGATATAATGACTTTGATGTGGTTGTAGGCACGAGGGCGCAGCCTGAGCACCACCCTGAGCACCACAGCAACAGTACTTTCTCTCGTATGATATTGCTTAAATATCATGCTCCTTTAGTATGGAAATGTAATCAAGTTGAATCCACTCAGTTATTTAAGAGTTAGTGTTTATGGAGACAATCAGGGTGTAGAAACTGTTAAAATTAGACAATTAGATGTGCAGAAACAGTAAAAAAAGAAGAAAAAAATCTACATTTTTAGCTTCTTTTTTTTTTTTTTTTTTTAGCTTAGGTGTTTCATTTGGTTGACCAGCATTTGCTGTGATGTCACAGATTATCAGATACGGTACATGTTGTATTTCAGTTATTGACCTGTTGACCTATGTGGTTGAATTAGAGGAATTTAAAAAATAATTCTGCAACTAATTGATTAATCAGGAGATGATGGATCAAAATAATAGATGTTTGTCGCTCTAGTCTATATAGAAACTAGACTAGATCACTGCATTACAAATGTGTCCAAGCAAACCAGGGTTACAACAGCTAGACCAAACTTGTCGATTTCTGTCTCTCTAGGCTTAGAGCTTAATGTGGAACAGTTACTCTATTCAGTATTCAGCCTCAGTGTTCGACTTGCTCTGACATGCTAAACTATTCACTGGGTGGTACTCAAAATTACCTTTTCTCTGTCAAACAACATGGCTGACTGGTAAACTGAACTGTTGTGCATTTTGGGTAAATTGTGCTGTGCCAGAGGGTGATCTGTACTATTAATTAGTTGATGGTGAGATGTGCTGGAGTTCAGTCTGGATTGAACACAGGTGTAGTGAGATTGTCTAAGACTAGCTTTATACTTGCTAGTTATCTGCCATACCACTTTCACCACATGACATGTTTGGTATATATTTTGTTCACGCCAGATATAAAAATAGTCTTGGTGTAATTTTACTTCCTGATTTTGTAAGAGATGCTGCTGACAACATAGTTTCCTTCTTTCCGTGGAGCAACTTTACTGATGTCCGTCTTCCATTTCGCAGATGAGTTTGACGCCTACATCATTGTGTCCTTCGTTAACGCCACACTGGTGCTTTCAATCGGAGAAACTGTGGAAGAAGTGACAGACTCTGGGTTCCTGGGTACTACCCCAACTTTGTCCTGTTCTCTGCTGGGGGAAGATGCTCTAGTGCAGGCAAGTAATATGACGTTTCCCAGACTCCTCTGTGCTGACATAAATGCCGGTCATAGTTTAAGCGATTTCCCTTACACCAGGTTGTGTTCAACTATGAGTGTATAACAAGATTCACATGTTTGAACAGATCCTTCAAATCACTCATGTCCACCCACTTAGTTCTCATACTGAGAGCTATTGGCTGCAGAAACACTCCGGCTGCTATTGCAGCCAATTAGCACAAGCTGTTGTTTTGTGGAGGTTCCCATAGAATTCCTAAGTGGCAAAAGCACCTTGTAGACTTGGGATACTATTGACTCACCGCTCTCCCTACCAGGAAGGATGATGGATTGAAGTAATGGAAAATGATGCATTGACATAATTGGTATTGTGATTACATGTTCAAAATTATACAATTAATGTGCTCAAGTAGAACATGCTTCAACAAAATGTGTGAAGTTAGCATGCGTTTGGCTATGCTTTCCAAGATGAATATTTAATGATTGCCATTGGGTGGGAATTGGCATAATTAAAAATAATTAAATAAATATAAATATAAATAAATAAAGCATATCCAGTATCTTTTATTATTATTATTTCACGCTCCCCCCCTTCTTTCTAACATTTTCCAGGTCTACCCAGATGGTATTCGCCATATCCGAGCAGATAAGCGTGTTAATGAGTGGAAGACCCCAGGAAAGAAGACGATTGTGCGATGTGCCGTGAACCAGAGGCAGGTGGTCATTGCACTAACTGGAGGAGAGCTGGTCTACTTTGAAATGGACCCGGTATACCAGTAGAAGCATTGCTTTTTTTTTTTTTTTTTTTTTTTTTTTTTCTTCAGTCCTTCACGGTCACATTTTTTACCTTGTACTACCTTGAACTTAAACTTTCTCCCTCTGCAGTCAGGTCAGCTGAATGAGTACACCGAGAGAAAGGAGATGTCTGCAGATGTGGTGTGCATGAGTCTTGCGAATGTTCCTCCTGGTGAGCAGCGCTCACGGTTCCTGGCTGTGGGCTTGGTGGATAACACTGTGCGCATTATCTCCCTAGACCCCTCGGTATGCTGTTTATTTTATCCTGCTGTCTGTTTAGGAATGTTAGGTTAATTATTTTGCTTGACTGTTTATAAAAATTCTTTAAAAAATTTACCCAGTAGTGCCATTTGCCTATGGTTATTTTTTGTCTGTGTACTAAAAACAGTATTTGTAGATCATATCGACAGTGAAGCTGAGGTGATTAGAAATAAGACTTGATTGTGCTCTGACTGGTTAGACAGTTAAGACTATTTTTTGTTTGTTGTGAGTAAAAAATTCTTAGTAATTAATCTTTTAATCCAAGTTTACCAGTGTTAGATTTTTACATTCCCTTGTCTGTGTGGTATATAGGATTGTCTGCAGCCACTGAGTATGCAGGCTCTGCCTGCGCAGCCAGAATCTTTATGTATAGTGGAAATGGGAGGTGTGGAGAAACAAGATGAGTTGGGAGAGAAGGGTGCTCTTGGCTTCCTCTACCTCAACATTGGCCTGCAGGTAAAGTGTCCTCTATTTTACTCTGTATCGCTACATACAGCGATGAACAGTAACCAGTCATTTTGTTGCTATATCTGTTAAATGTCTACTCTTTATGTGCATTTATCAGAACGGTGTGTTACTTCGTACTGTGCTGGACCCAGTGACTGGAGACCTGTCCGACACTCGTACTCGTTACCTGGGTTCTCGACCAGTGAAGCTTTTCAGAGTGCGAATGCAGGGCCAGGAGGCTGTAAGTGGTCACCAGTATTCAGATAGTCAGTGGTTCTTGTTCATATGTGATGTTTGTGGCCACAGGTGTTACATTTGTCATATTGTATGCCCTCTTCAGGTTTTGGCTATGTCCAGCCGGTCATGGCTGAGCTACTCATACCAGTCACGCTTCCATCTCACGCCACTTTCCTACGAAACCTTGGAGTACGCCTCAGGGTTTGCTTCGGAGCAGTGTCCCGAAGGCATTGTGGCCATCTCTACCAACACTCTGAGGTAACGCCCACACTGCCTCTGATGAATTTACTGAAAAATTTCACCATGTCAAACCAGACGGATAAGACTTGCAGGGAAAACTTTGTTTTTAGGGTTATGATTATAAATTGGATGCAACTTTCCCTCAGATTTGAGGTTGACAGTAAGAATGTGATGAGATATATATATATATATATATATATATATATATATATATACATACACACACACTACCGTTCAAAAGTTTTAGAACACTTGCAAATTTCTTTGTTTTTGTTTAGTGATTTATTTTCTACATTCTACAACAATACTGGGGATTTCAAAACTAAAATAACACATATGGAATTAGGTAATTAAGTAACAACAACAAAAACAACAGTTAGTTGTTATTTTAAGACACAGAGGTCAGTCTTTCTGTAATAGTTCTTGCAAGAATTGTATTGTCAAGTGCATTTGCAAAATCCGTCAAGCACCATAATGAAATGGCGCTTTTCCACTGCACAGTACGGCACGACACGGTTCAGTTCAGCTCACTTTTGGGGGGTTTTCCACTGGGAACAGTACCTGGTACCTGGTCCTTTTTTAGTACCACCTCAGCTGAGGTTCCAAGTAGGGCTGCAACTAACGAGTATTTTGATAATCGATTAGTTGGTCGATTTTTTCCCGATTAATCGGATAAGCAGTGACCGCTTTAATTTGCTGTTTTGCTTAACAATATAAAACCATAAATCAGGGTATTATTTATGTATAAAAGTAAACTTTAAAAAATGCAATAGCCACATAGAGTATAATGATCTTTAATTTTGACATTTAAACCTTAGTTTATGTAAATCAACATTCTCTTTTAACAATAATTGCAGATGGCAAGTTAACAGTGTTGATACGGTGTATGTGTGTGTGTGTTTATATATATATATATATATATATATATATATATATATATATATATATATATATATATATATATATATATATATATATATATACACACACACATACATACATACATACATACATACATACATACATACACACACACACACACACACACACACACACACACACACAGTAGTTTAAAAAATACACTGACATATTCAGTTGTTAAGAATGACCTCAATTTTAAATTTTCTTAAATTAATTCAACTTAATAAGAAGAATAATAGACTTCTAGGGTTTAGACTTCTAGGGTTAGCGCGCGCTTTTTCCTGCAAACGCTTCTGTAACCTTCATTGCGCGAGCAACTGTGTAAACTGTGTATCTGTGTGTGTCTTTGTGTATTTGTGCATCTTGTGGTCGCGCTCCTTAATAACGTGAGCAGCCCAACTAATCGATAACGGCATTCGTTGACAACGAATTTCATTATCGATAATTATCGATTTTATCGATTAGTTGTTGCAGCCCTAGTTCCAAGCGCGCCGAACCGTTACCAAAATGTGACGTGTAAACTCCGCTGGTCACTGATTGGCCGGAGAAAATCGTCATTACTGCGTCACTAACCTTGCGACACGAGACACAACAGAAGCGCTATATTTAGAACAGCCAGCAAAGGATCGGACGCACCTTTTTGTATTAACCAAAAATTTTCTTTGGCTGCCATCAGCCTCTTTTGAAACAACCTCCTTCGTCTCGCTGTTAAAAACATCCACATGCCGAGAATGAAGAACACCATGCCGTCGATATGCTCCATTGTTGTGTGTTTGTTTGTGGCGCGTTTACGATGTCACGGCAGTAGAGGCGCCGCAAATTTAGGGACACGTGAATAATCCCGCCCACTCTAAAGTGTTACTAAACTGCAGTGGAAGCGCAAACTGAGCCAAACCGAAGTGAGCTGTACTGAACCGTGCTGTGCCGTACTCTGCAGTGGAAAAGAGGCAAAACTGGCTCTCATGAAGGCCGTCCCAGGAGTGCCAGACCAAAACCTACCTCTGCTGCAGATGAGAAATTAATTTAGAGTTATCAGCCTGAAAAATGACCAGTTAACAGCACTTCAGATTAGAGGCGTTATGAAGTCTTTACAGAGCAGAAGTAGACGCATCTCAATATCAACTGTTCAAAGGAGATTAATGCATTTTTTTGGATGCCTTCAGCATTCCTTTACAATGTAGAAAGAAATAAAAATCAGGAACCATCATGGAGTTAGAAAGTGATTTTAAAACTTTTGAACTGTAGTGTATATGTAATGTTTTGAGAGTAATTCTCATTTTGACATGTTGAGATTCCACTGTTTAGCAGGGACACCTGTACACTTTCTCATTCGTGCATGACGTTCCCCTGACATGGCTGCTCAATGTGTCGATGTGTCAGTTAATCACATCAAACATGAGAATGGGAAGAAAATGCAGTCATTGTGACTTTGACCATAACATGGTTGTTGGTGCCAGACAGGGCTGTGTTGAGTAATGTAGAAACTGCTGATCGCCAGGAATTTTCACAACCAGCACTTACAGGATATTCTTTGCACCATTCTGAGTAAATACTTGCAAGTGGCTGACCTTAGGGCAGAAATGTTTTGAAGAGGCCAGACCCATTCAAGCAAACATTGATGAGAATAAATGTGTCTCAGGAGAAAGACTTGAAGCAGGAAATAATTTTTCGGAGCAGGAAATAATTTTTCGGACCATTTAGTTTGCATCAGATTCCAAGTAGGGTTTTATTATCTTCATCAGCCATTGGTAACCGTTTAGTATTTCTACCTGTATTTTATCTGTTAAGCAGGTTGGCAAATTTTAATCATTCTGTTGCCATGTTCATTGAACAACAGCAGTAGTGTTATATAAATGGAATGCTATGGAAAAGAAATGAGAGAATAAAAAAAAAAAAGTGGTAACCCCTTCAGGATGCAAAATAACTTTTTCTATGACCGTCTACAAGCAGAGTCACACCATTACAACATAGAAACTTGAAAAATTTTCAAATGGAAAATAGTCATCACTTATTAACTTAACTAACTGACTAACCAAAAATCTCCCTGTTCAGGGCCTTTTTTGCTTTCCTATAAGTTAGCACACCATGGTTACACTGTTGAAGTTAGTCACTGACTAAAAGTCAGCGTTCCGTTCAGTGCAGAGTTTGCAGCCGTAAGTTAACTCTGCAGACCGGAAGCATGAGTTATACTGTTGACCAACTTTGTCGGATTGACAATTGGTGTACCTCTGTACTACCTCTATATTTATATATTTCATTGTTTTCTAAAATAAAAATGTTTTTGGTTATAGATTTGATTTAGTAAAATTTAATTACTTCCTACTACACTGTGCCTAAAATTATAGATTGATGCCTCCAGTAAGACTACACCAATGCGACAGCTATGCTGGCTATTTTTGTCACTGATGTGAAAGATGCCTATGTATCTCACACACACACAGACTCAGCCAAAATATATATATACACACTTCAGGAAAAGAAAAACCTGTGTATTTTGATACAAAAATGTATTGATATATAGACACACATGTATGTGTATATATATTAATGTATATTACATTAATATAAAAATTTATAAGATTTATTTTTGTTAAATTGAATTCGTTTTAGCTTTTAGTGTTTTGTTGGTTTCTGTTGCAACATTGGTGATTTACAACTTTACAACATGTTTCTGTTAGTTTCAGTTTTTTTTTTTTTTTTTCTTTATAAATATCTAAGTTTCAGTTTTGGCTTTTTTTTGGCACACGTGGGTGACTGCGGTGAAGGCGCTTGTTTAAGTTGGTGGGGTTTTTCTGATACATTTTAACACCTCATAGTATATCAGACTTTATGATCTATTTCGCCTAATTATTTTAGACACAATCTATCGCTTAAACAGTGTTTCCATAGTAATAAGTGGAAGCTTATTTATAGCACTGAAAAAAGATTAAAGTGACTAATCAAAAAGGTAAAATTACATCTTACAGTGTGTTGATATTGCAGTAGTTTGATTTCTTGTCATTACAAAATTAATGTCTTAGTAACATTTCATGTTTTATCGTTTGTTGTTAATATTGTCTTGTGTGACCAGTATTGTGATACGTCTTTGACTTTATGCCTTCACTTCATGGCTTCAGACACATGGATGGTTTTATAACATTAGCTACATTGTGTTAGCAGGAGAAGGTTAAAACAGATTTAAAAATCCAATGTACTTGAGCAATATTTTTCCTTGGTTAAACATACATGCAATACAAACAAAACAGAAAACAATGTCGAACTAATAAAGTAAGGCAAGTTTGTGAACCAGTAACAATTTAATACTTTAACAATTAAAAAGCTTCAATAATTTAATAATACTATCTCAAATCCTGGGCTAATGATGGTCAGTGGTTACTTTTTATGAATCAAAACAAACAATGATTTTGCTGTAGTCTGACAGGGAGTCCCCACGCCCCATGTTTGATACTTCATGTAAAATGACGGGCTAAGTTGCCTCATGAAATTAAAGTGCACCTATTAAGCGTTTTCAAATATGATCTATCTAACTATCTGCACTATCTGTGACGCCGACAGTGCACGATAAATGAAGTTTTTGTCTATTTAAAAAAAAAAAGTCGGCTCACAGTCACCTAAACGAGTCATTAGCAATTCTAATATTTCTCTGTTACGGATCCACGTCAGTACGTAACATATTTGCATAATGTCCGCCCACGTTCTACGTCGCGAACAACTTGCTGTTAACTATTAACAACTTGCTGTTAACTATTAACAACTTGCTGTTAACTATTAACAATCTTACTGTTAACTATTAACATTCCACACTCTTGTTAATGTGACCGAGCATTCATGCCGAGTTCGCTTAAACACTTTGTAATTAAAAAAAAAACAATGAAAACTAGAGCACACGAAATCCTTTTTAACTGTTTATTCTCTCCCATTCACCAAAACTGAACTTAACACTCGCGAAGTGCGCATGCCCCTTGCCCTTCAAACAGGAAAAATGCATCACACACTTGCGAAGTGCGCATGCCCATTGCCCTTCTACGGCAAGGCCCGAGGGGAAAAATGCATCATGCACATCACGAGCTCCTGTGCATCTAACATTAACATATGACATTTACCAATGAGAAACGTCCTGGTCCAGTTGTGCTAGCGAAACTTTTCATCGTCAGACTCGAATTGACACAGTAAAACCGACGCCATCTTTTCTATGTCTTGACGGGTCTTCAGAGCGGTCATTCAGTTATGGTAATCGGCGTTTCATTTTCCGACACGCGCTGTAGCGGTAGACCAATCATAAAGGACCGCGCCATCTGACCAATCACAGCAGTGAGGGCTCACGGAAAGGAGGGGTTTAGACAGACTGATTCTTCGAACTGCTACACACGAGTCGTTTACGAATCATTTAGAAATGGGGTAAAATTAAATCTATTTTTGGAGAAAACTAAAGTGTTTTTTGACCTTGCATACATGTAAATCTGTTTTAAGAGACTCATTAAGCAATATTAACAACGTTTAAAATGGCATAACAGGGGCACTTTAAGCATGGTTGTTTAAATCCTTTTTTTTTTCTTTTGAAATATGAAATTAAATGTCAATTTGGAATCTGATTCAGATCTCAGGGGCTTCGGTTTGTACTTGTCAACAACCTATGATTTTCACATTCCGTTAATGCATAACAAGTTGTTTGTTAATGAAGTCTACTTTCACTTTTGCTTTGTCCTCTGACAGAATTCTGGCTCTGGAGAAGCTCGGTGCTGTGTTTAACCAGGTGGCTTTCCCATTGCAGTACACACCACGTAGATTTGTCATTCATCCAGAAACCAGCAACTTGGTCCTTATTGAAACAGACCACAATGCCTACACTGAAGCCACCAAGGCCCAGCGAAAGCAACAGATGGCAGAGGTAAGGGCACGAGGCTGGATAGTGCAGACATTTCAGCTGTTAAATAACCTGATATGATTCATCCAGTTAATGATTCCTTTACACCAGGCTGGGACTAAAATACACACACAGTATGCACAAAGAACAGTGCCTGGATCACCACCAAAGCAAACAAGAGACTTTCTTCAGTGCTATTTTTTTCTTTGTAGGAAATGGTGGAGGCTGCAGGAGAGGATGAGAGGGAGCTGGCAGCAGAAATGGCTGCTGCGTTTTTGAACGAGAACCTTCCAGAAGCAATCTTTGGTGCCCCAAAGGCTGGCTCTGGACAGTGGGCTTCACTCGTGCGCCTGATCAACCCCATTCAGGGCAACACTCTGGATTTGGTTCAATTGGAGCAGAATGAGGGAGCCTTTAGGTAAGCCAGGAAAAATGTCCGGAAAGTTCGTGCAACAGCCAGGAAAGAGAGTTGAGTTTTAACAAAACGTTAAACTGTGCCCTTAGAGTAATCTGTAAAAAGGAAATGGGACAGTGGAATACATGCCTGAACTTTTAAATTGTTTTGACTGTAGTTCTGTGCATTTAACCATCTCAATCTTCTAATTCTTCTGTCTGTACAGCGTGGCTGTTTGTCGCTTTGCCAATGGAGGTGATGACTGGTATGTACTGGTGGGTGTAGCAAGAGACATGATCCTTAACCCACGCTCGGTGGGCGGTGGTTATATTTATACCTACCGCCTAGTAGGAGGGGGTGAAAAACTGGAGTTTGTGCACAAGGTGAGTTGAAGGAAAAAAAAACTTTTTGCTGCATCATCCCATCTGTGAGTTTGTGGCTGCTGAATGAAATTCCCTGCATATTTCTTCTCATGCAAGGTCATGTTGTTGTTGGTTATGTGTAGAACTGAGTTTCTGGGAGCTGAAAGGAACCTTTGCGTTTGTGTTCTTACTGTATCACTGCCTTTTATGCGTGTGTATTTCTGATTGTTGATTGGTTGAGTATGTCCTGAATCAACTCACTTCAACGTAGTGTATTTGCAGACCCCAGTGGAGGATGTGCCCCTGGCTATTGCCCCATTCCAGGGAAGAGTGTTGGTGGGGGTGGGCAAACTGCTTCGCATCTATGACCTCGGCAAAAAGAAGCTGCTTCGCAAGTGTGAGAACAAGGTAAGCAGGAAACTACAGGTGTTTGTGGCCCTTGTGGATTGTGAAGTGAGATGGAAACAGGTTCTGTGTTCACTTTTTGATCCCCATCATTAAATTAATAATGCAAATTCTATAATTGTAGTCTAATCTTTTACATTTTATGATCAGGGTTTTGATGGGAACTTTGGCCCTAGTTTGTTGTTGGTGTATTTGGGTCAGGTTCGTACAGTCTACACAAACACGATGGTCATTTTTATGGTCAGACACTGCAGCTACGCAAGGACTTTGAGAGAACCCACAGTGATGTCTTAAAACACCCACAGGATTGACCAAAGTACATTACAGCAAAATATTATTCAGTACAAAGCTAAATTTATTACAGGAAAAAAATCAGTGCAAAGCATTCCTTTAATTGAACTTAAAACAGCAATCAAAAATTTTTATCCAGATTTAAAAAGGTAAGTAAATGTAGAAATTCTAAAGCAACAATGTCTGAGATTTCTTTTTGTTCTGTTTGCAACTTAGTTTGTGTGATCAAGCAGGATTCAGTAGCTGTACTTAATTTCGATATTATTGTTGAGGAGGAAGATGATGATTTATCAATTCATTAAATTCTTCTGGTAGGGGAATAACATGCTTATAACTTGGTATACATGTTTGTACATGAAGTGCCATGATGCTCTGGCACAATATTGGACCTGGGTGTGGCTCATTGACTCCGTAGTGCCACTCTGACATTTGTAATTGTGGATTGTCAGTTTCACCTAATATGTGAAATCTGGTGACATTTATTTAAGACAAATGTTCAAAATGTACTTATTGGTCCATCCAACAGGATTTTTGCGGAATTTAGTTTTTTCTGCAGTTACCAAACTTAATTTTATACTATATTTAATTTCAACATAGTTAAGACCTTAAATTGCAAAGGGATTTCGGTGTCTCACCAACATTGTTGCCATGGTGGTTCAGTCAACCATGTCAATGTGTGCATACAGGAAGGGATGCATAATTTATCTGAACATTGTATAATGCATCTCAAAAATTCACATTTATGCCAAATAATAGAAAAATTAATTTTAGGAACACCCAAGCTGAAAACAGGAAGTGAGACGTTTGTAGCTAATTATTTAACTATTAGATTTGCTATCTGTAATGACTGTCACGTCGGTGTATTTAAATTGCCATGATGCAGTTCAAATAGATGGTGGTGTGTAGTTCCCCTATATGTCATAGGATGTGGCTCAATTCCAATGTAATAACGCCCAACCACTCATGCACATACTGATACACTGTGATAGCGGCAGCAGCTTGCAAAATAACGCAAAGATTAAATAGAAGTCTTTCACATGCCTCTCCAAAAAGAATTTTAAAAATCACAATTCAAAGGTCAATATTTTGACTGTTAAGGGACAACTGTAAAAATGCATTGTTTTTGTTATTGATGTGTTAAATGGGAGTGTCATGGCAATCAAATTAACATACACCACTAAATCAGGTTAAAATCAGACTAAATCAGGTTATAATAATAAAATCTTCATTAATAATACATCATGCGATGATATTTAATGTTCCATTTCTCATACCAGTAACAACGTAGTAATAACACCTCCTTTGCATCTTTCGCACTAAAAACACCAGTCACTGCTTGCAGCACTATTTATAAGTCTGTTCTTTCCCCTTAGACCGGTCATATGTAGGAGTGACACCAATGAGAGAAAATCGAACAGTATTTGTTTAATTTGTACTTCTATTTATGAACTTACTCTACAGGTGAAGAGATGGTCTTCAATGTAATTCTACTCATAATTTAAAATATTGTGTATCTTAGCCAAAAGGAACATTTAAAATAAGTTGGTTAGAATAAAGCAAGGTGGTAGAATTCCCACATAGTTAAAAAGTTTTTTTTTTTTTATGCATTTTTGCATTTGTAGATATTTTTGACAGAATGATCATTTTGTATGTAACCATTTGATACCTCTTTGTTTACATCACCATCTGTTTTAATGTTGTCTGCGTCGTTAACCTCCATTGAAGTTAACCATAATTAGTAATTTGGTTAGCTTTTCCAGCAATCCCCTTCCAACATTATCAACTATCCTTCCTCTTACCTTGCTGTATCCTGGTAACGACAACTAGCCATCTCCACGTCACCAGCTTTTGAGAAATGTGCACTGCACCCTTCTCCACCTTCAGAGAAACCATCCTGTGCCCTTCTGCACTTATTTAGAAGTAAAACAAAAAGAAGTATGGTTTTCACTGTGCTATGGAATTCTGAGAATAGTTGCGTCAACCTATCCTGTAGGCTGTCACATGCTGTGTTAACCTGTGGTTGTATTTTACACGTTTTTGAAGCATGTTCCTAACCTGGTGACGAGCATCCACACCATTGGCCAGCGCGTGGTTGTGTCGGACATCCAAGAAAGCCTGTTCTGGGTGCGCTACAAGCGAAATGAAAACCAGCTCATCATCTTTGCTGATGATACCAACCCACGATGGGTTACCACCGCTTGCCTGCTCGACTACGACACCATGGCCGCAGCTGACAAGTTTGGAAACATTAGCATTGTGGGTGCTGTTGCATATCTATTAACTGTTAAGTTTACCTACGGATTCTTGCCTTTAATAGCTATAAATGACACTTAAAGACTGACTGGTCTTGTGTACGACAATCCTTATCTAGGTTCGTCTGCCACCAAACACCAGCGATGATGTAGATGAGGATCCCACAGGGAACAAAGCGTTGTGGGACAGAGGCCTGCTCAATGGAGCCTCCCAAAAGGTACGCACCTTCATTAATCCTTCACTTTGTTCTCCAGGCATGGGAAACATTATACCAGACAACCTTCATGATTTTTTGCGTCAGTGTTTGTGTCTAGCTGGTATTGAGATCACGTCAACACAAACCCAAACATCCAGAACAGTTAACTTGGGTCTGTGCTGTGGTCAGTTTCTAAAGACCCCAGAACCACGTTCATCCACATGCCAGAAGTTATGATCTAATCAGGCTCTTAGAATTGCTTAGGTGGACATGGGGGAAATTCCCAGTGTGCCCCAATGACTTGTTGGGAATTTAGGGTCATGCCAAGTGTGTGTGTAAGCAAGTGGGAGGATAGTGGGTGATTGACTGAGAAGCTTGCTTGTGCGTGTCTGCAGATGACCTTAATATAAACTGGATATGATTATTAGTGCTTAACTCATGAGAAACTTGTATGTTGATGAGAGTGATGAAGTGTTCACATTATAGGCTCAGTAAAAGGAAGTTAGTTGCAAACTATCCATGACATTCTAACACTGTTTGTTTCAGGCTGATATAATTATGAACTACCACATTGGAGAAACCGTCTTGTCACTGCAGAAGACCACGCTCATCCCTGGGGGCTCGGAGTCTCTGGTGTACACAACTCTGTCAGGAGGCATCGGCATCCTTGTGCCCTTCACCTCTCATGAGGTATGACTGTATTCCAGTTGAAAAATAAATATTCTGAGAAAGAGGTAAAAGGCACTATCTAGGCCATTTGTCCTTTCTCTCAGTGACAGCTTAAGATGTTGTGCCCAAACAAATGTTGAGTTCAGTGCTCTCGTGCTTCTTTACTCAAGCAGAGGAGCTGCAGGGTTGTGGTGGGAATTTGTGAAATGAGTCACGATAAATCCAAGAACAGTCTGTTTTTTGTTGTTTAGCAGTAGCAAACAGCAGCATTTTAAATGAACTTTTGGGAAGAATTTGGCAATAGTCTGCACAGTGTTTACTGAAAAATATTTTATATATTTAATAAATTAATAATCAGTTGAATAGTGTGTGTTTGAAGGAAAAATAAGGAAGATTTCAAACGACCAGTACAATGACCATGTGACAGAAGAATTTCAAAATATTTTTAAACAATAATTGAATTTTTTTTTTGCATAATACATTATTACAAATAATTCACTTTTATTTGGTTCCTGGTTTAGTGTGTGCATGCATGCAGATGTGAATAAAAAAAATACGTAAATGACATCCGCTATACTCTGCTTTAGTAAGAATGGTCCAGCCTTGCCTTCCCCCCATGCTGGTTGCTCTCTGTTTTTAGAAATGATGGAAAACTAAACCAGAATGTGTATTAAAATGCTGAGATTAAAATATTCTTACCAGAATAGAAATTAAAATTGAACGAGTCCACTATGTTGCAAATACTGTCTCCATGTGATGTAAATTAATCGGCTCATGTTAATTCCTTACCAGATCTTAAGCTCTTGTTACTATTAATGTTGTTTGCTAGTCTCATGCATAAGTGGTGAACATTAAACCCTTCCTTGATTCATGTATGCATGTATGTATAAATGCTGCATTTTTTTCTTCCATGCAAAAAAAACAAAAACATGCAAATTAACATTGTTTTCTGTGCCCTCAGGACCACGACTTCTTCCAGCACTTAGAAATGCACATGCGCTCAGAGTTTCCTCCACTTTGTGGCCGAGACCATCTTAGCTTCCGTTCTTATTACTTCCCTGTAAAGGTTAGTACACGGACAGGAAAGTCTCAGACAGCCTGGTTCACAAGCCTCTTAACATTTGTTAATTTTTATTTTTTTTTTTATATTTCTTAATCAAAGGAAACTGTCATTTTCAGTGGTTGTAATTTTTAATGTATTATTTGCTGTTTATATGTCATTATTATTATTTATACATTGCTTTCAAAGTCGGGAGTGATTTAATGATACTCTTAAGTAATAAACAATACGGTTACTCCTAGAAGCTCTTTCATCACTATATGTTTTAGCCTGGAGGAACAGTTAAAGCCCATGTCATGAGCTACAGGCATGCTTTCCCTGAGGCAGTTTACCAGTTTAATTGTAATGAATGAATATTTTTGTTTCATGTTTCAATTGTTTCCTGAGTAGGTATAGGAATGTTGTCATACAACATATGGTGCATCTAGTGCAGCTTGGTTTTTAATTGCAGTATTGTGAGAATTAGAGAAAAAAGTAAGAAGGGAACTTTATGAACAAAGTGTTACTACATATTATTGGTTTGCTTGCTTGCAGAATTAAATGACGGGAAACATAAAAAAAAAAAAAAGAAGGGAAGACTGTTCTGAAAGTTTCTGAATTGTATTATAGATTTTACATTGCTGGTTTGTGTTGCAGAATGTAATTGATGGCGATCTCTGTGAGCAGTTTAACTCCATGGATCCCCATAAACAGAAAAGTGTTGCTGAGGAGTTGGACCGCACACCACCCGAAGTGTCCAAGAAACTGGAAGACATTCGCACACGTTATGCTTTTTAAAATGGTCGGTTTTGTTCTGCAGTTGAACATTTTCAAACTCACTTTTTCAGTGCATCCAGTTTTTTTTTTTTTTTTTTTTTTTTTGCATTAAATATAAGTGCAGTATTGTGGATAAGTGCTCCAAAATTGTTCATCAGAGCTTTGCTAGAGAGGTTTTTCCTGAGCATTCCAAGGACTTGGTTGTGGTTTGAAAAAAGTAGGGGTTTGAAGATTATGGACAATAGGTTTTCTGCTGCCACAATATCCTCAGTTTGGAATCATGTCTGATGTTTATTGTGCAAATAATATTTCAAATTTAGCATCCACTTGTTTAGTTCATTTGAAGGTTGAAAATAGTACTGCTTTTACATGCCATTGTTTCAAATGATGGAGGAATTTGTAATATATCTAAAGCTGTCCTTAAAGGGGAACAGTGGGATTTGTGTGGTTATGTATTTTCTGTTCTTTCCTTAGACCCGTTTCCCTTTTCATACCCAGACTGTACTGAAAGAAATTCTCTTTGTAAACTTGTTTGACAGAATTTTGTAAATAAATTTTGTAATTAAATTGTTTATTTTTTCTTTAGCACCTTTATCTTTAGGTAGAGAATAGGTTAAAAAAAAGTCCCTTTACATACTTTCACACAGGTAAGACAGGATTCCAGCGCCCCACCTATCAACTCTGCAACCCCCTCAGACTGCATTGCTTTTTCTGTTGTGTCTTCTGTCTGTTCTGGTGATGCCTTCCTCAGAGTATTGTAAAACTGCTGGTGAGAAGCAGGGAAAACCTTTTTCTCAGCCTGTCAGATGTCTTAAAGTGTCTTCCACTGGAACCGCAAACAGATGAGCGTGATTTGTTGCTCGTGGCCTGCAGTCTCATCAATTCTACAAAATGATACTTCTGAAGTTTGTCTAGTAAAGCCGTAGGAATGTCTGTGTATACGTAAAGCAGCCGTGAAACGGCTTTATCTGGACTTTAACAAAGAACGTGCGGATTATTGTGTCTGTATGGGCATTTGTCTTAAACAGGTGAGTTTAAACTTTCAATTCAGCTTTATTTATATAGTGATTTTAACAGTGGTCATTGTCACAAAGCAGCTTTACTGCTTTCTAAAATTATGGTTTGAGGTTGAAAAGGGTGAGGAAAATTATAAATCATAATCATCAGACTGAATATACATTCACCTTAAACACCAATCAGTATTTGTTTTAGATCCTTTAGGGCCAGTCAGTCTTGGCTGAAAGTGTAAACTTGGTTGCATGTATGAATCAGCTTGATTGTTGTTTTTTATTTTTTTTATTAGTTTTATTTTGGTAGCTTAACCTTTGTCCATCATTTTGATAAAGTACAGCTAGAAGGTGTATCATGTTGGCAAATTCTGAAAAGATTTTTGCTTAAGTACAGTATATTGAATTTATTATAATTTTTTTTCTGTTGATGAAATCACTTTACAAACCATTTGACAAGATCGTGTTGGTAGTTATGAGTAATATGTAAGTAATCCCACGTGGAGAAAAACAAACTTGTTTCACAATGTAATTAATGATCATGTGAAAAAATTAGTATAAAAATGAAGTAATGATGAACACTCATTCACACGATCTATTTATATGCATTACCAGTGCTGTCTGGTTCCTTGCTATTGATTTTGCAGGGACATTATCAGTGTGTAAATATTGTTTGTGATGCGTGATTCACACTGGTTTCATCATTATAACTTGGAAGGGTGATAATCAGGGATTTTTTAGGTATCCTTTAAAAATGTAGGATTCTACATGGTCCTTAAGGTAAAAAAAAAAAAAATAACATCCTAAGCAACATTGTGTTCTTACATTGTCTTTTTACATTTCTGTCTTTGAATCCTTTTTGTTTTTAATCTTCTCAGCATTGCCTGCCCATTATCTGTTTTGTAGCTATAACGACAGATTGTTTCGGTCACTAATTCATATTCTTTATCCAATTTATCCTGGTCACTGTGGATCCAGGGCCTACATCAGAAACACCAAGTTTGAGGTGGAAATTCCCCCTTGATGAGGCACCCGACCGTTACAGTGGACCGTGTGCGTGCACATTCACACAAGCATTCAGGTCTAGGGGAATTTAACTTAGTCAGTCCACCTACATGCATGTTTTTGAGTGTTGAGATAAAACCGGAAAACCCGGAGAAAAAGAAATGCGAAATGAGATTAGTTTGGGGACCCTACAGCTTGAGGAGTTTGTTCATCCTTTAACAATGTGTGGTTCAATTTATAGTATTTTTTTTATTTTAATTTTTTTGCCTAATATAATTATAACACTTTTACTAAATGTTGATGGGATGCCCAAATGACTGTTATGGTCATGGTGAAAGAAAATGGAGGCAGGTGGTATTTAGAGACAAATAGGTAGCTCAGAGCCATTAAAAAAAAAAGGGGGGGGTGTTAAAATCAGGTCATGTGATTCCATGCAGGTCCATACATGTCTGAAAGAAGAGAGTAAGCAACTCCAAATGCCCCTATCTAGAAAAGATAAACACTGTGACATGGTCTCCGTAATCCAACAGCAGTTACGACAGGAAGAAGCACGAGATATATATAACGTCATGTCAGTGAAACTTTCATTAGGAAGCTAGTCTCGGACACGCTTTTTCCTCTGGGTTTTCCCAGATGACGATATGTTTAGAGACAGACGGTGTGGGGGGATGGGGGGCACGAAATCCCCCTTTAGTCCACAGCTTTTTGTTGGTTCGTTGCAACTTGACAAAGTTATTACTGTGGATAATTGGAAGCACAGGAAAAACCGGACACCTTCCTCTGCCTGTGAAGAGCCAGACTCGAGGCAGTGCATGCTGTGGTTTGGCATTAGATGGCTAGAATAGTGAGCTGAGTGTACTTATGTGGAAGTCAGCCGGGCGAATCCCACTTCAAGCAGTCTGACAAAATAGCATTTTTTAAAAACTTTGCCCAGCTCGACATTCTTAGCAGCTTCTTAACCACAGTGAATGCACGGAAGGAGTTAGTAATGTGGGCAGTTGGGCGTTTGTGGGCAGCCAGTGGCTTTGTGGGTAGAGTGAGATGTGGGGGTGTATACACATGGATATGAAGTTTGATTGGTGTTTGTTTTAAAAATATCTTTAATTATGAGGATTACACTTGGGGCAACTGATTTAAAATGAGTGTGTGAAGAAGTAAATAGACTAAGTAATGGTAAGCACCATTGTTGAGATTTAAAGAATGGTGTAATCCTACAAAAAGAAATAGGCTGCCATGAACCATGTGTGTTGTGCTTTTTCATTATTCCTGTGAGATATGATGTCACAGAGAGAAGTTTCTTGAATGAAGTTTAATATAAGAGAGAGAAATTTCAAACATCAATCCAGATTTCAGAGATCCTAAAATCAAAAGAGCAAGAGCTTATTTTGCCACTCACTATTTTACAGTGACATTCTTTTAATGAGAAGCAAATATATTCTTTAATTTCAGAGTACACCCCACCTATACTTGTATAGTAATCCAGGAGAGGACAAGCAAAATGGCATGGAAAGCTGAAGCTTGGAAACCATATCTAATAACCTCTATAACCACCAAAAATGTGAATATTACATAGTGGTTTTAGCCACCTCATGTTCACTGTTTTAATCTCATTTCCCAGGGTGTGTGTTTACTGTTTTTCATGTTTTTTTTCCACCCTATGATTCATAAAAACCCACTTTTTTCAATTTCCTCAATGTTTTATTTTTTGCTTAAATATTACGATGTCGTCACATGTTTAGTTTATTTACCCTACATGATGTAATGGACCTTCACATGCTTATCGTGTGATCTCATTACATAATCACGTGTAAAACACTTGAAATCCCGGTGATTTTTCTATAAGAATAAAGTAAGGACATTTGTTCTGTAGTCTATAAAAGTTGAAGTTACAGAGGTGTTTTTAGCTTTGTGGGGTGAAATTAACACTACAAGCTTGGTACTCTTTAGGGGAGGAAAAGTTGCATACATTTTACATGTGCTATGTTTTTTGATTAATATGTGAGTATTGCAATATTATACATATTTATAATGCATATATACTGTACATAAGTACTACTGTTAAAACAGTTAAACGTTAGTTATCTATTATGGTTGCGCTGAAGGTTAGATTAAATTCAATTTCACTGAATGTCTTTTACTTTAATGGAAAGCCCTGTCCCACATAATCTGAACTTAGCAATCAAAAAATTTTCATGAATTCAAGACATGTATTCGCATGTTTTTCACATGTGATTGCATGAGTCATCTTTAACCCAACCCCAACTACGATGCATACATTACAAAGTAGAATGACAAAAAGGAAAAATTATACAAGTCCTGTATTTGGAAGTACTTTGTCACACTGGAAATCTTTTCTTCACTCCAGCTTTTACAGAACCAGATGCCAAAAAAAAAAGAATATTTCAATGTGTAATTTTTTCCCCAAAAGAGGGAAAAACTCAAAATCCAATTGGCAACCAGGTGCTACTAATGAAATCAGTTCATCATCAGGAAGTGTGACTACCTCTATAAAAGCAGAACCATCAACAGGTTATTATTCTGAAGCATACAGGTGTGTGTCTCCATCATGTAAAGAAAAAGGTAAATCAGTTGACTTCAGAGAAGTACTTGATGATGCTCGTTAGACTGGAAATAATTTTACACTGAGAAGGATTGTTTACAAATGGAGAGCCATAATCTTCCCACATTCATGTACACTACTTGGCCAAAAAAAAGTAATCACCAGGATTTAACTGACAAGTTAAGAGGCTTCCATTGAATAATTATTGTAGTGATTAATGTGGTTCAGCTGCAACAAGTGATTTGAGTAGCTTCTGATTTCTTACACAACCATGTCAAAAGACATGGTCATGTGGTCATGAAAAAGATGTTACTCTGTTTCAGAAAGATCAGATTATTGCCAAAGACAACAACTAAGGAGACTGATGAAACTATTAAAACTAGGTTAAGAACTGGAAAAAAAAACACTAATAAAACCTTGACGGATAGTGGTGAACCATTATCTTGTAGGAAGAAATGTGATTGGAAAAACATTTTGAATGACCATTATAGGTGATCAATTAAATACTTAATGAAATCAAATTATAAAAAAATAACAGTAGTCCTAAGAAAATCACCCTCAGTTAAACTAATCAGGGGAAAAAACATTACATTTCCTAGGGAGCATACTGTAAAGAAGTGGCTGTGGAACATTGGAAAATGTGGTCTGCTTCGTGAGTCCAGATTTACCCTGTTCGAGTGAAGAGTTGAGCCCCTTTTTGCCTTTCGAACTTTAATTATTTATAACATAGATTTAACAAATTGATGGAAAATAGTGTGACTCTGGACAGGAATATGTTGTGACATTGCATACATTTTTCAAAGCGATGTCACGACCATAATCAAAACAATAAGTGATCCAGTGGTATAGCAGATGTGCACATTTTTTTTGTCAGGCAGTTTTACTGTATATATACAGTAATAATAAATTTTTATATATATATTTGAATATACCAAACAACAGGTTGGACAAAGGTGGCATTTATTTTTCTACATTAGATAATATTGGACATTTTAAAGCAAGGAATTAGGTAATTAAGTAAATAACAGTCAGTTGTTATTTTAAGACCTGAAGGTCATCTGTTTTGGGATACTTCTTGCAAGAACAGTATTCTCAATACGATTTGCAAAACCCATCAAGCATCATGATAAACTGGCTCTCATGATGACCAGAAAAGCAACACCAAAACTTACCTCTGTTGCAGAGAAATTGTTAATTTAGAATTACCGCCTCAAAAAAAGGACCAATTATTACTAAATATTAATAATTAACCAATGATTCATTATGAAACCTTTAATTAGCACACACCTCTCAATATCAATATGTTTAAATGATTTTATTGCATATTTTGGATGCCATAACATTGTTTTATGATGTAGAAAGAAAGAAAAAAATCAGGAAAGACCATGAAATTGGAAGGTTTGTCCAAATGTTTGACTGGCAGTATATAAGATTAAAGTGCAGTTTGGGAGGTTCAACAAAAATTAACCTTTGGAAATAACATTTTGCAGTGGTAGCCAAAAGTATGTCATGCACAATGTATGCCAAACTATGCACAAAGCAGGTAATTTCAAGAATTAGTACTAGCCTATCTACCCAAAGATTTGAGCAAATTCACTGAGAAACTAGTGGAAAAACTGCCTATTAGTAATATAATAATGTTATTCAGCTTCTGGATCTCTGCATCTCCAGACCTAAACACAATAGAAAAGTGTTGGACACCATCTTCAGTACATAATCTTCAGAAAGCAATAAAACAGGCATGGATTGACCAAGTGACACCAGAGTACAGCAAATATATTTTTCACTTTATGCCCAGATGAATCCAGCTGGTTTTGAAGAATATATATTCCCACTAAATACTGATTGTTGTATAAAAATTTAATTTGGTAAAATAACATTATCTTCATTGCTTTTATTATTTAAAATATGTTAAGAATTTCATTAAAATATTGAATTTAATTTTTGTCTCAGTACTAGGTACCACTCTACAGCATTTTTTAACACTCTAATTTCACAAGCTCAAGTGTAATTGCACTAAATAATCTAATATAGTGTTTTTTTTATATTTTGATGACCAAAAAAACAAACAAACACTCCATTACTGCTTAGAGTCTGGATCCAATGGGCATCATGAAATCCTGAGTTTGATTCCCTTCTTGAGATGCTTTCCCAGGCCATTAATGCAGCTTTAATCTTCAGTTGCTGCTTGTTTGTGGTACTTTCTGCCTTCCGTTTTATCTTCAGCAAGTGAAAAGCATGCTCAGTGGGGTTGAGGTCAGGTGACTGACACAGCTATTTAAGAACATCTGATTTCTATGCTGGCTTGCTTTTGCTGTTTTCACCACTGCTCAGCTGTACTTTTTCTTTCTGTTAGTTGTATTTGTCACAGTAGAGAACCTTAAGAAAAAGTAAAAGTGTTTATTCATTTTCTTACAAGTTGTTTTGAACTTTTAAGACGTCTTTGCACTTTGTACAGCATTGCGAACAGTAAAATTGATCACACTAGAAACTGCTACCAAATAAACCACAATTCAGTCATAACACTGTACTGTACAATACTATACTGTACTGTAGAGTTTCACAGGCATATTTCATCATTTGGCTGAGAATAATAGGTCTTGCATATAAAACCATCTACTGTACAGCATGCATGCAGTTGCTTATTCTCCCTGTGCTTGGTGGGTTTCCTCTGGGTAATCCGGTTTCCTTCCACAGCCCAAAGACGTGCAATTTAGGCTAATAGATGTTCCGAAATTGCCTGTAGTGTGTGTGAATGACAATCGGGCATCGAGCTGGCAACCTGAGCCCTTAAGTAACTGCCACAGATACTGTATATGTCCAGAGTAGGGGGGTGAAATGGTATAGTCTTGACTTTTAAATGGTGGTGGCTAAAGTTTTGGTAGTCGCAGAATAAAAAATAATAATAAACCAAGTCAAAACCAATAGGTGCTCAGTTTAGAAAGAAAGAGGAAGGAAAATGAAAAACAGAAAAAACATCTCTTACTGAAATGAAGGCCACAGTTTGCACATTTTAAAATAGTCCCAGCATTGCTGAAATCGTCCCATGTGCAGATATAACTTCATAATTCTTTAATGCCTCGTTTTAACCTCAGCTGACTGTGTAAGGTTTGTGCTGGTGTTAATGTTGTGTGAAGACATGTGGGGGTTGTGCAATAGTAATGCGCTTTGATGAACAGGTCAATAAACCAGTGAGCTTTGGTTCAGTCATGGGTTAAACTTAAAAGTGAAAGTAAAATGTCACAGAGAGAGAGAGAGAGAGAGTCCTGATCCGAGCTGAGTGTCCCGCGGGTGGGAGGAGGATCTCCACACACACAGGACCACGCGAACACACACGCAGAGGGTCAGCGGTTAGAACTCAGCGGCGTCGTGGGAAATTCCGAATCATTCTCGCGCTGGTTGTTTTTTTTTTTTGTAGTTACAAGAGGGAGATTTTTAAATAAGACGCCATACGGATATGAGCACTTGACGGAGCGCTGTGGCGCGAACAGACACAGGCACTGAACATTACCATCGGAAACCCGACACACTGAGACACGCTGAGACACTGAGACACGCTGAGACACTGAGACACGCAGAGACACTGAGAGGTGCGTGGACTCTTCGGTCTATTCCCGACCCCATCAAGTGCCGATCTGCTTAAACCTTATTTTAGTTTCTGTTTTCAAATGTAATGTTTTAGAGGAGGTTGTGGATTAATTGACAGAGTTTTCTGCACCATTTTATGTATTAGGAGTGCTTTCTCATTTGCACATGTGCTCTTTATTGCGCAATGCATCTGCTTTTCATCACAGTTTAGTTATATCACTATTGAGCCGTCGTTGGATTTCAGTTCTGTAGTTGCACTTGTTTAACAGAAAAGCTGAAGCAGTGAAATTATCTAGAATTTTTTTTTTGCCTTTTTTTTCTGGCCAGGTACCATATATATATATATATATATATATATATATATATATATATATATATATATGCTTTCAGTATTTAGACTCTATTTCAGACTCTTACTTTAGATAAACATCAGGTTATGAACTTTCTTTTTTTTTAGCAGACATTCTTTGGACAACATTTAAGTAACCTGCATAAGTTCAGTGAAAGTTTCCACATAGTTCTTTTTTGACACCGGTGTGTCAATTATGTTAGAAAACATAGATACAGTGATGTTGTCAGTGCTTGACTTTACTACACACAAAGAAGAGATCTTCATTTAAAGTATTGATTTTAATGTCAAATTCGTATACATCTGTATTGGGACTTTTGCTATACAGAATGATATTGGATGGTCATGTGATTTGGCGTAGGATGGCATACAATACTACTCTTCTCAGGTTTGAAGACTTTTCACAAATCCGTGGTGGTAATATCTTGAAAAACACTTGATTTGATTTACTGTCACCAAGATGACAACCGAGAAGTCCTGGGCATGTGATTAATGGGGGATTCATTGACATTAAGTAGACATATCTGAATTTACAAAGTTGGTCAAAACCTTTGTCTTTAATGTAGAGCTTTAATGGCTACAGCAAGAACAAGTTGTACAAAAAGAATCACATGACCTTTTATTTTTCTTTACAAATGTCCAACTGATTGTTTTTTTTTGTTTTGTTTTTTTACACTTACATGCATGTACATGTACGTGCATAACAATTGTTAACCCTGTGCCTCTTCAGTCTGACATGAATTTGAAGGCAGCTGTGCAGACATGAAATAACGGCAATTAATGAGGACTGTACTGATGCTTTTGCATATGTTTCTCTCTGCTGTTCCAGGTCGGGAAAAAATATTAAAGCAGTCTACATCTGGATTTTGCTTGAGTTCCAAGACTAAAGATTCAGCAGCAGTATGGTTCGGTGTGAGGCTTGGCTCCTTAAGGGGCTTTTGGGTAAGTGGGGCCCTTGCAGGGGCTTAAGTATTTTCTTAAGGGAAAAGACATTAAAGGGGGTCACAAGTCACTCTAATCTCAAATAATTCCTGTTGGGAACATCTGGCTCACATTTCACATTGAAGTAATCTGCACGAGTTTATCTCAGTGTTGTGAGTTCTGTCTTTGTCATCTGTCAGAAATCAAATTGAGATAGTTGAATGGGATGCCCTAGAGTTTTTGAGAGTTCATTGGCAGCATTAAATGCTGATGGAGAGAAAAATAGGAAGATTGAAAACTTCCTGAAAAAAACACAAGTGCCAGGTTAACTCTGATGTAGTTTGTCACCAAGATAAACTTCATATTACTGATGAAGAAGGATGGAGTGACGCAGAACAGAGATGTTACTCATCGCATGTGGTTTTCACAGCTTCTGAATGATGCTACTGTATGTGTTGATGTGTTTGCTGTGTCATTTAGTCTAAGGTTAGAATCCTGCTTCAGGTATGTTCGTTTTTTGTTCTCACCACTTCCTGTACTGAAGAGATAAAAAGATGCAGAAAAATGAAGTGAAATGGCGATTAGAAGGAGCAAAGGAATGCAACTGAGTGGGGGAGGGGGGGGGGCTGAGTCCAAAAAGATTCAGCTGTGAAATATATGACTGATATATGACTGGGAACTACTCGTATACCCACTTGAAGTGTGTTGTCTGAAAATCCTAAATGCAAACTGGCAGCAGTTTGTATGTATCTGTCTCTCTCTTAGCCTTGGGTTATGCTGTCACAGTCACTTAGTTCCAACTATAGAAACCTCTGTAGTACAATAGGCACACAATTCAATGCATCTGCATTAAACCTACAGTCCTACGGGACTGCGGGATTCTAACCCCGTAACTTTCTGCTAACCCTGTGTTTTATACCACTGAACAATTTCACAGTGAATTACAGTGTAGCTATCCTGAAGAGGTAATTGTTTTTGTGGCTGCTTATGACTTAGTTGTATTTATTCAGTGTTATATTTATTCCTGGAGTTGTTTACTTTACTGAAGGGAGGAGATGAAGTACCTACACGAGTCCATTGGAGTGAACAATATTTTGCTCATTTATGCGTAGCTGGTACAATGTATAAAATGTATTTAACAAGCATGCACATTATGTTGAAAGAGTGTGATCGTTTGTTCTTTGTAAAACCAGCAGTGGTTTGAGGTTTTGATTTTGACATGGTGAGACAGCTCCTTCCTTTCACACTTTATCTTTCGTTTGCTGTGACAACGATCATGTGGCCTTTAAAGAGAAATTACACCCGAATGTGATGCTTCTGTTTGTGTCAAACTTAACTGACTACCTGCTTTTACTTTCACCTACAGATTGTCTTAAATGTTTTACTAACACTGAAAAAAGTAGTGTAGCCAGCTAAGAAAATAGGTAACAGAATTCACAGTTTGCTTTGTTTGACAGGAAGCAATTGTGTATAACCTACAAGTGGTACTTTTAAAACTAAGGCCTTAACTGTAACTGTCCATCTCATAAATCGGCAGTGCTGGTAAAGTGCCAAAACCATGGAAATGATTAAATAACAATCTAGGATTGTTTTACTGAAAGCATTATATGTGCAGCAGTTAGGAGACAGGTTTCCACATGCTCATACTCATTCATACCATAAGGTGAAGAATGTGTATTTCTATACTGGCTACAGTCGCACTTATTTTATTGCTCTGTTTGCGTCTAGGTCTAACGTGGTTATTACCCATCTTGATGAGCCATCTGACACCTAAACTCTGCACTTCTCTGGAAACTCTGAAAGATCAGCTCAATTCATCATTAAGGAGACGATATTTGGTACAGTTATACATTTAACATGCTGTTGTTAAAGAACAGTGCTACAAGTATCATAGGAATTTTGTGAACAAGTCTGTTAAATGTAAAATTTAATATTTACATGTTTTGCATTTTTATATTTTCAGAAACATAACTTTCCTATAAACTACACCATTCAAGTGCCTTATGAAGAGGTCTTCAGACTGAAAAATATCAGCAAACTGGTAAGCAACTGACCCTAATCTTTGACTCATCGGATAACTATGACTTATTCCCACACTCTGCACAACTTCCTCCCATTCGCACACTCTCTTTGATGCTTGTCTCCCTTGTGTCAATGATATCACAAATTTCCACTGATATTCACGCATCAGCCTATTCTTGCCTCATGTTACTTTTCGTAGCGACTTCTGTTTTCTTTGATAGATTACATGCTATCTGACTTTTTCTTTCTCCTAGGAAAATGATTCAGCAAGTAAGAGTGATCTCCAGTTTTTGTGGGCCAGAGTCACAGAAAAAAGCATAGATAGGATTTTGCAAGTGCTGCCAGAGAGACATCCATCAAGGCGTAAATACCTTACAAACCTTAAGGATCTCTTCAAGGTCATCCTGGAAAGCAACCCGGAACTTAGGAGCTTAGATGAGGTGAGGACAAAGCCTTCCAGTGTGCTGTCCTTTTACGTAGCTGCCTGGAAGCTCATTGTTTATGCCACCCACCTTCTCAACTCACTTGCAATACTGAGAGCCTTTCTGAGGTCTTCTATCATGTGATGAAATATGATTCTGACTCATGCTGTATCGGTATAAACGATGTCATAGAAAATGTTAATTAAGTAATATTTTTAAAAACAAGGTGTACACTGTATACAAAGGATAAATAAGTTTTTATAAGTTAGATAAAATAATGCCCGATTAGGTTTTAATATGGATTTTAAAGTAACAAGTATGTTTGCTGGAAATAAGGAATGTGTGAATGTGAATGGTGCCACATGGACTCTTAAAAGACTGCACTTCCCAAAACATTTTACACAGTTTAAGATTTGTACCCAACTACTTTTGTACTGAGGTCTTTCTTGTGCTCATCCCAGGACTCATATTCACAATATACTTACACTGAGCATATTTCAAACACACTTAGGGTACTGTTTAACTTTGAAGTATACAATTATAAAAGATTAATCATTTATAATTCACCCAAAGGAGTCTGGTTTACATCAGGTTTACATTTGAACATACTTTTTTTGAACCCACTAGAGTCATACTGATGAGGATGTTTGTGTGTTTGTGTGACAGAGTGATTCAGAAAGCATCGAGAACATTTTGGGGCACCTGAAAGACGAGAACAATCAGGGACGGAAATCCGTCACACCTAAATCCTTACTCGACAACTGTTATCGGACCATGCACTGCATCTTTAACAGCTGCTTTTTAAGGAACGGCACCGACTGTAAGTGAACTTTCGAGACCTTTATTTCTTTACACTGTAGATTAAAATTGAAATGAACTTAAGAGCAAATTTGCCATTGTTAAATCCATGCCAAACTGGTTTCACAGAATAATGGGACTATTGATGCCATGTCTTGTGTTTAATTTACACGTGAAGAAATTAAAGAAAATGATAGTGACTGGAATAAAGTTAATAAATAGGACACATCAGCATGAATGCTCTTATAAAACTCTTAGAAGGTTGCTTGGTTTTAGGATTTCAATCATTTGGTATGCTGAGTTTGTGTATCTCTATGTGAAGTATCTTAAAAACATTTGTTGAAGAAAATGAGAAAACACTTATGGGAAAAAAAAACATCTGGTATTCAGTAAGTCCTTCTTGTTAAGCTCCGGTTGGTCAGTTTTTGCAACATGGCGGCACAAAACCACAGCTGACCAGTAAATCTGGCTACGCGCACAGTGAGTGGGAGCACATGCCAGCGGGACTGAGTCAAAGACACGGCTTTCATGACAAGTAAGGTGGTGGCATCTGATCCTGCCATCTTCCTGTCTTGGCGGTTCATGATTCAGAGTTGATTTGTTGCCCCATGCAAAAACACACTCCAAAACATGACACACACACACTGATGAAT
The DNA here is from genome assembly GCA_030522415.1 of Channallabes apus. NCBI lineage: Eukaryota > Metazoa > Chordata > Actinopteri > Siluriformes > Clariidae > Channallabes > Channallabes apus. Next base: position 27,786,058 of record CM060110.1, read on the forward strand.
GCCGTCTGAGGACAACCACAGACAGTTAAACGTGTAATTAGTGTTCGCATATGGATGTGCTTATTTGTGCGGTAGTTAATATATAAAGTGAACTCATCAATGCTTTTTCTCTTTGCCCCATCAGACTGCCAAACTCAGCACTGGAGAAAAGGGAAGGGAGAACAGGGATGATAGAAGATTCCCTAAGTGAGGATGTTCTCCTGACAAATGCACAGGGCCGCTGGCACGCTGCGCGTTTTTTAATGTTCACAAAGATGTTGCTTAAAGGCATACCAGCGTTCATACCTTCACCCATCCATCCGGCATATATATATATACATAGAATATTTGTGGAGTGGATCCACTCATGGCTTTCCTTTTTGCTATAGAATATTCCATCTCTAACTAGAGACTATAGGCAACTCAAACAGGAATTTAATGGTGGTCTTAATGATATCCTTGATCCTATGTGCCTTTAAGTGTATATATGTGTGTGTGTGTGTGTGTGTGTGTGTGTGTGTGTTTGTTTTTCTACAGGCAATAGAAATGATAGATTTCATGTATATGTTTTGCTGACTGCTGGCTTAGTCAGTGAATTATTTTCCTTTGCTTTGCGCTTTGATATAAGCTACATTATCATAAATATTAAATATCTGTATAAATATGAAATGTCTGTAATAATACTTTTCCAGCGATGATAATTGTTTTTAATGCAGTTTGTGTGTGTTATTTATTTAAAGACTAGAAAAAGAATGTTCTAGTCCCTGTTTGATAGAAAAAAAATAAACGTTCCTCTGGCTCCCCCTTGTGGTTACATGTATTTATTCTACAATCCAACAGGTTGAGGAGTTTTTGTGTGGATGTTATGTTTTATAAACAGTTTTTTTTTAAAAAGGGAAAAAAAGGCTGAACTATAACCCTGTTAAAATCCAGTTTAGTTTCAGCTGATAAAAGCTGGTAGTTCTGTTTGAAAAGAATGTGTTACAGATTTGCATACAGTAAAATGATAGTGACAAGCTTGTCACTGAGCCAAACAACAGATTGCATCAAATCAGTTTCTGATCACATAAATGCACTAACAGCCATAGAGTAAAAGTATGTTAGTTTATTCACTGTGAGAATTTAATGTCCCATGTACTCTTTAACATCTAGTCCACACATTAAATGATTTTATGTTAAGCCGATGCAAAGCAACAATTTCACCTGGTATAACAGTGAGCTTGTAAAAGATTTATTGTAAATAACCTGTGTTCCACCTAGTGGAGAAGGAAACACCCAATTTTCTGTCCTGTAGGTTTGTAATAAAATAATTTTAAGTACACATGTGACATTATGTGGCTTTGCTGGTTCACATATCTTGGGTTCAATATGCTATTAGGAGTTAAGACTTTAAACTGCCTTGCTGAATGGGAATTGGTACGAAGTGCACCACCAGCAGCCAACAGTGCTACGACAACACAGAAGAACAGCTTACCATGATGATACTCACTCATCATCTATACCGCTTTATCCTGTTTACAGGGTCGCAGGTTGCCTGGAGTCTATCCCAGGAGACTTGGGGCACAAGGCAGGGACACCCTGGACGGTGGCACAAGCACTAACACACTCATTTACGCTGCATCCGGAAAGTAATTCACAGCACTTCACTTTTTCCACATTTTATATTACAGCCTTATTCCAAAATGGATTAAATTAAATATTTTCCTCAAAATTCTACAAACAATATCTCATAATGACAAAGTGAAAGAAGTTTGTTTAAAATCTTTGGAAATTTATTTAAAATAAAAAACGAAGGGGAAAAAAAAAACACATGTACATAAGTATTCGCAGCCTTTGCCATGACACTTAAAATTGAGTTAATGTGCATCCTGTCTCCACTGATCATTCTTGAGAGATATTTCTACAACTTGATTGGAGTCCATCTGTGGTAACTGGACATGATTTGGAAAGGCACACATTATATAAGATCCCACAGATAACAATGTATGTTAGAGCACAAACCAAGCCATGAAGGCCAAGAAATTGTCTTTAGACCTCTGAGACAGGGTTGTAAATCTGGGGAAGGATACAGAAATTTTCTTGTAGCATCAAAGCTCTCAATGGGCACAGTGGCTTCCATCATACGTAAATTAAAGAAGTTTGGAACCACCAGGACTCTTCCTAGAGTGGGCTACCCAGCTGAACTGAGTGATCTGGGGAGAAAGGCTTTATTCAGGGAGGTGGCCAAAAACCAGACGATCACTCTGAAAGAATTCCAGCGTTTCTCTGTGAAGTGAGGAGAACCTTCCAGAAGAACAACTATCTCTGCAGCAATTCACCAATAAGGCCTGTATGGTAGAGTGGCCATTAAGCCACTCCTGTCTGTTGTCTGCCAAAAGGTACCTGAAGACTCTCAGACCACGAGAAACAAAATTATCTGGTCTGATGAAACAAAGATTGAACTCTTTGACTGGAATGCCAAGTGTCATGTCTGGAGGAAACCAGGCATCGCTCATCACCTGGTCAATACCATCCCTATAGTGAAGCATGGTGGTGGCAGCATCATGCTATGGGGATGTTTTCAGTGGCAGGAACTAGGAAAGGATAGTGAGGATTGAGGAAACGATGAATGCAGAAATGTACGGAGACATCCTTGATAAAAACTTACACCCAACCTTCCAACAGGACAATGAACCTAAGCCCACAGCCAAATAACAAAAAAGTAGCTATGGAACAACCCTGTGAATGTCCTTGAGTGGCCCAGCTAAATCCCAGACTTAAACCTGATTGAACATCTCTGGAGAGATCTGAAAATGGCTGTGCAGCGACGCTCTACATCCAACCTGATGGAGCTTGGATCATGATGTCTGACGCGTGTCTGAAATTACACTTAATGGATATTAATTTCTTATTTTTAACTGTTGTCTAAAACCAATATAGCTGCACAAAGCCCTGACCTCAACCCCAATGAACACCATTAAATTACAGGTAATCCCCGACTTATGAACATGCGAGTTACGAATTTCCGCAGATACAAATGGACTGTGGTTCTCTTTCCAGTTCAATCACGGAAGTAGCTCCTGTGCATTGTAAAAACATTTTTTAAATAGACACTGCCGTGCACCAGATACCAATATTTACAATTATACACAATATTTACAGTGTTTAAGTGAATGTATAAAATGTCTAAAGTCTGGTATATTGTATGTGTGTATGTGTATATGTGTGTGTGTGTGTGTGTGTGAGAAATGAGTTGGCCTTACCAGTTGCAATGAATCGGTCCGGAAGCATGATGATAGAAAATGGCTGTCCGGCAAAGCTGTCACGATAGTGAATAATCCTCATTTCTGAAAATCCTCAACAAAACATAGTTCACAGTCCAATACAGTGGAAAACAGTTCTGAGACTAAATACCGTCCAGGATTCCCCTTGCGATGTAAAGACGCAGAGACAACATTTCACTGTGATTTCACAAATGCCTATTGATGGCATTTGATGCCTATTGAGTGTGGGGAAAAGGGGACAGATTTAGTCAAGAGGATTGGTAAGCTTTACATTGTAAACCTCACTTAACAACAAATCGGGGTTACGAATATGTTAAAGGTTATAATTAAAGGTACATATGGGTGTAATGGTCAGGTGGCCTCTTTTGGCCACAAAATGCAAGGTTTTCTGAAACAATACCGCAAATATTTGCGCTATTTTATCTCAATTTGAGAATCTTTATTAGAGTGCTTAGAGCTGAAAACTACAGGTAGCATTTTGATAGTGTCTTGTAAAACAATGCCTCCGGCATGAAACAGTAGGTAGCATATAAAATAAATAAATTCCAGCAGTTGTGCTGTTACTTAATATTCTATGTAACTACTGTATACGAGTTGAAGCAAGTCTGGGTGTGCCTACTTGAGACTGGGCCTACTAAAACTGGGCCTGCTTCCTTTGAAGGAGGCATTTGAAGGTTGATTAAGCCATACAGCCGCAACTAAGGCTGTCCCATTTTGAAAGTTCCTTCAAATGGGGCCTTCTTTCCCATGACGATGAAGCATGCAACTGTGTATACTTCACGGTCCAAACTTCTAAAATTCTTTAGATGAAATCTGGTAACACAACTCTCCCCGCATCTAACCCATATCACAACCTTTGACTAAGAATCACTCATTGTGATTTTTAAAGCTAATTTATACTTCATATTACGCTGACAGGACAGTAAGCGCTGACACATCTGCTCTTTGATCCTAAAAGTCCCCTATAGACCAGACCATCTCGTGTGTGAGCCATGGCTTGAAGGCCACAAGCTTACGAAAACCACACAGACCGCATCCTTCGAAGGATATGGCCCCTGAAATAGGACACGGCTTTTTTTTTTCACTTAAGTACTTTATGCAGGTTATGACGTCCTGCCGTTGTAGTAAGCGGTTCATCCGCAAGAGGGCAGAAATGTAAAGGCTGACACAGTACATAGATATTAAAAAAAAAAATTTTTTTAATCACAACAGTTTATTTTAACAAGCGATACAACAAAAGGCCAGAAGGAAGAAAAAAAGCTAAATATATAAATAATAACAAAAACAATTACTCATACAAATAAATAACTAAAATAAATAAATACATTAAAAGTAAAATTTTATATTTAATAATAATAATAATAATATGAACTAAATTAAATCATAAACATATATATAAATATATCGGTTAATTAGCCTAATAGTTTTAACAGCCTTTCTGTTCATTTTGAACTGGCTACTGTTTCAGGAAACTCATTCTTCTTCGCTTTTAATGTGCTTGGAGTAATGTCTCTATATAGCGCCCCTATCGGCGACACAGGGAAAAAACTTCACATCACGATCACCTTTCAACATTTGAATCTTTGTAAAAAAAACAAAAAACAAAAAAAAGCTGACATCATGTTACTTTCAGCAGGTTACTCCGGGTAGCTGAACATGTTTGGGTGTGATGGCAAAGTTTAGACCTTTGGCTAAGACCACTCTGTCTAAAAGGTTCTTTACCAACTTTTCCTTTGTGTCCTCTGTTGATGTCCCGTTATCTATATTCTCACCAGGAGGCTCCACTGTAATCCGTTTCCGGGAAAGAAGAAGGTAAAATTTCTTGGTTTGTCTCTCCTTCACCTACAGAGGTGACTTCTACAGACAGAAACATGTCTGTGCCAAGGACTTTTCTGTGTTGCCCATTTGTGACCACTCTATACATGGAGGAAGTGGAGCGTAAGAGCCAGGAATTACAGACCTTCATAGAGCATATTAACTCTATTGTCACATATCAATTTCACTAGAGCGGACATAAAGGTCAACAAGTTGGCCTTTCTGAACTGTGCAGATATCATTAGGAAAGTTGTGAAACTAAAAACAGAAGTCTACAGGAAAGCCACACACAGATCAACACTTGCGGTTTGACTCACATCACCCATTGCAACACAAATTAAGTGTCATCAGAACATTGCACCACATGGCAGAGAACATCCTTACTTCCACTGAAGCCAAACAGAATGAACACAAGCATCTCAAGGCAGCACTAAAGACATGTGTATATTATATGTCATAAAACTTTCATAAGTGGGCCTTCAATGACAGAGAGAGCTGAGACTCAGACACAATTGAAAAATCTTATTATCCCATATGTGGCTGGTGGTCAGAAAAGGATTTTTGGAACGCAAAATACAATAGTTAACTTCAAACCAACGAACCCGCTGAGACTGTATACCAAAAAAATAAGAAAAGCAATATAATATATGCAGTTCAATGTGGTACAGAGCTCTACATTGGGGAAACAAAACTATCTCTTCAGAAAAGGAAGTATCAGCACAGAAGGACCAACACCTCAGGTCCAGCATCAGTGGTATACCTAAAGGACGAAGGACACACATTTCAGGATGAAAATGTGCGAATTTTGAACAGAGAGGATAGATGGTTTGAGAGAGGGGTAAAAGAAGCCATTAGAAAATCCTGCAGGTGGAAAATCCTTTTCTCAACAGAGGTGTCTTCGACACAATCGATCTTCATTTTTCATGCTACGCTTTCATCTGTCTAAAGGAAGATCAAGGCCTCTTCACACATCAAGCAAGAAAGCCACACTTAAGGACTCCCCTTACTCTTTCTGGTCATTACACCTTAACAACTCTATCTAATCTCTCTATATTGTCTTCCTAACAGCTCTCTCCTATCTATTCTCACATTTCCAATTGTTCACCTAACAAGCTGTTTCAGATAGGGGAGGACCTTTCCACACATTTAAGTCCTCCATGGTCGAACTTTCCAACATACCTCAGACTGACGTTGCTACTTGGATGAGTAGTGGAACGTTTCACCTAAACTAAGAAGAAGTCCAGTTGACATGACTCAACTTCCAGATAACCTTAACTGGATGACTGAGAAAGTTCATAGAATTATTCAAGTATTTTTGTCCTGAGATTGAATTCCGGCACAATTTAAGCTGAAAGATTGTATTTCTCCAAAACAAAGTTGGACAGTTTAGAATTGACCTGTCTATTAATATAAGTTATAAGTTATTAATATAAGTTGGTAAATACAAAATTGTGAAGCACAAATTAATCTTGAAAGCCCTTTAATTTTATTTGGGTCATTCTACAGCAAAGATGGAATTTGAGTGATAAGAATCTCCTCAAATGTACTTCTTTCACACCTAGAACTTCTTTAATAGCATTAACTTTTTAACTTACTTTTATGAATCCATAATAAGGTTTTTACTACATTAAATATAAGGTGTACAGGACAGTGGTGAGACCAGCAATGCTCTACGGCTTAGAGACAGTGGCACTGAAGAAAAGACAGGAGGCAGAGCTAGAGGTAGCAGAGCTGAAGATGTTGAGGTTCTCTTTGGGAGTGACAAGGATGGATAGGATCAAGAATGAGTTCATCAGAGGGACAACCCATGTGAGATGTTTTGGAGATAAAGTCAGAGAGGCCAGATTGAGGTGGTTTGGACATGTTCAGAGGAGAGATTGTGAATATATCGGTAGAAGGATGCTGAGGTTGGAACTGCCAGGCAGGAGGTCTAGAGGAAGACCAAAGAGGAGATTCATGGATGCAGTGAGAGAGGACATGAAGTTAGTTGGTGTGAGAGAAGAGGATGCAGAGGATAGGGTTAGATGGAGGCAGATGATTCGCTGTGGCGACCCCTGAAAGGGAACAGCCGAAAGACAAAGAAGAAGAAGAAATAACTGTTACTTTCTTCCTGGTAACACGGTGACGGTAACACCAATGGCTTCCATGTATAAGACTACATGGTTTTCGATTACAATATGTCCAAATAAATAAATTATTAGACGTAATCAGTTTTATCTTTTGACAGTTATTATAATAGAAAATGAGTAACACTGGTAACTTAAAAGCTTCTCATAAAATTGCAAAATATTTTTTCAAACAAAATAAAGAGAGACATCTGACATACCTTTAGTGATCTTTATCTGTTGACCTCTTCAAGAACATTTTCAAATTATCAAATAAAATAAAATTAAAATATAACTCCTTTTGTATAACAGTAACTCCAATGACACTTTGGGGTGATATTTATTTCATGTTATTAGTTGCAATCGATTATTGTTTCATGATTGTAGTGTTGAGTTTATTTTATAAGATATTGGTGTTATTATGAATTAAATGAAAAAAAATCTTCAGGTGAAATGATATGGTCCCACTTTGATGTATATAGTGACAAAACATTTCCTTGAAATTAGATTTCAATAAAAAAATGTTACAATTAAATTTTAAACATTAAAGTAAGAAAACGTTTTTCATGATTGAAAGTACATACTATACTTTCTGAGCACAAGTGTGTGTTATATATTTTTTCCAATATTATTAATGATAGGTATAAAGTTTACTACATTTAGTTTTAGTTTTTAGTTTATCTTTACCAGGCCAATGTCTTAGTTATTCTGAAATTGAGACACAGTGGGAGTTACGTTTCTGGAAGTTACGGTTTGTCCCAGCGTGCCCGCCGTAGGTCGCGGTTTTATTTATTTATTATTTTGATTCGCCTTCGCTCCTCACCCCACGAGCTGTCATTCGGATTGTTTATCCAGAGAAAGCCGAGGTTTGTGGTTTGTGTGCGAATTTAAAGTGCAGATAAACTCTCCGTGATGGCCTCCAGTGACGGGATTCAGATACCCAGCCGTCTGCCTTTACTTCTAACACATGAAGGGGTTCTTCTGCCCGGCTCGACGATGCGAATCAGCGTCGACTCCGCGAGAAACATGCAGCTGGTGAAGAGCAGGCTGCTGAAGGGGACCTCGCTGAAGAGCACCATTATAGGAGTGATTCCCAACACCAAAGACCCGGAGCAGGACAGCGACGAGATCCCCTCTTTACACGGGTAAATCCCAGCGAGCTCTAACAGGAAGCTAGTGCTGAAAACACAGGTGACACGGAGAGCAGCTTAGCAACCTCGAGATTCAGCCTACTTTTAATACTGACGTCACATCGGTAATGAATGATTGTGTATTCCGGAGATCATATTAAGTCACATTAAATGAGATTAAAGTAGAGAGCACACACAACCACTTTTAATGTTAAAGCTTCAGGCAGTTGTTAAAAACTAAACTAGACAATAACATTTCTTATGGCTAGGAAGCTCCCCAGACTTTAATCCCACTGAGGGGGCAAACAAAACCCCACAGATTCTGACAAACTCCAAGCCTTCATTATGCAAGAATAATCAGTATGTGGCCCAGAGTGCATGCTGAGGTCTTGAGATAAAAGGGTCAACACTGCAAATATTGACTACATAAATTTATTGTAATTTTAAAAGCCTCGTAATTATACTTCTGTGTAATCTAACAAAAAAGATCTAAAAACACCGAAGCAGCAGAAAATTAATGTTTGTGTCATTCTCAAAACTTTAGGCCACGCCTGTAGAAGTCCTGCAGCACATCAGAGTGAGGGGTGACTTTTCTAGAATGATCTTTACGGACTTTAACCTTGTTTCACCAGCTACCACAGCGTACAACGGGTTGCCAGATTGTTTCCACCTGCCCTTTTAAGTTACTCCACCAGTTTATCCCAGAAAACTTTATGTAACTTTATACAAATATGAACCAGTTTGCTCACTCACTATCACACACCAGTATGATTATTCCCAAGTTTAACCTGTTAAGTCGGTTAGTCATTTTTGAATCAGTGGAAAATGGTGACTTGAGGAAGGTTTAAATATTACTCCCCCCCCCCCCCCCCCCCCCACCATATTGCAGTGTTAGTATGTTAACAGCGGGATGGGTTAGAGTCCACCAGACTTGCTGGTTCGAATAGAACATTAAACTAAGACAACGGGGCGATTGCATTTCCAATCTCCTCGCAACTTTAGTGACAGTCAGTGTATAATATCAGGGAACAACCGTAGTGTTTACTTAAAGCGGCACACACAACTGACACACAACTAACTGCTCTAAATTGGAGAAGCTGGTTGAAATTAGGTTTTCAAATTGCACTGTGGATGAACTTGCTAAAATAGTGTAAACTCTAATATCTGAGGAAGAACAAAATGCAGAAAGTAATTAAAATTCTTTGTATATACCAGTTTTAAGATTTAATGTTAAAATTTCAACAATTTCCCGACAAACTGCAGCCTGTGCCCTGACTTACTCAGGTTCTCTCTGTAGTTGCAGATTGCATGAATTTCCCACAAACACTTGGAAAACACTTTTTTTTTTTTTTGCAGATGGGGTCACTGAGTGTGCTTAAACAGGTGCCTAATGCCTTGACGTGTGTATTTTGAATCTTTTGAATATTATTTATCTTTATCTTTAACATGCATTTGTGTAATTTCCTTTTAGATCTCCTCACACAACTCCTTTGCTTTTTCTGGTTCATGTGGTACACACCGTGATACCAAACAGCAGAGTGATCACTTTTGATCATTTAAATAGACTCGCTAACTGATTAGCAAAATGTAAGATACCACACAGTTTAGTTTAACATGTCACCAGTGTCAAATTCCAAAGGAATGTCTGATTTTCATTAACGATGTTCATAAAATTTAAGTTTCATGTCATCTTAGTGACTTTTGTGTTTTTTTTCCTTTAATGGAAAGGTACCAACAAATTTGTCCATGTGCATGAGACTGAGGTGCAGTCTGTTTGAATCAATGGACTCATTATGCCTTATGTTCTTGCAGCATTGGCACTGCAGGCCTGGCAGTTCAAGTAGTGGGAAGTAACTGGCCAAAGCCACACTACACACTGCTCATCACAGGTTTGTGCCGGTTCCGTGTGACGCAGCTGCTGAGGGAGAGACCCTTCCCCGTGGCCGTGGTGGAGCAGCTGGACAAACTGGAGCAGTACACAGAGGGAGAGCAGCTGGATGGGGAGCTGGGAGAGCTTTCTCAGAGGTTCTACCAGGCTGCAGTTCAGGTATGTGTGTGTTGGGAGAAAATATCTTTTTAATTTTGAATGGGTTTCGATAAATGTGAACGAATGTTCTTAAGCCCCATTTTTGTTATTATGATGACTAATCTTGTAATAATGTAATATACAGTGGTGTGAAAAACTATTTGCCCCCTTCCTGATTTCTTATTCTTTTGCATGTTTGTCACACTTAAATGTTTCTACTCATCAAAAACCGTTAACTATTAGTCAAAGATAACATAATTGAACACAAAATGCAGTTTTTAAATTAAGGTTTACGTTATTAAGGGAGAAAAAAACCTCCAAATCTACATGGCCCAGTGTGAAAAAGTGATTGCCCCCCTTGTTAAAAAATAACTTAACTGTGGTTTATCACACCTGAGTTCAATTTCTGTAGTCACCCCCAGGCCTGATTACTGCCACACCTGTTTCAATCAAGAAATCACTTAAATAGGAGCTACCTGACACAGAGAAGTAGACCAAAAGCACCTCAAAAGCTAGACATCATGCCAAGATCCAAAGAAATTCAGGAACAAATGAGAACAAAAGTAATTGAGATCTATCAGTCTGGTAAAGGTTATAAAGCCATTTCTAAAGCTTTGGGACTCCAGTGAACCACAGTCAGAGCCATTATCCACAAATGGCAAAAACATGGAACAGTGGTGAACCTTCCCAGAAGTGGCCGGCAAACCAAAATTACCCCAAGAGCGGAGAGACAACTCATCCGAGAGGCCACAATAGACCCCAGGACAACATCTAAAGAACTGCAGGCCTCATTTTCCTCAATTAAGGTCAGTGTTCACGACTCCACCATAAGAAAGAGACTGGGCAAAAACGGCCTGCATGGCAGATTTCCAAGGCGTAAACCACTTTTAAGCAAAAAGAACATTAAGGCTTGTCCAAATTTTGCTAAAAAACATCTCAATGATTGCCAAGACTTTTGGGAAAATACCTTGTGGACCGACGAGACAAAAGTTGAACTTTTTGGAAGGTGCGTGTCCCGTTACATCTGGCGTAAAAGTAACACAGCATTTCAGAAAAAGAACATCATACCAACAGTAAAATATGGTGGTGGTAGTGTGATGGTCTGGGGTTGTTTTGCTGCTTCAGGACCTGGAAGGCTTGCTGTGATAGATGGAACCATGAATTCTACTGTCTACCAAAAAATCCTGAAGGATAATGTCCGGCCATCTGTTCGTCAACTCAAGCTGAAGCGATCTTGGGTGCTGCAGCAGGACAATGACCCAAAACACACCAGCAAATCCACCTCTGAATGGCTGAAGAAAAACAAAATGAAGACTTTGGAGTGGCCTAGTCAAAGTCCTGACCTGAATCCTATTGAGATGTTGTGGCATGACCTTAAAAAGGCGGTTCATGCTAGAAAACCCTCAAATAAAGCTGAATTACAACAATTCTGCAAAGATGAGTGGGCCAAAATTCCTCCAGAGCGCTGTAAAAGACTCGTTGCAAGTTATCGCAAACGCTTGATTGCAGTTATTGCTGCTAAGGGTGGCCCAAACCAGTTATTAGGTTCAGGGGGCAATTACTTTTTCACACAGGGCCATGTAGGTTTGGATTTTTTTTCTCCCTAAATAATAAAACCCCTCATTTAAAAACTGCATTTTGTGTTTACTTGTGTTATCTTTGACTAATAGTTAAATGTGTTTGATGATCAGAAACATTTTGTGTGACAAACATGCAAAAGAATAAGAAATCAGGAGGGGGGCAAATAGTTTTTCACTCCACTGTACATTTTCATATTGGTGCACTCAAGGGAATATTTCACTTGTTGGAGTGCAGTTAATAAACATGATTAACATTACTGTTTTGAGATAAAATTTTGCTTCATGACCAGCAAGTCAACAGACCTAGATGAGAGGATTTCTTTTCTATGCTATGAAAGTTTACAAAACCATAATACTTATGTGCAGTTTACCTTATTTTTCCTTTCCATTTGCCGTTTTTTTGTGCTCAGTCAAAGTAATGTGCACATGAGTTGTATGAAAGGAAAATAAAACATTTATAACTGTATACACTACTACTCACAATAAGTTAGGGATATCGTTATTTACATCAGTGCTTTTCCTATTTGCTCTGAATTTGAATGAAATAAGTAAAAGTTCCCTTTGATATTACTAATAATGTATGAGAAGAAAAACCATTTTATTAGTTTAATATTTATTACCCCAGAAATTTTGACAATAACAGGGATAGCCCCAAATGACAAAAATTGACAATGTCAGTAGCGGGTGTTTCCACCATTTGCCGCAATGACAGCTTGACAGTGACGTCTCATGCTCCTCGCTAGACCATGATGTTGTCCTGAGGCAATGCGTTCTACTCTTCCACAAGTGCTACAGTACATGCTGTTCTGCCAGGTCACGTGGGGGTGGGGTACGATCATCCAGTCTCTGAATCAACTGGTCCCAGACGTGCTCTATGGGGTTCAGGTCAGGGAACATTGATGGCCATACCATATGAGGCACTCCAACTTCCTGAAGTTGAGCTGTGACAATTCTGCCATGATGTGGTGGAGCATTATCATCCATGAACAAAAGGTTGGGGGTGTGCTGGCGGAATTGGGGGATGATGATGGGTTTTATGATGTCTCTGAGGTAGGAATGTGCAGAGACTGAGCCATGTACAATAACCAAATCTGTTTTGCGCTGACTGGTGATGCCTGCCCAGACTGTTGCAGCTCCACCACCAAAGCAAACCCTGGGTACCATGTTGACCTCAGCATGTCGCTCATCCCGCCTTCTCCAGCAATGCTGACGACAATCATCAGTGAACAGGATGGTAGACCACTACTGCATTGTCCAGGTCACATGGTCTTGTGCCCACTGCAAACGTTCACGGCAGTGTCTTGGTGTCAGTGGAGTCACCTGCAACAGTCGTCTGGCATTCAAGCCAAAGTGGTGCAGTCAGTTGCGAATGGTTTGTCTGGAAACCCTAGTACTCCTCGCATCTCGTAAATGAGCCTGCAGCTGTGTGGCAGCTACATAACGATGTCTGAGTGCATAGGTCTTTTGGTACTGGTAATCGTTGCGGTCTGTCACTCATGGGGCTCCACTACAGAGACCATTACATGGAAAACACAAAATGAGGTGTGTTTATCACCCCAATACAATTGCCTCCCTATCCCAAAAATGTCTGAAGTGAAACAAACACTGTATGTATGACATTCACTAAGTCTCTCACAATATCCCTAACTTATTGTGAGTAGTGTATGTACAACTTGTGATCTATATTTGTGTTCGGTTAGAAATGAAATCACAAATAAACCAAAACACATTAACACGTGAAGTAAGGCCTCATGGTCACAGACAAAACACTATGTATTTTACTATAATTGTGTTTACAAACAAAAAAAGTTATCCAGTTCAGCTTCTAAGTGGTCAGATCTTATCTTTCAACAAATAAGTCTGCTTTTTAATATTACAGCAAATATTTATTCAATTCATTAGCAGTCTAATTAAGCTTACACCCTTTCCAATATCATTTGCGAGAGGAGTAAACAAAAGTAAGAATTTCATTGTTCTAGTATTTAGTACTTTCTTTATGACAATAAAACTCTTGAATCTTGAATATTTTATCTGGCATATTTTATGTACAGTTGGTGGGAATGCTGGATATATCAGTTCCTGTGGTAGCGAAGCTGAGGCGGCTGCTCGATAGTCTGCCCAGAGAAACCCTGCCTGACGTGCTCGCCGCCATGATCCGCACATCCAACACAGAGAAGCTCCAGGTACTGTCTCTCCATACTGTGGCTATGAATGTGAATTGGGGTACGTAGCTTTTGTATTGTGCAAGCTAAATATTATTTAAATGTACTGGCTGATGTGTTTTGCTGGCATTTCATTATACGACATATTTCCTATCCTACCTTTTAGTCTGCAGTGCATACTACGGTTTACTATATCTTGTAGATATTATTATGGGGGTCTTTATTCATACCTTGATGCAATCCTCTTGTTTTTTTGTTTTGTTCGGATGGTAGGTGCTGAATGCAGTAGACTTGGAGGAACGATTTAAGAAGACTCTACCTATGCTCACCAGGCAGATTGAGGGCCTCAAACTGCTGCAGAAGACACGCAGACCCAAACCTGACGATGAAAAAAGGGTAGGTCTGTCAGTGCTCACCGTATACTCTGCATTAGGGGTGGGCAGTATACACGGTTAACCGGTAGAAATTTGTCAACCGATAGAGATTTTGGTCTATCGTTTTAATCACGGTTGAGATCACGTGACGTTGCGCGTTATGGAAAGCCAAACACATCTAAAGTGGGACGAAACCGTGGCACTCGATTGAACCGGCGTGGGCAGAACAAATATCCAGACCCAGTGGTGTAAGCAATATTAAACAGTCCTGACATTGAAATAAATTGTTTTTAAATAAAGAACAGTGGGTCGCGCAGGTTTGTGATCCGAGCAGTGCTGCTCAAGTTGGTCCGCGCTGCGCGATCCACCGGGCTGCGCAAATAAACCAGATCATCTCTGCGCTATTCAGATAGATACTTGGTTCAATCGTGTGCCACGGTTTCGTCCCACTTTTGATGTGTTTGGCTTCACATACATTTTGACAATACATTTTGAAGAAGACGGTGCAGCAGCAGTGAGTTTGCTTACACGTGACAAAACCAACAACAAGGAGATTGTAAAGAGAAAAGCTGCATCGTCTGTGGTGTGGAATTGGTTTGGGTATAAGAAAAGTGATACAAATGAGATGAACGTGATTTGCAAGGTACGCAAGTGCACTGTTTTAACAAGTGGTGGAAACACATCAAACCTTTTCTATCATCTGAAATCCAAGCATCCAAACGAATATGGCCAAAGTAAAAAAAATGCTGCACACCTCAGCAATTCACAGTTTAAATAAAATTACATTATGTAAAACAGTTTCTTTGTGTTTTAATTTTTATTTATGCATTTTCAGGTAGAAATTGCTATATTGTGATATATATCGTTATCGAGGTAGAAAATTGCTTTTACCGTGATAGAAAATTTTTCCCACCCCTACTCTGCATCTTCTCAATTTTGTTTTTGCCCACCGATGTCTGTCATCTAACCACTTTGCCCTGCAGGTACTGGTTATCCGCAAAGGTGGCATGATCCCTGGCCGCCAGTTCTCTCCTGAGGATGAAGGTGAAGATGAGGATGGTGACGACATGGCTGTGCTGGAGAGGAAAGTGAACGAGGCAGCAATGCCAGAGGCTGCACTGCGTGTGTGTCTAAAAGAACTTAAGCGGTATGTATGGCCTGAACTCTCTTTTTTCGTGACCGTGTCTTTACAAAATACAAATACACACTCACTGGTGTAAGAGGTTTATGAACTATCCACACTAGTGTTCATTTCATCAACGAAAATAATGACGACATTTTTACCTGGGACTAAGACGAGACGATGATGAGACGGCACTGATATCAGTGAACAGTAACAGTGACGAAATTAGCATGCAATATCGCTGACGAAAAAAGACGAGACTAAAATGTGGTTTAAAAAATAAAAACGAAAAAAAAAAAATCTGTCTTTATTTTCGTCAACATTTAATTTTCATCACAATCCGCTCGTGATCCGGTAAATCCGGTAAAGTTCATTCATTATGGCGCAAGCAGTAGTGTTTGAATGAAAAGTTGCGGCGGCTCTCCTCTTTCTTTCTTTGCGTAATGGGGGCAATCTGTAGCAGGTGGACGTTTTAGGGCATAACACCTATTCACAGCACGCGGTATATGAGGAGTGGTCCCGTGTTACAAGCTCAGTCATCTTTAACACTTCGTCATTACAGCAGTTTTACTTGGGCCGAAGAGAAGAGACGATATTTGGACCCATTTTTATGAGAGGCCGTTTATGGCTTAAATCACTCATCTTAAACTTCACTCAAACACACACACGCGAACTCTCCATGCTCACACACCAATGAGAAAAAAAAAAAAAAAGTTTAAAAACACTGTCCATACTGCTCCAGTTGTTTTTTAGTTGAGTAAATATGGACATTCAGCAGTTTTTGTGATGGTTAAAAATATAATTACTTGAAAACATCAGATGAAAAGGTACAATAAAAATTTTAAGATAATTATTTTGTTTAAAAACCTTAAAAAAGGGTTTTGGATAGACTAGATTGACTGTAGTTAATTAATAATAATCTTATTGCTTAACTATTACATTTTCATTGACTAAAACTAGACGAAAATGTCCAGACTTTTAGTCGACTAAAACTTGACTAAACAAAAACAGGTAAAAATTGATAAAGACTAAATATGATAAAGACTATCAGGGACATTTATCCATTTTGCACATTTTGTATATGTAATGAAAACATAACTAAAATTGATGTTCTGTAGTCAGCATAGTTATGAAAATAGTTGTGGGTACCACAGTGTTATGTGATTGTACCGGTGTGAAGTTTAATCTTTCTGCTGGTCTGAAGCAAATACACTTGTATATCTTACGCTAGTAAAAAAATAATTTGTTATTTAAATCACTTATATAAATAATTTATGTTATTTAACAGGACCAGTGGTTACCAGTATACAGCTGAGAGTTTGAATGTTGATTTCGCACGTCTAATAAAGCTACATGATGTAAGCTTGGTGTAACGACTCAGGCTGTATGTGAAGCAACGTGATGGTGCTTCTTGTTGCCAGTTTCTCTCATCATTATAATAAGAGCTATATACGCTTTGTTGTTTAGATGAAAATGGTGTCACTGCCACAGTTCCTACAGTTTTCTTTAGGTTAGGTATGGGTCAAGGTGTAGAATGGTGCTGGTTACCATTTCAGGGTGAAAACACAAAAACAAAACATGGGCTATCTTGTAGAAAATATCAACACATTTGATGCTTTACATTTTGTTGTGGGGCAGCCGCACCAGGCCTTCAATATATGCAATGTTTAATAAGATGAGCGTTCAAGTCAAACCAGGACTTGTGTTGAAATTACAAACTTTTGCAGAAGATTTACTTGCAGAAGAGCACATTATGGTCTGTATTCTGTTATTCTGCACAATCAAAAGTTCTTAAAGAATCTTAAAGGTCTTAAAGAAGACACCAGCATTATTGGATTATTTGCACTGTGAAAATCTCGATTTTGTTGCTTAGGATGTCGGAGACTATAGGGAGACCCAGTTACCTTATGTTTATTTGCATGTATAAAAAAAGTGATGATTACTATTATTCCAGAACTTGGTCCGAGGCTCAGGCAAGATTTATTACATTAAGGTGTTTCATTTTGTCTGTAGCCTGAAGAAGATGCCACAGTCCATGCCAGAGTATGCTCTCACCCGCAACTACCTGGAGCTCATGGTGGAGCTGCCTTGGAGCAAGAGCACCAAGGGTATGATGTTGTATTCATTCAATATAAGTATAAAAATTATTAGTTATTGTTCCATAGTTCAGTTTGATTTTGTATACCATTTAAGTTCCTGTTATCACTTACTGTAACCGAGCTATAAATATTCGCTTGCTGTTTCCTGATGATTACAAGACAATCGTAAAATCAGACTGGTAAGTTACAGGGAAACTGCAAGCTTCTGTATTTTCACCCAGTGGAAAAATTTCATTCTTTAAGATTTTTAACTGTTACAAAGCGCTGCCACTGGAGACTTCTTTTAAAACTATTAAACAATGATGTTTACTGTTCACCATAGTTATACTTCTCTTTGTTAGAACTAAGCAACACTTTTCAAATTACATGGAGTGTCTATTACACAAGTCGTGGTGTAAGTTGTTACCGTGGTAACAGAGTGCTTTAGTTATAAACTGGTGGTCTTGGCCTTTGAAGTGATCGCTATTTTCTGAGGAAATAAATATCACCTGGCCAGTCAGAATAGATGGGGTCATATAATTACTATATTATAACAGCTTTGTAATACAAAATACCTACAGTGGCAGGTTCATATTTAATACCGTTATTGTCAGTTAACGAATTGCTTTGTAATCTTATTGACTGCTGCAATGTGTGTTATGGCCACGAGGGGGTAGGCTTTCATTTCTTTTTAGTGTATTTTTCCTAAATACAGAAAACAATAGACAACCCCCCCCCCCTTTTTTTTTTTTTGGCTTGATGGATGTTTATTCATCAGACATTTGTGATGTTTTGCATCTGGTGATCGTTTGATATACATATTACTGGCTGCTACCACTACCTAATATTTTGAAAAAATTACACAGTTTGTTTGTTATGTAATCACTATGGGGTGTTGTAATGCCTCCAGTATGCACAATATATAAGGAGTGGATGTTTGTGTATATTACCATAACTAATTGGTAAAAAATCCCCACACAAAGCACACTTCATTCATGGGTATTAACTACTGTAGCTATATACAGTGGAATATTTGGTCCTGCCTTCCACAAAGATGGACATGTTCGTGTACATGTTCATACTTAAGTAACATTTGTTTTAATGATTTATATACAAAAAATTCAAATCTCTTCTCTACCCCATTTATTTTGCCTCATGTGGACAGCTGTGTGTGTGTGTGTGTGTGTGTGTGTGTGTGTGTGTGTGTTCTGTTATATGAGCTGGTGATGATTCATATAGCTCTGACAGAATGCCCAGATTCCGTTCAGTGCTACTTGTATGCATGTATGTGCAGAGTGAACACTAATCTGCTGTAAAGTTATTACCACTGTAAGTTATGACAGCCTGCTCCTTGCTCTCTTTTCAGACTGCCTGGACATTCGGGCTGCTCGGGTGCTCCTGGACAGCGATCATTACGCCATGGAGAAGCTGAAGAGGCGGGTGCTGGAGTACCTGGCTGTGCGGCAGCTCAAGAGCTCCCTTAAAGGTCCTATTCTGTGCTTCGTGGGGCCCCCGGGTGTGGGAAAAACCAGCGTGGGCCGCTCCATCGCCCGCACCCTGGGCAGGGAGTTTCACCGTATAGCTCTGGGAGGGGTGTGTGATCAGTCAGACATCCGTGGCCACAGGTTACTTGTTTTGTTGTCTGTATTGGTCTTTGTATTCTCACTAGATTTTATTCTAATATTACTAAAGAAAATACTTTATGCTTTATGATGTGCTTTTAATGTTGTCTTTATAAACGATCATGAATGTGGAAGTTGAATGAGTTTGGGAAGATGATGTATAAACATCAAAGGCGTCAGATATCAGCTGCGATGTCTGACTTGATACTATTACTCCACAGAACCGCTGAAATCCAGGAAAGGAAATGGTTTGAATAGTTCCATACTGCAATAAAAATGAAATTTGTCAAAGGGATGTAATAATCCCATACATCCTCTACGCCAGTTACATGGATGAAGCCAGGTGTAGGGTTAAGCCTGTGAGACATTACATATTGCTGTGAGTAATCGGAGGGAACCTGAGCTTCAGCACTCCAAGCTACACTATGAGATCATCTTTTGATGTTCTCTCTAATCTCTGGTCACTATGGCGACCGTCAGGATGACATGACATCAAGGGCTGCAGGTTGGGACAAGTCCCTTTAAGTTTCAAGAGAAGCTGTCTAAAACACTCACATTTTTATCTATTACACCTTGGAACAAATCTGTTTCTTGAGAATCTCCTAAAAATCATGCTAGTAGAGGGATTATCTACAATAGTCAGGTCATGAGTGTTTAAAAATAGAGATCATTTTCATAATTTAGGCTCTGTACTCTGAACACACTGAAATTAAGCAATCAGTGTGTACTGTAATCTGAAATGTGGACTTTCAGCTTTAATTCAATCATTTGTACATGCTCTGAAGTATTTTCACAAACGAACATCTTTATAAACATAAGGATTATTTTAATACTTGGATGCAAAATCGTTGCAGTCATAAACTGCCTGAAGTCTGGAACCCATGGACATCACCAAGTGCTGATGCAACGCTTCCTTCCTTGAACTCGTTTCTCAGGTTTTTACTTTAGCTGTTTCAGTTAATGGCTGTTTGCCGTTTGCTTGGGTTTTCTACCCTCAGGTTTGTCTTCAGTAAGTGAATTTAAATTCAAGGTAATTTATTTGCTCTAAGAAGCTGTAGGGTCACTTTCATAGTATATTTTGGGCCATTATTCATCTGTACTTTGAGGAGCTGTGTTATCAGTTTTGCAGGATTTGATTGAATTAGGGATGGGCATTTTTGTTCATATTTAATTTCGAGTAATCGGAGGTTTGAGAAACGAGTACTTGATAAATTGGGGGAGGAGCTTAAGCAAGGGGCGGGGCGTTTGCGGCACAGTAAACAGTAGACATTTAAAAGAAAAAACAGCACGAGGTGAAGCTGAAGCGGTGATTTCAGTAGGCGGCCTCCTGCTCACTCAGTGTGATCTCGCTGTTAAAGGGGGGGGGGGCGATGGGACAGAGATCCCCGAGGCAGGAAGGACTCTCCGGTGAGACGGCGATACGCGCTTTAGAAGCCATTTTCGCTCTGTGCTCCGGTAGTGTCTGTAGACCGCAAGTTTTCACGCTCGATCGTCGCTGATTGGTTCGAGTACTCGTGCACATCCCTAGATTGAATCTGAGCAGAAAGCACTATAGACTCTATACGCAGCAGAATTCATGCTGCAACGTCTATCAGCAGTCACCTCATTAATAAACTCCAGAGATCCAGTACATGCTCATGCCATAACATTACCTTCAACATGTTTAATAATGATGTGTTATGCTTTGGAATATGCGCTCTTCCATTTTTCCCCTCCTCCATTTTCTTCTCTTGCAGTCATTGTGGTACACTTTAAACTTGGTTTCGTCTGTCCAAAGAATCTTGTATCTGAACTGGGCAGGATTTTCATGTTTTCTGTAATTCTAATCTGGCTTTCCTGTCTTTGATTGTTACCTACATGCTGTGAAGGGTTTTTTATTGTTCACAAAGGAAGGAATTCTGCTGTCATCTGTTGTACCTGCCCTCTGTGGTCTTCTAGGCCTTTTGGTGTTATTAAGCTCGCCATTCGTGCATTTGTTCTTTTTAAAATGTACCATATTGTTGACTTTGCCACACCTGAAGTTTCTGTGACGTTTCTCATTATTTACATGATTTATTTATTCATCCCATGAGCAGCTACCAAATGCAAATTCGAAACTTGCATCAACATCATATCTTTTTAATTTGTCATGAAATAACTACAAAAATGTCTACAACTGTTCTGCAAACTGTTTATCAATCAGTTGCCTGAGTACTTCTGAGTAATTGAAAGTGGAAGGACTTAAATAAATAGTTCCTAAACTGCTTGTGGATTTGTTTTAGTTAAATCGAAGCTGAAAGTCTACACTTAAGTCACATATTAATGTGCTGTCCATTGTAATGGTATACAGAGGCAGAATTGCAAATATTATGTCACTCCCCAAAAGACTTATGCACCTAAATGTATGAATTTCCCCAAGATTTAAATCCATCTCAGTGTGTTCATGGTGCTCAGCAATGAATTGGATATATTCCCACGTTGTGCCTGGTCTTCCCAGGATCCAACTTAACTTTGACCAGGATAAAGCAGTTGTAGAATTTCTGTAGCAGTTATCCAGGGTCATTTCTAAGCATAAGGATCTGTGATACACACTCACCCACTGTTTTTAAAAGTTATTATTCTACCGTAATAACCTCAGCACTTCCTCCTCGTGTCTGCAATCATGTGTCATAATATACATGTTTCCAACTTTAGACTGAATCAGCCTCCCTGTGAGCTAGACGAGTGGGAGGAAATCCCTGCCTTACTCATCTTGGCCTAGTGTTTCTCCTACATGCTTATCTTGTATTTATTTCTCAGTGAGCTTGAAGGTTTGCCAAACTTCTCAATGTGTTGAAGTGTCCTTCCAATTAGCGGGAAAGCACTGATCCTGATACCCTTATCTAGAATTAACTGGTAATGTTTCCCTTCCATTCCTGCACTCTGGCCATATCACTCCCCAACCATGCATCCTCCTTTCATTGTCCTCAGACGAACCTACGTAGGCAGCATGCCTGGTCGTATCATCAATGGCCTGAAGACTGTCAGCGTCAACAATCCTGTATTTTTATTAGATGAGGTGGACAAATTGGGGAAGAGCCTCCAAGGGGACCCTGCTGCTGCCCTGCTGGAGGTAAGAAGATTGTTTAGACCTGCTCTGATCCAATATTTTTTAATTAATATGATTTTACTTTACCTGATGTAATTGAAAGACGTATTCATTTTGGAGCTGGACATTAAAATAAAGATGTCAACGAGCATGCAAGGCTTTACACGCAAAGGCTGAAAATGGAGCAATGACCTGAGAGATTAAAATAAACGAGGCATGTGGTTGCACTGTAAAAACAGCCGTGTGTTGGCCATGGCATGGTAACCTTACAAAGGCTGTGTTCCTCTGTCCCATTGTGACCCAGACCACCAGTGCATTAGCATCCTTTTTCTTGGAAGTGCTCATGATGCAGATTTAATCATGGCTCCCCCATTGGTGTGCAAAATAAAGAGACCAAAGAGATTGCATGCTTACTGCTTTCTCTGTCTGTGTTAACATTCCTGCACTGCACTTGGTGTGTCTTGCTTTCTCTTTTGTTTCGTTTTGTTTTGTTTGTGTCTATGTGATGAAAACAACAAATGTGTTTTTTTTTTTTTTTTTTGTTTTTTTTTTTATTTTATGCATTGAGAGCATAATCTTTGTAATAATTTGGTTGAAATCGGTTTAACAATTCATAATGTTTGGAACTTTTTTTTAATTTCATTTATTTGCTTCAGAATGCATTTTTTGTCTTGCCGTTGTTGAGTAACGTCAGTAATGTCACTAGGGCTTATCTACTGTACAGTGGTTTGCTAAATGGTGGTTTGACGAAGGCCCAATGCTAATATGAGCATTTAATCTGTATTCAGAACTTAAAAAACTTGATGTGCACACGGAGTTTGACTTTCAGCATTCTGATTATAGATCGTCTCTTTTAGGATCTTAAAAATGTACACTGGTAATTATAACAATTCTACAGCAGTTCTACAACTAAATTCATATCTCTTTCTCTCTGTGCTCTCAATCAGGTCCTTGACCCAGAGCAAAACCACAGTTTCACTGACCACTACCTTAATGTGGCCTTTGACCTCTCACAAGTCCTCTTCATCGCCACGGCAAACACCACCGCAACCATCCCCCCTGCTCTGTTGGACAGAATGGAAGTGCTGCATGTGCCAGGTCAGAGTTCATGGGTAAAAGGTCACAGTAGTGGAAAGGGGTGTTGGAAATGAGAGCGTTCCTTATTCAGAATGACTGATTGACCTCTGCCCTATTGATTACTGATTTTCACAACAATGAGCACATTTCACTGATGCTGGCAATTAAGCAGATGGCTTTTTGATAGTGTGCAAAGGATTATTGCGTCATGCGTTGTATTCCTGTCATGTGGGGGGGGGGTGCCCATTCTAGGATACACACAGGAGGAGAAAGTGGAAATCGCTCACCGGCACCTGATCCCTCATCAGCTCGAGCAGCATGGCCTCACCCCTCAGCAGCTCCAGATCCCACAAGACACCACGCAGGAAATCATCAGCAAGTAAATGTGCACGCTTTCTCTCTCATCGAGACAGTCATCACCCACACGCACACAGACTAAATAGGGCAGAGACCAGGGATTACTGTATCCAGACAGATAAATCGGGTCAGCAGGATTGACTCAGAGGCAGACAGACATAAAGAAAGTGTGGCCCCTGTCCCCACCCACACACTCATCTCCCTGCTGCTACACCACTAGCTGTTAATGAGTCAAGTTGGCAGTGACTCTGATTGCGAAGAACAAAACCAAAGCCGATGGGGATTCTGGGTAGGTCATAGGAGAGCTGATTTTCAGCGCATTAGTGTTCTAATAAGAAGAAGAATTGGTGGGGTGAGAAAGTGGAGTTAGATGTAGCAATTATCTCAAAGTGAAAAAGCAATCAATATGTGCTTCATGCCTCAAATGCAGAAACGAAAACAGCAAATGATTGTGCGCATGTCAACGTTTAGGTACACACGGGAA
The DNA here is from genome assembly GCA_030522415.1 of Channallabes apus. Lineage (NCBI taxonomy): Eukaryota > Metazoa > Chordata > Actinopteri > Siluriformes > Clariidae > Channallabes > Channallabes apus. The sequence goes on from CM060110.1 coordinate 27,810,300, forward strand.
GCTGGTGTGCGCTCTTTGGAGAGGAAGATCGGAGCCATCTGTCGAGCGGTGGCTGTGAAGGTGGCAGAAGGTCATAAGATGTCAAGATCTGCATCGTCCAGTGAATCTGGAGCAGGTCAGAAAGTGGTTTTAATGCTAAGAATAAGCATTGTTCATTAAGCATGTCATAGAGCATGTGCCTCAGTATGCGGTGACAAATAAAATGTGGATTTCAATTCATGTCTTATTATAAAAGCTTGCGAGAGAGTGCTTAGTGGCTCTTTTTCCACACACACTGTAGATTACCGCATAAAGACTGCTGAGCTTGGCATAGTCTCCTGTACCTGCCACACCCCATATAAAAACATGCTCAACTACAAAACAGCAGTTTGCACAATGAAATTTCCACATGTTCACAAAGATATAGTGTCTGCATATACATGTAATACATCTAAGTCTTTTTCATAAGTCTTTTTAATGCCCCATGAAATCCCATTAAACCAAATGTGCATGTTTGTAGTAAAAATCATAAGATTTTACCCAGAGTTTAAGCCAGTTTAACTCTTCTTAAGGGCTTTAATTTGCAAAAATTTTATTTCAGACAGTTTAATTTTATTATTATTTTTTAAGCACCCACGGACGCCCTAAAAATCCCACACAGACATGAGTCATGTCTATTGCAGCCCACACAGTAACACGTGAACACATACACACACATGCTGACAAACACAGAATCTCAACCAGTGGACCAGTATGAATAAACACACTAGCACAGACACGCCCATCATCAGGTCCTGTAGCAGTAGGTTGGAGTGGGGGGGTGGGGGGTGCTAACAGCCAACCTCGTGTCCCCTCACCCTCCCCTCATCTCAGTGCAGCTGCTCATGTGTAAGACGAGTGGTCACAGTGCCAGTTATCACAGTAGGGGGCAGGGGAGTGTGCGCCTGATTGATTGAGCTTCTCCTCCTTTTGTCCAGCATGGGCCGGCCACAAAGGCGAACAGAAGGACTGAATGAGGGCAGCTCTCTTAACTTTTATTGAGTGTCTCTGTTGCCAGGTAAAATACTTATTAGACAGTCTGCACCCAGCTTTGTGAATGTGATCCCAGACCAGAGTGCCACTGCTTTCTCTCAAATGAACAAATGCTGAATGGCTATTGGCAATTTGTAATAAAAAAAATAAAAAATTTGGGTGAGTTGAGTCAAATGACTTGTGAGTATCCAGTGGCACGTACTTACTAACGAGTCTCAATGGATCAACACACACACGTCTGCACCATCCCCTCTACCAAAAATATGAGGCGCACCTGCTCTTACCCCTCACCGGGCCTCTGTGCTGCCCCCCTTTTTTTTTTCTTCCTACTCTCTAGTGTTCCCCCTGACCTGATGTCTCACACACAATCTCCAGATAATTACTGAATGTTCCAATATGGCGGCTCACTGACCTCTCTCTCTCTCTCTCTCTCTCTCTCTCTCTCTCTCTCTCTCATCAGGCCAGGATCAAGCAGAGACAGGACGGGATTCTGACATAGCAGCTCCCCCCGAGATGCCAATCGTCATTGACCACGTTGCCCTCAAAGACATTTTAGGGCCTCAGCTCTTTGAGATGGAGGTTAGCCCACAGCCGAATCAGTTCAAAACTTTCTCCTTGGCCAAATGTTTGATTTCCCTAAGCCCTTGCTGAGAGCAGATGTCACTGCTTGTCCGAGGTTCAGCATTCCAGACCTTTGTGCGGGATGTCTGAGATCCTTTGATCTGTCTAAATTCTCACCAGGAGTTTCTATCATAGAATGCAAAAACTTTAAGACCTTAGGAACTTCATGAAGGTTTAAATATATGCTGCATTTGAGTAAAACTCCAAATTCTGAAATTCTAACCTCCAACTAAGAAAATGAGGAAATGTCACCTCAGCTCAGAATTTCTACTCGACACAAGTCTCCTAAACGTGAGTTTTACAAAAGACAACAATTTAACACTGCTCCTCACAGCATTATCAGTTGAATATGCTATTCTGTATTTAGGTATTTGTTTTAGATTGGTTAACATCTAAGACATATTAGCTTGTTAAATGTGTACCAGTGACTTTTCTGTTTGCTCTTTTGTGGGGATGAATACAGTATGCGTTACTTACAGTTTAATTACAGTTAGCGGTCCAGCTTGTTGCAGAAAAGATGAAGCTACGTTTTACACATTTTTAAATTTGACTATCATGTGATCGTTTTAGTAGAATTTGGAAGAACATGGACGTAGGGCATGTCTAGCCCTCTTTTCAGACTCGGAGTTAAAAAAAATGTAACAGGATGTATAACCTTGCATTGTTTGGAAATACGAGCATTTCTTTTTAAGGAAATTTAAATTTCATTTAAATTGAATGCATATGTACTGAATGTGACCCCTCTGTAAGAACGTTCCAGAAGCACATGCAGTATTAACTGGTGTTTGATATAATGATTGATTCCGAATACTGATCTACGCCTATATCTACTGATATACCTTGCATAGTGACCCAACTCCTGAGAGTCAGACTCTGTGGTTGTGTACATTTCAGTTTCTCCTCACTTTTCCTCTTTATTATTACATGATAATTATTAAACTTAATCGATGTCTTCAAACAGGAAGACGTTAGACAGAAGAATTGTAACTAATGGTCCACATACTGTATGGTGATCATATAGTACAAGTATATATAAACAGGTAGTTGGGAGAAAATGTGATTTTCTCATATGAGGACATTTGGGGCTCCAGAGGTTAAAAAGAAGATGGATCAAGTGTAGAAAAAGACATGAACAGTGGAGAATAATTTCTGCCGTACTGATCTAGTCAATAAGCTGTGGTAATACAATGTATACGTTTCTTTTCCCCTGGCATAGATTGATTAAATATGTATCAAAAATGTATCAAAATCTCCTTTGCTTTTACAATTTAAATGTGTAAATTTTACAACTCTGTGTGTGGTTGTAGGTGTCCGAGCGTCTGACTCTGCCAGGTGTAGCCATAGGCTTGGCCTGGACTCCACTTGGTGGAGAGATTATGTTTGTGGAAGCCAGTCGTATGGAGGGAGAAGGTCAGCTCACGCTAACTGGTCAGTTGGGTGATGTGATGAAGGAGTCAGCACATCTGGCCATCAGCTGGCTCCGCAGCAATGCCAAGATCTACCAATTAACAAACAGTGAGTAACACACACACAATAATATCATATCATTGAGGTGTGTTCATGCAAATCCATTACTTTATTGTGATAATATACTGGTTTAAACATCAGCTGACACTTAGCTCATTCATCATACAAAGGAAAGAAGCATTATTTTGTTTGTAATTAACTGAAAAACCTGATTTCTCAGTTCCATTCTGTGTTCTCATTGTGACACTGATGTCACATTTCATTTAACATTATTTTAGCAGTAAGCACGAGTGTGTGTGTTTGTGTAGTTGCTGGCTGCGCTGACCCTCTTGAAGGAACTGACATCCACTTGCACTTCCCAGCGGGCGCAGTCACCAAAGACGGGCCCTCTGCTGGAGTTACTATTGTGACATGTCTAGCCTCTCTGTTCAGCAGTCGTCTAGTGCGCTCTGATGTGGCCATGACAGGAGAAATCACTTTGAGAGGCCTGGTGCTTCCGGTAAGGAATACCTAGAAAAACTATGAGGCTTATAAAAACTACAGGGTGGTTCAAAGGTCTCGATCCATTCCTGTTTTTCTTCATATAAAATTGGATATTTTTTTGTTTTCAGACATCAGAAACTAATCAACTTCTAAACTAATCAAGTGTGGAAGACAATCAGTCCTAACAACAATCACCTTTTTGTATCTGCATGCAACATTATCAGTTCCATTACTGTACATTAAGAAATCTTATATATACACAGTATACAGTGGTGTTCAAATAATAGCAGTGTGTTGAAAAAAGTGAGTAGAGCTCCATATCCATGTAATAACTTTTAATTTAAATCACATAAATGCATTGGACACCCTGCTAATTCTATTCTGAATCACAACATGAAGAAAAATGTGCTAAATGTATTATTAGTTTAATGTAAGTGAAGAAAAACAAATATTAGCCTGTTCAAAAAAAAAATTGCAGTGTGGAGTTCAATTAGAGAGGTAAATTATTCTGTGAAAAACAGGTGTCCAACAAGTTCCCCTTATATAAATGCAGAAAAGGTTGTCTTGTTCATTTCTCTCTGAAAATCAGAGTAAAATGGGTTGTCCAGACATTGTTCAGAAGAACAGCGTACTTGGATTCAAAAGTTGATTAGAGATGGAAAAAAAAAACATACAAAGAAGTGCAGAAAATGATAGGCTTCTCTGCTAAAATGATACCAAATCATTTTTAAGCTTTAAAATGGAGACCAAAACCAGAAAGACGTGGAAGAAAATGGAAAACTACCATTCGAATGGGTCGAAGAATAACAAAATTGACTCAAAGAACATCTAAAGTTACCTGTTAGTACCGTTACTATTAGAAAACGGCTATGTGAAGTCAAGCATCAGCAAAACGCCCCCGCAAAGTCCCATTGTTGGAAAAAGGACATGTGCTGCAGAGGTTACAGTTTGCCAAAGAACACATTGACTGGCCTAAAGAGAAATGGTGCAATATTTTTGGACTGATGAAAGCAAGATTGTCCTTTATGGGTCTAGAGTACGCAGACAGTTTGTCAGGCTACCCACAAACACTGAATTCAAGCCACAGTACACTGTGAAGACAGTGAAGCATGGAGGCACAAGCATCATGATATGGGGATGCTTCTAGTACTGTGGTGTTGGGTCAATTTATCACATTTCAGGGATCATGGATCAATTTGAGTACATCAGAATACTTAAAGAGGTCATGTTGCCTAATGCCGAAGAGGAAATGGCCTTGAAATGGGTGTTTCAACAAGACAACAACCCCAAACATATCAGTAAGCGAGCAGCATCTTGGTTCCAGACCAACAAGATTGGGGATTGGGCTGGCCACTCCATAACGTCAGACTTTAATCTAATAGAAAACTTGTGGCCTGACATTAAAAAAGCTGTTTCTGAGGCAAAACCAAGAAACGCAGAGGAATTGTGGCGTGTAGTACAATTGTACTCCACACATCACTCACTCACCTGGACACCAGGAAAGGGAATTATGTTAAAATGCTCTTCATCGACTACAGCTCTGCTTTTAACACAATAATTCCCTCCACACTCGCCACCAAGCTGGAGCACCTGGGACTGAGCTCATCTATATGTCAGTGGATCTCCAATTTTCTGACTGGCAGACCACAGGCAGTAAGGATGGGCGGACATGTCTCAGCCACACTCACTCTCAGCACTGGAGCCCCCCAGGGTTGTGTTCTGAGCCCCCTGCTGTACTCTTTGTACACCCACGACTGCGTGGCCACTACAAACTCCACCTCCATCATCAAGTTTGCTGACGACACCGTCGTGGTCGGACTACCTAGAGGAGATTGGAAATCTGGAGAACTGGTGCCAGAGGAACAATCTCCTCCTGAACGTCAGTAAGACAAAGGAGCTGATAGTGGACTTTAGTACAAAGCAGGAGAGGAACTACCAGACCCCCGTCATCAACAGGAGCCCAGTGGAGAGAGTGGACAGCTTCAGATACCTCGGTGTTCACATCACGCAGGACCTGTCATGGTCCTGTCACATCAACACCGTGGTGAAAAAAGCCCGGCAGCGTCTCTACCACCTCAGACGCTTGAGAGACTTTAGACTGCCCTCCAAGGTGCTCAGGAACTTCTACTCCTGCACCATAGAGAGCATCCTGACGGGAAACATCACAACCTGGTTCGGGAACAGCACCATGCAGGACAGACGAGCTCTACAGAGGGTGGTGCGATCAGCCGAGCGCATCATTCGCACTGAGCTCCCTGACCTGCACTCCATCTACAGCAAGCGGTGCTGGACTAAGGCCAGGAAGATCATGAAGGACCTCAGTCACCCCAGTAATGGACTGTTCTCTTTGTTGCGGTCTGGGAAGAGATTCCGCTCCCTAAAGGCCAACACAGAGAGACTGAGGAGGAGCTTCTTCCCGCAGGCGATAAGGTCTCTCAATCACACAATCACACCTCCACACAGGACTAATAACATCTTTTAAGCTCACAACACTGACTGGACAATCATGGACACATTCATACACACTTGCACTAAATACTCATACATCTGGACAATTGCACATGTCACCTCCATGCATATTTGCACAACCACTGACACTTTAATCCTATATTTTTGCAATATTTTATTATGCCCTTATGCACAGTTAATTTTACTAGTTAAAATTATTTCTTTAGTATTTCCTTTTTATTGATTATTTATTTTACGTACAAGCTTTTTTTTTTTTTTTTTTTAAGGTCACTGGCGGTCCTATAAAGCATTTCACTGCATATTATACTGTGTATGATTGTGTATGTGACCAATAAAATTTGAATTTGAATTTGTCACAGATGTGAAGCAGTTCTCAGAAACCATGGTTATTCAACTAAATATTAGTTCAGAGATGCACAAGAAAGATTAAACTTCAAGCATTTTTGTTTAAATGGTAAATTCATCACTTTGTAGAGATGAATGATAACACTGCTATTTTTTTGAACAGGCTAATATTTGTTTTTTCTTCACTTACATTAAAGTGCCCCTATTGTGCTTTTTCAAATATGACTTTTCATGCAGTGTGTTATGTAGCTGTATGTGAACATAAACTATCTGCAAAGTTGTGACACCGACAGTGAAGTTTGTCTATTAAAAAAAAAAAAAGTCGGCTCACATTCGCCTAAACGGGTCGTTAGCAATTCGAATCTTTCTGTAACGGATCCACGTCACTACGAAACATATTAGCATAATGTCCGCCCACGTTCTACGTCGCGAACAACTTGCCCACCATCTTACAATTAACGTTACCACACTCTTGTTAACATAGGACACTTACCACTGAGAAACGTCCTGCTTGTGAAACAAAGTTTCTTGTCGACCGTTTCATCGTCAGACTCCGGTTCGAATTGATGGGGTAAAACCGACGGCATCTTTTCTACGTATTGACGGGTCTCCAGAGCTGTCGTTCAGTTATGGTAATGGGCGTTTCGTTTTCCGACACGCGCTGTAGCGGTAGACCAATCATAAACGACCGCGCCTTTTGATCACAGCAGTGAAGGCTCACGGAACGAAGGGGTTTAGACAGACTGATTCTTCGAACTGCTTCACACGAGTCGTTTACGAATCATTTAGAAAGTGTTTTTTGACCTTGCATACATGTAAACCTGTTTTAAGAGACTCATTAAGCAATATTAGCAACCTTTAAAATGGCATAATAGGGGCACTTTAAACTAATAATACATTTAGCAAATTTTTCATGTCGTGATTCAGAATAGAATGTGCAGGGTGTCCAAAGCATTTGATTGATTTAAATTAAAAGTTATTATATTGATATGGAGCTTTACTCACTTTTTTCAACACACTGCTATTATTTTGAACACCACTAAATGTCTGTGTATACAAGTGCTTTGAATTCAGAGGGCATAAATTTGAGCCGTTGCTGTAATTTCATACTTTTAAATATGGATCTTTTGAGTCTCCCTGTATATGTATTCTTCCCTTTTTTCTGTTCACACAAAGATGTTAGATACATCAGAGGCGGGCAGTCCACGCAAAATACAAGACAGTTAGCGCAGCAGATTAAGACAAACCAGATCAGTCGCTTATCGCTGCATACTCGCTCCGATAAACTGTTGCACAGTATTAAAATATGATGCTGTGAAAAAGTGACTCATCTGAGTCAGAAAATAAAAAGACTTAATTTTAACAAATTTAATACATTTGTGTATGTAGATGAAATAAATAGGTGATTAAACCTTATAGTATAATCCATATTTCATAGCACCGAAATCCATGCAGACTTTTTTTTTTCTTCTTCTCCAAGCTTTTAGGTTTTTTTTTTTTTTTTTTTGTAATCAAATAAAATAAAAATTTTTATCAAATGCTCTGGTTTGATAAAAGGTCCGCAGTAAGAAAATAAATTCAATTCAATTCAGTTTTATTTGTATAGCGCTTTTAACAATTGACATTGTCTCAAAACAGCTTTACACAATCAAAAGAATTATTTAAATAATTTAAAAACTTAAAAATTTATTTAAGAAGAATGTGAATGTGTATGAATCAAAATGTTCAGATAGTCCCTGGTGAGCAAGCCCGAGGGCGACAGTGGCAAGGAAAAACTCCCTGAGATGGTAATAGGAAGAAACCTTGAGAGGAACCAGACTCAACAGGGAACCCATCCTCATCTGGGTGAAACAGATAGCAGGAAATGATCTGCATTTATACAGTGTTAGGTTCAGCTATAATAGTTTATGTTAATTGATGTTAAAATGGAGTCCAGTAGTTATTGGAGACTCAGATAGACTTGTAGAAAGTTCCAGTCCTGAACTATCGAATTGTCAAGTCCTCAGAGAAACAGCTGCTAACACCAGTCGAGGCCAGAACCATCTTCTAAGTAGATCCCCAGACGCATCCCAAAGAGACACACGGGGCATCCATGCGACGAGACCTCCAACCAGAAACCGGGCACCAGGATGGATCAGACAGGTCCAGAGGGCAGAGGGAGTCTGGATCACTGGTAGCTCAGGAATAACATGTGTAGCTCGACAGAGAGAGAGAGAAAGAGTGAAAGGGGGAGACAGGAAAGAGAAAGAGGGGGAGGAAGAGAAGAAGAGGAGAGATGGCAGTTAGGTATGGTCACAGTCACATAATGTGAATGTATATTTACTGTAGAGTGCAAGCAGGGACTCCGGCAGGACTAACTATGACAGCATAACTAAAAGGGAGAGCCAGAAGGAAACACAAACATGAGGGCTCCCTGAGATGTAAAGCAAACAATCACCTCACCGTCAACAAACCTGAGTGATCAAATGAGAGTGAGGAAGACAGCATCTAAACATACCAGTTCACCACAATACTCTACGTCCATGAGTCCCCCAGATCTGCTCTTTTACCTTATGGCAAATCTATTTATAAGAATGCTTGGCTAAATAAATAGGTTTTTAGCCTAGACTTAAACACTGAGTCCGTGTCTGAATACCGAACACTATTTGGAAGACTATTCCATAATTTTGGGGCTTTGTTAGAAAAAGCTCTGCCCCCAGGTGTAGTTTTCATGATAAAGATGCTTAATGAGACTCAAATGATATGCTCGTAATCCAAGGGTTCACGGTATAATTCTTTCTGGAGGCAGGCTCGTATTTCAAAACACTCGTAAACCAAATCTAATTTTACCATAAGAAATAATGGAAATTCTAATTATTCAATGACTCGTTCATTTTCCAAGTCAAAATTTATAAAAAAATCTTTGCTCGTCTTGCGAAACACTCGCAAACCGCGTTACTCTGAGGTTTCACTGTATTTTATGCAGAGGGAAAATGCAACAGCGCTTCTCTAAATGTAGCGCTTCTCTTCTCATTCTACATAAACATTAATCTATATTTACTGAGTCAGTTATGTTTCCAGTTAACCAGAACATGAGGCTCGCTAATTGATTCATGCAATTTTTCAGCCCTGCATATTTAAATAAATCTCTAAAAATCTATCAAGTCGTGTAGAATTTAACATTGACCGCTGTAAGTTATTTAGGTAAATCTGACTACTGGCATTTGTATTACAGTAAGTTTATGCTCTGTGCCTGCTCGCCCTTTTTCAGGTGGGTGGCATTAAAGATAAAGTCCTGGCGGCTCACCGTGCTGGTCTTAAGCGTGTCATTCTTCCTAAACGTAATGAAAAGGACCTAGAGGAGATTCCAGCACACATCCGCGATGAACTCGACTTCACCCCAGCTAGTACTTTAGACGAGGTCCTTAACGCCGCCTTTGATGGCGGATTCCCTGCTGCCCCGGTAGCACATCCACGGGTTAGCAGCAAGCTCTGAAACAGCAAATACCCTCACACACACACACACACACACACACACACACACACACACACACACACTCTCTCTCATGCTCAGACAACATACATACACACAAACAAAACAACCCTGTGTGGTTCTTTAAAGCTGAAAGCACTAATGGAGTTCTGATGACATTCTGGTGGTTTGATTTTATTAAAACCTGTGTGACAATCATACAGTTTGTTAAAATTAAATTTGAACATAAAATTTGTTTAACAACTGACTATCAGAAATACAATTATTTGATACAAAGAAGTATTTCATGTTGTGATCCCCTTGTGCACACAGGACAGTGTCTATCACTTATTTCACTCTGTTAGTGTGAGGATGTCTGTACTAGTTAATGATTACGCTTAGATTTACTTTATTGTATTACAATAATAATACTGCTGGCTCTACACTAAATTTTTTTTTATTTATCAATGATGTTAAAGTAATTCTGTTACTACTAAAATATACTTTACATTTAGTTTGAGGCCACAAGTCACTGAACTGGTTATAATTTCAAATCTAGAGAAATGTGATGCCCAGTTGCTTGTTATTAAATTACTAGACTTTTGAAATGTGTAATGATTATTAAAGAGAGTTTATTTGTAATATTAAAAACGTACAAGATGACTATGAATTTTTTCTGGAAGTATTTCCTGTTGCAATTTCTCACATGCAGTAAAAAAAATAGAGTTGGATGATGTAAAGAAACTCTGTAAGTAAAGTAACTGTAAAGTAAATTCTACTTGTTCATGCACTTGTTCTGTTTGACCCACCAGGCGAGAATGATGTGTATGTGGAAACACGTTCCCCTCCTTCATAAAGGACTGCTGCTTCTACAGCCATGTTTGTCCAGTTTAAGCTGCCTGTAAATGTCAAGTGTTTGAGTTTTGCTCTCCATCAGTCCTTACTGTCAAGTACAATAAACTGAGAAATGAAAAACAAATTGCTGGAAAATGTGCAGGATTAGTGCGAGATGTATCGATCAATACTCGGGCAGTAACGGAATCAACACATTCAGAGGATGATCAGGCAACTTCTTTGCTTCATAGCAAATAAATAAATAAACAAACTGCAGCTTAATGAGCTGTTCAGTGTGGTTAACTGAAGGGAAATTCTATCCAGTAAGTGAGCTGTCAGGTAAAACAGTTTGGAATTATTCTAAAATTCCTTCAAAAACTAAATCCAAGATGGAGTGTGGCAGAGGTTCCCGGTCAGCTGTTTCTAAAATTCTGTGCAAGTATCAAAAATCTATGATGAGTATAAAAGAAAAAAATCTGTACCGATCAAAGTGCCAGGATCGAAAACTCAAAGCAATGCGTCTTAAAAATAGAAAATGCAAAAAAACAAATGAAAAAGTGCATAAACAGTGGCAGAACTGTAAGCAATAGAGGGGTGGGGGGGGTTGGGGAACTACAGCACACTCCTAAACAGATGAGAGGTTGCTTACAGTGGGCTAAAGAGAAGCAATCATGCAGCACAGCTGACTTGATGAACCTGTTCGGTGATGAATCAGGAATCTGTTTTGGACAAGGAAACCATGCAGGAACTTTCATTCACAGGCAAAGGACCAGGAGAGATTGGTCACTGCCTCGAGTCAGTGCCCAGGTGTACATTGAGATTTTGGACACGTCTCTTCTTCCATCAATAGAAAATAGGGCTGATGATAATGGATCTCACTGGAGAAAATTGGAACCAGCTTTATTGTAGAATAATGGTTCTCATTTGTGATGGCTCAAAGAATGTAGTACTAGAAATGTATATATTTTAATGATTTTTTTTTTTTTTCAGATAAAAAATATTAAAAGATATTTTGCTTGGGGTATGTTGGAAGAAATCAGAATGTTTAGTTATTGAACAAAAAATGTTTGCATCATGTGATTTGTTCATTTGGCTATGAAGGATGCAAAAACCTTACCTTAGAGGAAAAGCCACACAGATAACATTCACTCACTCATAGTCTACACCGCTTTATCCTGTATACAGGATCACGGGAGGGCACAAGACGAGGCACACCCGGGACAGGGTGCCAAACCATCACAGGGCCTTTTGGCCAGTTAGGCTAATCTGGATGCTTTTGGACTGTGGGAGGAAACCCGTCAAACACTGGGAGAACATGCAAACTCCTTGCACAGGCGCAAATCGAACCGGACCCTGGCGGTGCAAGGCGACAGTGCTAAGCCACCGTGCCGCTAAATAGAAAACAGTTTTAAAAGCTTTTAAAATTATTCACTGATAAATATGAATATGACCCTTGTCATATTCAACATGGGTTGCTATGCGTTTACTTTTTACTGTGCCTTCTCGTTTCCTTTCTTCACTAGGACATGAAGAAAGAATACAAATAATGAAAGGGAGGACAAAAATCAAGGATGTTTATGAAATTTGACTTTGTTCACTGAGGCATCCCCAAGCCATTTTGGGAATTTAATTACTGAGGACTTAATTTAACATTAATATTTTAGCTTATCATGAAACTCATCGCCTGACTTTTCGTACCCATTTTTTAATTAAATTTTTCTGGTTATTGTAATTACTATTCATTTTATTAGGGAAATGTTTGACACCTCCAAACAAATTAATGTATATATTTATGTACATACCTACATAATGAGAAGCGCTTGTCTCTTTGCTTTAAAAACTCCTCTCCATTGTTTGATTCCCCTGAGTGCATTATAAGGACAGTACTGGCATAAACATGACAGACTTCGATAAATCGCTGAGTCATGATCCAGAGGTTGAGTCTCACCGTTTTTCCTGAGGACAGGCTTTATCCTGGCTACATTTGCCACAGTAAAGAGCACTGAACTGCTGAACCAAAAATATTCATGGCAATATATTCATATAACCCGATATCACAGTATAGATCAACATACTGCACTACACTCACTTTAAGACAATGCAATTATTAGATTAATCATTAGCCAAAGCTTCAAATTTTGGGGCAAGTCAAAAATTATCCGGTTATATTAAAACTTCTTGTCTTTGCCCTTACAGTTTAAGGCCAGTGTGGCATCTCCATTCACTGCTGTGGGTGTGAACGTGTTGCATCAGTGGTGTGAAGGGGAAATGCTGATGTGATTTGCACTAACAGCAGTGTGTTGCAATTCTTCTTTTTTTTTGGTGGTCCAAATGTGTACCTAGTGTTGAATCAATTAAATTTGAACTGATACTCCAAGGAAGGTAAGAATCTCTTAAAGAGATTCATGAGACATCCTCCATCATCGACCAAGAAAAAGTTCAAACATCAATCATCAGATGGAAAATTTATGGTTACAGTTTTCTGGAATTCTTAAAGGCCAGTATTGGGACATTATCAGGAAAAAGGTTCATCAATCAACAGTGCTCGTTACGGTCAGATGCTTATCGAAAAGCTGAAGCCTAAACTTGGAATTAAACGCAGAGAAATGCTATCCAAGTGCGTTGTGATCTTGCATGACATGATACCTATAGTGTTGATCTTGCTCCAATGGGGATTCACCTGTTTGGTCCCCTGAAAGCAGCCCTACAGAACTTCATTCACTTGTGATGAAGTGAAGACATCGGTGCATTCGTTGCTTGCAGCTCAACCTAAAATGTTCTTTAATTACTAAAGCTTGTTGAAAGATGGTCAAAGTGTAAAAGCAAGGAGATTATGTTGAAAATGATACATTTGTCTTTAAATAAATGCTACACAGCCACAGTGTGGATAATTGTTGACTCACCCGTACACACATGCTTGTTTCTATGACTGGAACAGAGAACCTTGAATCCCCCACACAGACCCTGTAACCTGTGGCTGTGCGGCGCTAACAATTCAATTCAATTCAATTTTATTTGTATAGCGCTTTTAACAATTGACATTGTCTCAAAACAGCTTTACACAATCAAAAGAATTATTTAAGTTTGTATGGAATGTGAATGTGTATGAATCAAAATGTTCAGATATTCCCTGGCGAGCAAGCCCGAGGGCGACAGTGGCAAGGAAAAACTCCCTGAGACGGTAATAGGAAGAAACCTTGAGAGGAACCAGACTCAACAGGGAACCCATCCTCATCTGGGTGAAACAGATAGCAGGAAATTATCTGCATTTATACAGTGTTAAGTGTTAGGTTCAGCTATAATAGTTGATGTTAATTGATGTTATAATACTTGATGTAAAATGGAGTCCAGTAGTTATTCGAGACTCAGATAGACTTGTAGAAAGTTCCAGTCCTGAACTATCGAATTGTCAAGTCCTCAGAGAAACAGCTGACAACACCAGTCGAGGCCAGAACCATCTTCTAAGTATAGAGAATCATCCCCAGACACCAGACGCATCCTAAAGAGACACACGGGGCATCCATGCGATGAGACCTCCAACCAGAAACCGGGCACCAGGATGGATCAGACAGGTCCGAAGGGCAGAGGGAGTCTGGATCACTGGCAGCTCAGGAACCACATGTGTAGCTCGACAGAGAGAGAGAGAGAGAGAGAGAGAGAAAAAGAGTGAAAGGGGGAGACAGGGGGAGAGAGGAAAGAGAAAGAGGGGGAGGAAGAGCTAACACTAATCTCTGGTGGTGCAGTAGCACAGAGGGTACAGTATAGAAACCATAAAACCAACAAGTATGAAAAAGATAGATTTATTTAATGGCAAAATAGACCAAAACAAACAAAAACAAACATTAAAACAAAAATAAAAACAGACCAGGACCAGCAACAGTACAATGTATCCACAGAGATGTTTTGGCGTTTTCTTCACCCACTCCTCACAAAAACAGACACACATACGAAACAAACAAAAAAAAACCTGCATTTACAAAAAGACAACAAAAAGACATGAGGTCTTCTGAAGAACAACACTATATACAAACACTGAAGATTAGCAACAATGTTACAACAGCCTTTTCATTCCTTTTCGTAAGTCATTACAAAATGATAATCTCAATAACGGTATAAATTGCGCTCACTTCTAGCATGATATTCAGATTCATATTTCAGAGCCTCGCATGAAGAGATGACCATTTCCACATGACCGAGACGAGCATGTTTACACCTGTCAAACTAAAGCATGATGCATTTCAATGACTTGACATTCACAGGCACAGGACTCCTGTTAATCGCACCTGGTCAGAAAAAGTAGGCTATTGCAGGGAGAAGCGTTTAACATTTAAGAGGGAAAAGTGGCTCTGAGGACTTCAAACCTGATGTACATACATCAAGTCCATATAGAAACTTCTCATAACTCCCACCCCCACCCCCCACTCCTTATGAGGAACATCAGGAGAAACTCTACAACGATTCAAGGAGAAACTACTAAAATGTTTAGATGAAATCTGAACTCACCAAGCCTCACAGCCAGTGGTCATGCAAATATCTCCATCACCTTTCTTAGGGGAGAGGAGATCAGACAAGACCGAACAATGCTTGATTAAAACCTAAAACTGTGGAACTTCAACTTAAAAATTTGTTAGTGTTGTTTTTTTGAACTAAATGCAATCTGTCGGAGAAAAGAAAAAGGAAACAATAAATCAGGACAATTCTAGTGTATCTTTTAGAGTTCACTCCAAACCCTCAACTCTACTGTGCCATTCCTTCACCCATTTTCACAAACAAGCCGTGTGAGAAAGTTCATTTCACAAGACTCATCTTTGCGGGCATTTGCTTTCAAAAAAATGTAGAATACATTAGTTTTATTATTTAACTTATTATAATATTGTAGCATAAAATTGATGACCTTGGAAAATGTCCAGTTGCTGGACGTGCCAAGCGTTGGTAAAGGTCAGTTCTGTACTTGGAACGTACGACAGCAAAAAGCTCCTAGGTTAGATACCCCACCCCCTTCCTAGTGTCCACCTCTGGGTGTCTTGTGGTTGTGAAATGTTTTAGTGTATTCCTATGTGGGTATGTGCGTGTGAGTGCGATTCTAACGGTCCTCAGCACATGGATATGGTGACATTGATGCCCAAGTTGCCATTTTCAGCAAACAGCTGGGCGATGGAGGTGTCAAATACTAGACAGTCACTGTTCATGATGGCTGTAGCAATGCCCTCATGGATGGATCGTGGCGTGGCTTCCCAGGTGAGGCGCCGCCGGTGGCCGTTCAGCTCCAGCCGGTAGGCAAAGTTCTCTGCCTGCTTGCGTGTGCCAATCAATTGAACAATGGCAAAGAACTGTTGGTGCCCATCATACTTCTCCTGCTTTTCTAGCACCAGCATGAAGTGGAAACCGAAGCAAGACTGCATCATGACCCAGTCGACCGCACCAGGCAGGTTGATGTCCGTGGCCAGGAAGACTATGTCCTCGCCCTGCAGCGTGGTGATGGACTTGTGCTGGTGCAGCAAATGTGGCATGACGGCGTCCAGAGAGCCCTGCCATTTGCACGAAGCACCTGGACACGGGCATGAGTACGGCCGAAACTCGCATAGCTCCTCATGCTCGGCCTTGTCTGTGTGCGGCAGCGTCACTTCGCAGCCCGACGAGGCGTACTTGCATGGGAAGAGCACCGAGTTGGCCACCTTTTCCATAGCCAGGTTACGGATGGAGCCCAATGGGCCGCGGCACGTCGGACAGCACGTCAGTTTGGGCCGGCAGTTGCTGCACACCAGATGGCCGCTCTGGCATTGCAGGATTGGAGGCAGCACATAGTCAAAACACACCGGGCACTCGAACAGACTGGCTAGGTCACTGTTGGAGGCTGTAGTGTTCACACGCTGGGAGGGGGCGCACTTTGAGGTTCCTGTGGGCAGCGCGGTGGCAGTCTGGCGACTCATTTCTGAAGAATAGACAGGTAGAAATGAGGAAAGTGAGAAAAGGAGGAGGGGTGTAAGGGGCAGGAGAGGACGTGGGTGATAGCAAGGAGGAAAATGAAAAGGGGAGACAAAGGAGAAGACAGAATTATACACCATAAAAAAAAAAAATAGTCAAAAACAAATAATGGTGAGTCAGCATCATCAGTCTGGGATTACAATTACACTGACATATCTATCTTAATGAATCCAACACACACATCAAATTCTGCCTTTCAACAGACTGTTTACCTGCTTATTTATTACAAATTAAGAACAAAATAGCAGGGCTATTTATTGTCTATATAACGCACAGCATATTTGTTTATCTAAACTCAGCAGTTGCCGTATATTGTGGTCTACTTTGTATGGTAAAGTCAGACATAGGACTTGGGGATATGCTTGAGGTGTCTATTTTTAGTACAAACAATTTCTACACTTTTGTAAAAAGGCAGAAATAGAGAATGCAGACATGGGCAGCCTCTAAAGCGCATGCCTGCTAAAGGAGTGTTCCTATGGCAACAGGCTGCGGGGTGTGTGTGTGTGTGTGTGTGTGTGTGTGTGTGTGTGTGTGTGTGTGTGTGTGTGTGTGTGTGTGTGTGTGGAGAGGAGGCCCAAAATCATGGCTGGATTTTTCCCTGCTGCATGGCAAAAGCAGGGTGTGACCCAGTGTTCACACTGTGCTGCTTTACGTAATCTAAACGCATCTGCCTCGAGCACAACCCAGTTCACAGGAGCATGGTGTGCTGAGGATAAACATCTTGCTCTCTTTCTTTTTGGCTATCCTTCTCAGTTTATCTCCACTGTTTATGCCAAAGAGAATGAGCTGATATCATGGAAGAAAATTAAATACAATTATTTGTATAGCGCTTTTAACAATTGCGCATTTTGTATGAAATGCGATTGTGTATGAATCAAAACAATAAGACTGTCCCTGATGAGCAAGCCAAGAACGGCGGCAGCAAGGAAAAACTCCCTGAGATAGTAATAGGAAGAAACCTTAAGAAAAACCAGAATCAACAGGGACCTCGTCCTCATTTGGGTGATAACGGACAGCAGGGATTGATCTGCATTCATACTGTTTGAGAGTTTAGTATAACAGGAGATGTGTTAATGTTAAAATGGAGTCCAGTTCGTTCCTGCAGGCTCAGGTAGACTGTACGAAACTCCAGTCCTGAACTATCAAGCGACTGAAATCACAAGTCCTCAGAGAACAGCTGTCTGCATCAGTTGAGGACAGGACCGTCTTCATGGAAAAGTGGAACCGTCCCCAGTTACCACACGCATCCCTGGCAGATCACACGGGGAATCTATCCGACGAGATCTCTGGCTTTAGAAAGGATGAAAGGACGATGCCATAGTAAAGTCAAAGAGTAGTTGCAATCTCCAGCTATCTGTAGACATCTTACCTGTACAGTGACATCATCCTTTCACCCTTTCTAAAGCCAATAAACCTGTGGAATAGCATCTAATGTCTTCAGAGTCATGGTTGAAGGAAGGATGTTTATCTGGCTGTCTTAGCGCACTATTTACAGTGTGGACAGGGGACAGGACAGAGAGCAGAAAAATCAGAGCAGAGTCGAGATGAAGGAGTGTGTGTGTGTGTGCGCGCGCGCGAGAGAGAGAAGGCGAACGTACACGTCTTATAGGGAGCTTGTAAACATATCTACTGTGATAAAGCCCTGTGTATTTTTATCCCTCTCACTGAGCTGCTCAGTCTCTTGCCAAAATTAGCACAGAGCACACGAGGCCTTTAGCCAGCACTAAATACACAGCCTGAAGCTTGGAGAAGAAGCCTAATTGGTAAGCACTGGCTACACAGGACCTTCAGGTTGTTTTTCTACCCCGAACAGCTCATTTATTTCACATTTTCCGTTATGAATAAACTGTCCAGTGTTTATACAAATTGTCAAAAGGATTTGAAAACGTATTGCCATTCCCACCCCGAACCCAAATACCCACCAATAAGCCAGAAAACAGCACAATTTGTCTATGACATGTGAAGAGCTGCTGGCAAGTGAGGTGCTGCTGAAATACTGAGAACAGTACAGAGTGTCCGCCTTCTGTTAAATGACACCAGCGCTCGGTGAGTGCCAGCTACTGAGAAAGACTGCAGCAGACAGTGCTGATAAGCAAAATCCACCCCTTTAGAGTAGATGTAGTGAACAGGTCTAAATTATATAGGTTGAGGATGTGAGAGTGAGTGAAGTGTGCACTGTTGAAGCCCAGCATGGTGATAGTGTCGGTGAGGAAAAACACGTTTAACAGAGTTATTAATGGATTTTTTTTTCCTTTTCCTTGGCTGTCTCAGTATAGAAGATGATGCAACTGTACGCCAAACAATCCAGTGATCAAACAGTTTCTGCTGAGTCACAGCTGCTTAATCACTGAAACGAAGTAAGACAAAAATACGCCTGCAGTCTGGGCTGCTTTCTGGAGGAGTCTGAATTATTACTGTATAGCTCAAAGCCATATAATTTCTGTCTGGAATTAGTGTACTTTGTAGATCCATCACTGTTCTGCCTATAATCTACTGTTCAGTCGTTTTCCACATGTACTTGGCAGACACCTCTGTGCACATTTCCTGAATATAAAGACATTAGTGTTACTAAATAGCAAAACTTGACAATACCCCAGTAGTAGAAACACTCAGCATGCATAATCGTACAAACACCCTTTTACCCCCCCCCCCCACACACACACACAAAATAATAATAATAAATAAATAAAACCACAACAATCCTACCCTTGATTCATGCATTTCGGGGGAAAAAATAAATAAATAAAATCTTGTGTTTCTTACAAATGCATCTCTGGGATTTTACTCAGATCCCTGCACCCGTCAAGCTGTCTTTTTTTTTTTTATGCATCTGAAAACAAAAGTATGCCTACTTTTCTACGCTACAAAACATTCAACAAAAACAACTGCAGACAATATACAGGTCCTTCTGGCATACAGCTCATGAAAACCCAAAATCCCCATCTCAAAAAATTAGCATAGCATGAAAAGGTTCTCTAAACGAGCTATTAACCTAATCATGAATCAACTAATTAACTCTAAACACCTGCAAAAGATTCCTGACTGCTGTCCAGAAGGCCATCATTGATACCCTCAAGCAAGAGGGTAAGACAGAAAGAAATTTCTGAACGAATAGGCTGTTCCCAGAGTGCTGTATCAAGGCACCTCAGTGGGAAGTCTGTGGGAAGGAAAAAGTGTGGCAGAAAGCACTGCACAACGAGAAGAGGTGACCGGGCCCTGAGGAAGATTGTGGAGAAGGACCGATTCCAGACCTTGGGGGACCTGCGGAAGCAGTGGACTGAGTCTGGAGTAGAAACATCCAGAGCCACCATGTACAGGCGTGTGCAGGAAATGGGCTACAGGTTGCAAATTTTGCATGTCATTCGAAATCAAGGTGCCAGAGTCTGGAGGAAGACTGGGGAGAGGGAAATGCCAAAATGCCTGAAGTCCAGTATCAAGTACCCACAGTCAGTGATGGTCTGGGGTGCCATGTCAGCTGCTGGTGTTGGTCCACTGTGTTTTATCAAGGGCAGGGTCAATGCAGCTAGCCATCAGGAGATTTTGGAGCACTTCATGCTTCCATCTGCTGAAAAGCTTTATGGAGATGAAGATTTCATTTTTCAGCACGACCTGGCACCTGCTCACAGTGCCAAAACCACTGGTAAATGGTTTACTGACCATGGTATTACTGTGCTCAATTGGCCTGCCAACTCTCCTGACCTGAACCCCATAGAGAATCTGTGGAATATTGTGAAGAGAAAGTTGAGAGACAAGACATAAGAATCTGCAAAAGGATTCCCGACCAAGTATTGAGTGCATAACTGAACATAATTATTTGAAGTTTGACTTTTTGTATTCAAAACACTTCTTTTATTGGTCGGATGAAATATGCTAATTTTTTGAGGTTTTCATGAGCTGTATGCTACAATCATCAATATTAAAACAATAAAAGGCTTGAACTACTTCAGTTGTGTGTAATGAATCTAAAATATATGAAAGTCTGTTTATCAGTACATTACAGAAAATAATGAACTTTATCACAATATGCAAATTTTTTGAGAAGGACCTGTATAATATAATCCTGCTTATACGATCATATTGGTAAGGATTCATTTATAATCACATTGGAGAAGTGGTTTTATACTTTTTTCAGTATGGAGAAAATCCAGAAAACACGGTTCTCTACAATCCTTAAAACCAAGTTACCAAGCCAGCAGAACATTGTAAAGTCTCTTAAATAGTTTTAACATCTTTTCTAAGGAGCAATGCTTCTAAATCTTTTGTGTGGGTTGTTAACTTACTAGCACACGTACAGTACAGACCATATACATGTTATGGTCATGTGACCTATTAATGGTCAAGTGAAACTTAGTTTTGACCCATTTATTTTGACATAAAACTTATAGTTTTCATCGGTATAAGGTGTACGTGATGAAGAAACCATATGAGGGCCATGTAATCACTCATGCAAATCAATCATAATTATGCTACAGGCTTTCTCCACCAAAATACAAGTGTGTCTGGGACTTTTATCCAGTCTAAACAGAACATATTAGTTTCTGGTTACAGACACATGCTGGAAATATTATTGGTTCTATCTCTTTCCAAGACACACAACGCTTGCAGATGTTTCACGATACTAATGAGGAACCGAAATTACAATCAATCAACTTAAACCACAATAAAAAACATGACCAAAAGACAACCTTTTCCTCCAAATGTCTGTTGTTGAGTTTTTGTTTGGAGCTCCATATAATAAAATCTGATATTACATATTAATATTAAGAATATTGAAAATATCCCTCTACAATCTCTGGATGTTTTGGTGTACAAGTTATTAGAAATGCTCCTGCCGCATACTAACGGACCTTAAAATTTAAATTAAAAATTAAAACATGACTCAGACTTTTAAAACACCCAAAATAATTCACAATATACCACTTTAACTTACGTTTTCATAAATACAAAAGGCATTCCAATAAAGTTGTGACAGTAAGGAAATTGCAATTAAAACCAAAAAGGAGCCATCAGTAAAGTCACCTTGTACTATATTGAAACATCTACAACTATTTGATAATTTAATATATTAAATGAATTTTTTTTAAATTTATTTTATTTTTTTTAAATGCAATAATTTCAAATCGGATGGCTGGAACATCCTTTTAAAAAGTTGGCAAAGTTGACTGTTTATTGATTTGTAACAATACTTTTTAAGCATTTAGACACTGAGGATAAGCCAGTTGGTCAAGTTTAGCTTGCGTGTTTCTCCCATTTTTACACTATGCAGGTCTAACAGCTGTGCAATTGTACAGGGCCTTTATTGCCATATTTTGCACTTCATAATGCACCACACATTCTCAATTGCATCATGTAGGCCAGTCTAGCACCTGTACTGTGTGTTTAGCAGCCATGCACATTAGGGCTGCACGATATTAGGAAAATATGCGATATTGTTGAATACTGCGATAATATTTCTTGCGATATAACATTTCCCTAGAGAAATGCATTTTTTTAAAAATTATTATTGCTTTTTTTTATTATTATTTATATGTAATGATCATACTAAAATAAACAGGTAATAGATATTCGTCTGATGTAATTAAATCTAATTCAGGCTAAAAAGAAACTATATGTCAAGGAAGTTGCAAATATTTAGACTTCAAAACACTATGAATGACTTAAAACCCTCAGCAGATATTCTGACTTCTGGTTTGCTGTTACTATAAACCTGCCAACACAATATGAATTACTTTCAAACATTACTTTTTATTTACATGTAACCATACACTCATCAATAGTGTCTTAAAACAAGAGCATCTTTTAAACTAAATATTCTCTTTGGCTTGCCTGGTTTTTTTTTTTTAAATAAAAATAAATATTATTAAACAAAAAAAAAATTAAAATAAATAAATACTGTTTGTCACACACACACACGCACGCACACACTCGCTCCACGACCGGCACTAGGACCCGGAAGTAATGCGGGCGCGAACCCGGAAGTATAAGGAGTAAACAAACCATTGCATACAGCTTAGTCACTGAGTTCACCATGTCGGTTCAGATTGTTTCCTTTCTGATTCGAGTGTGTGTTTATAGGACGCGGGTTAAATTTGTGTTTTTCCCTTGCTCCCCTTCTGTGAGAGTCCTTAAACTAATTCGCGTGGTTATCCTGCCTACTCGCTTGCTTCCGCGTTTGGGAAGCAAAGATATAAGCGGGTATAAACATAGTAAGGGCCCATCTGATTGGTCAAATTTGGACACACGAATGCTTGGCAAATAACCATATCGCAAGGAGTTGCGATAAATACTTTATCGCACATGTCATTATCGCGATAACAATATTTTTTCGATATATCGTGCAGCCCTAATGCACATGTAATCCAAGCAGAATGTGGTTTAGTATTGTAATGCTGGAATATACAGGGATGTCTCTATAAAAAAAATGGTGTTTGGATGGCAGCATATGTTGCTTTAAAAGGAACACATTTTTCTGCATTACCGGTATCTTCACAGATAGGCAGTTTACCCATGCCACGGGCACTGCCACATCCCATACCGTGACCTATACTGGCTTTCAGACTTGATGCTGATAATAGCTTGGATGGTCCTTTTCCTCTTTCCCAGAAAACACGACGGCTGTTGTTTCTATAAACTACTTTAAAAGGTGACTTGTTGGACCACAAAACATTTCCAGTGTGGCAATGTCCTTCCCATATGAGACAAAGTCTTTGACAGAGTACTGATGTATTCCTTAAGCTTTAAAATGAATTTTTTAACAAGTGACAAATGGTATTAATAGACAATGTGATCCCTCAATGTAGAACCATGAAGTTTTTTAAGATAGTGATGCCAGACGGATCGGAGATCATCCATATTCAAAAGTGGGTTTTGTTCCTGGATTAAGATTTGACTGGTTTCCTTAAATTTCTTGATAATGTGTTGTAATGACATTGGGGAAGGTTATCCTAAAAGTATTGGATATATCGCTGGTGAATCTGTTGGAGAATCGAGGAGCCTCGCCCCATGCTTGCTCCAGAAGGACTAGGCCTTCCTTTAAGACTTCTTGTGTACTGTAACAATTGGTTCACCTGTTTAAAAGCACTTGTCTCTAATCACCATGTCACATTGTTATTAGTCTTAAAATAACCCTGTCCCAACTTTTTTGTAGGATATTGCAGCCACCAGATTTAAAACAAGTGCATATTTACAAAGCAGCAAAAAATTATAAAATCACATGGTAAATCATGGTAAATAGTTGGTTGTTAAGCGTTTTCAATATAATACAAATGAGAATAAACTTTACAGATGACCCCTTTTTGGAAAAAAATAAAATAAAATATGGGAGATTTGGCAAACCTCTGGTTAGTGTGGGAGGTTTTCCCCCCCTGAATTACCATCTTTTTTAAAAATCCAATTTGAGAAGCTGTCCTGCGGCATTCCCGGTTCTCTTTGTAATAAAAACAGCTGTCTGAGACCCAGAAGTCCCGTCACACCCTTTATTCCAGGAAAGTGCTGAACTGAACTGCTGTGCAAGTGGAAAGTCTGTAGCCCATCACACAACACAGGAAATCTTGTATCCTCAGAGGAAGCCACTTCAGCAACAGTAATGAATGTCTGTATGACGAGGCTTGTTAAAACATGATTACAAACTAAACAGACAGTAGTGGTCTAAATAATAACCACGAATATTCAGAACCTATATATAAAAAACAAAAAACTACTTTTACAGATTTGGATTTCTTAATACAAGAGACAACATCGGTTTACTTTGCTCTTCACTGGAGCTATACTGATAATGTAGCTAAAAAGTAAGGCAAAAAAAAGTAAGCCCTGGTTACTTGGCAAAAAAAAAAAAAAAAAAGCAATAATCTGATCCGAATACCAAAACGTTTGTGGTTAACCGGTTTCATTTAATTCAAGACAGAAAATTTGCACTATTTTTGAAATATTCCTTTAAAATCAGTAAGTAATGCTCCATTTAATGTATTAAATTTTAGACTGTGTGCATTAAGAGTTTGCTTGCAATTGTGCGAGTTCTGTGACCTCTATCTGACCCAACAGTGTATTATCAGTTAATCACATTACAGCTAATATGTATACAGCCATGAATGTCAATAATGCATTTTTACATAACCATTCAATAGTCAATTCTCTCTGCCTCATATTTTAATTTTAAAAGCTATGTACAGATTGTATCCATGCAGATGCTACTGTGGATGTTTTGCTCTAATCTACATACATCTCCATGACCGTCTTATGACATGATCATAAAACACACTATAGAACAGAAGCTACAAAAACTTTTATAATAAAGAAATTAAACTCAAGTAGAACCTGAATGATTACTCTGAATAGGTCAATTATTCTGTATGAATTTATACAAACAGACAGAAAAATGCTGCACACACATTAAGCTAACTTTTAGATTACAAAATTAGAGACAATGAAATTTATGAAATAACACATTCTCTTATTTTCAGTAATAAACTATTCCATCAACTCCTGTATATGAGGATCAACATGTAATGAACAAATCAGTAAAGGCTGCTTAACCTGAGGCTTGGTTTAGATTTCTGTGACTGCAAATCTTTAAGCATGTTTTCATTCTGTATTTCTGCCAAGCCAGATTAAAGGAAAAAATCCAGCACATTCTTTACATACAGTCTTTTTTCCCCCTCTTTGGTTTCATCTGCTTCCTACTGTATATGCTTCCCAGAATGCCATGCCAGTACACCTGAATGTAGACGTACCAGTAAGACGTCATCTATCTCTAGAGAGTCATGTAGAAGTAGTACATATATCTTTGTCTTTTCAGCACCCACATACCCTCATCGGTATACTCTGCCTCAGATAATACCTCCAAGCTCGATCAGTGCAACTCTGCTCATCATCTTGTAGATTACTAACAAGCGGAGCCTCCATCATAGCGCAGCATATCTGCACCGTGTACGGCACTCATTTCACACAGTGCACACTGCTCACAAGAATAACAGAAATGCTAAAACAACCAACAGATTTTTAGCAAGAATGCTTTATAGATAAGCATTTAATTATTATAATTTTGTTTCATTATTTTTAAGCTGACTTACTACACTAATTGGTACAGTAGATCAAACGCTTTGAACTTACTATAGTGGACTATGATTAGATCATATTACCATGTGTGATATGAAACAAGAAAACAAACCTGAAAACCTTGATTGTGCAGTTAACTTGCATCAGAGATTTTATCGTGAAGACATTTTTATTTAGGTCTAACCTTTTTTCAGTTTTGTAATCAAAAGCCTTTTTTTCAAACAAGGCAAACAAGGGTTGTATTTGCCTAATACTAAGACACACCAAGATCAGATGTGTGTGTGAATAAAACGATGAGGTACTAAAATGTTTGAACGAGTGTCGTTTTTTATTCGATTTATATTGCAATTCTGTAAATATAAAAATGTTATTAATATCGCAATTAATTGTTTTTCTGATTTCTGACAGAGTTTTATACATTAGCTTTTCACAACTGAATTAAACAAACAATTAAAAAGTAGTCCGTTCCTTATATCATTAGTTTTCTCACTTAAAAACCAAGGGCAGCATTTAAACACAAACTAATTTATAAATACACCAGCTCTAACATTGACCTCAACATTAAATTAAACAACTATATTTTCACTGAGCGGCACATCTCCGTCATTCACTATATTAGCAATAATATTTCTATATAAAGCAAATATTTCATTCCCCTCACACAGGATACCAGTGTGGGAAAAATTGTCTCCCCGACCTGGACACGAAATCAGGTAAATTTAGATTATAAAGAAACTGCAACATTTATTGTCTCAAAAATCCACTTGATAATGAGTGCCTGTTGAGCATTTGTGAGCACACAGTCATGCGTGGCTTCTAACATGCGAGACAAATTTTTGCTCATGGTGATTTGAGACTGGTGTAACTGTGTGAACTCAGTGGGTATAGAGGCTAATTTGCTCACAGGGTTTAGAGAAAAATGTTTTGTTCTTTAATGCATGGCATATTCGATAATGTAATGCCATAAAAACGTGCATGTTCCACACCACTTGGAAGCTTGTGCGATGATTGCCCGGATCACTTGTTATGGCTGACGTGCAAATGACCAGCGCGTCTTAATTATAAACGGTTAAAAAAAAATTTTTATAAAAAAAATAGTTTTTGGAGTGTGGTGTTGCATGAATTGCTAACACCCCCATCTCACCTATGCAGCATCGGCATGGCTTCGTGCAGTGCCATAAGTACAGGTCATCAGGATTCTTCGCGGGTTTTGGCGTAGTCACTAGGTTTTCAATCCTTCCGAATGAAAATTTAAATACATTTTTTTGACTGCTCAATGTTCTGCAAGGTTCCGCAAGGACTCGCGGTGCGGATCACTACGTCTCACCTCGAGTCACCACCTCGTAGGTCAGATATGGGTATAAACAAAAGAATCGTGATGCATAACTGAATAGATTTTTCACCCCACCATTACTCGATCCCCATCTCCGCATTGTGTTTTATGGAGGAACAGCATTATCCTGAAAATATTATTATTTTACCCTACCACTTCATAAACACCCTAAAACTGGAATATTTTTGAATACTTCCCCCCCCCCCCCCTGCACAAAACCCTAAACAGTAAATTTTGCTCCACTGACATGACAGGGCAACGATTAAACAAACACAAGAGTTGGCAAAAGAGCACGAATGTTTCTGACCTTTGAGGAGGCCAGATTGCTTTTCTGCATGTCACCTTAGCATTCTGGATGTTTAATGTTAAAGCAACTATATGCTCCAGGCAACTGCTTCACCATGTGAGACTCTTGACTTAAGGTCCGACTTTGATTTTTAATTAATTGCGCAGAGATCTTGGGTTTGTTCACTGGTGCATGAGGCACTTATTTTGGAAACGTGCACTCTGATGTTGCATTGTATTATCTACTTCAGACCAACAATCGTAGGTTGGTTTTTCGTTGTACACATTATGCTAACATTTGTCAATCAGAAACATTTATCAGTATTGTGCCCGTCATAAACACAAAGACAGACATTAGGTCACCAGTGATACCTGGGGATTTCATTTAGAAAAAGTTGACTATTTGTTGAGAAGTTTAAGAATTATCCTGCCTGTCTGCTCCATGACGCTACAGCCTACGTCTGATTAGTTCAGTCCACCAAAATACGATTATTGATTTCCTGTGATTGTCTAGACTGCATATGTCCACAAAGACAATGCAGTAGAAAAGATGGAAAAGAAAAACAAAAGTAAACACGCTCAGGCAGGGGCAGTGCAGTTTTAACTTTGTCTTTTAACTTTTCTTCCAAACTGGCTCCTGGTGAATATTATTATGACACAAGAGCACTTTTGAGAAACCAGATACTCGGTGATCCTGCCTAAAATACCTAAATATGGTGCCAAAAAAAAAATAAGGCTTTTAAAATGACGGGTTAAACGAACGGTAGAATTGTTTTAAGAATATAATTTTCCAATTCATGTTCCATTCTACAGCATGTTGGATTTAATGTAGCACTATGCTTTGAAACTACTCACTTTAAAAGGAGGTTTACAGGCTGATTATTTTCCTCTACTGTATATTAATACAAGCTTGTGGTAAAACTGTAAAAATCTGCTCTATTTTTCTTCACAACATCCCGCATGCATGTCCACAAACTACAGAAACACCACAAAAGCCTGTTGCGGTTATGGGTTGGGGTACGCATGCAGCAAGTGTAAATCACAGTGAAGCACAGCAGAGCCTAATAAATTCTTAAATCTGCTACATATAAATACATCGGCAAATCATGTTATAATTTAGATGCTTGTGCAATCCTTTATCTGTAAAGTACTATATTTTGTTAATTGGTTAAATAAATAATACTTTTTAGGAAACAAAAATTTTTCATGAATTTTCAACAAAACACTTTGCCGCTATTACACTACAACATTGCAGTAGTTTGCCAGCACACAACTCTGACATGTTTAGACAGTCATTTAGCAGCACCAGTAGCAAAAAGCAGGTTAAAAATGAGATAAGAGAGGGTGAGCTGGTGTTGTGGAGTATGAGGGCAGGCTGAAACAGCACACCATCAGTGCTCCCCATGCTGCGAGTGCCAGCAATGGGTCACAGGGCATGGGGGTTTGATGGCACAGACCTGCCCTGATCCTCCAGATGCTGATGAAGGGAGATTACAGGGCTAAGTCAGAGTAAAAGACACACTCTTCAATTATCTGGTCCCCTCCTTCGCCATCACCAAATTTTTCAAACTTCTTTTCACTCCACATATTTAGACTTGAAGGATGTATGTTTCAGTTTAACAACAAATCTAACATTCAGTTAAGCCACAAAAAAAAAAAAATATATTGGGAATTTACTGTACCTTCGTCCATATGATTCCCCAGTAAGGCTATTTTCTTCTCTTGAAATGTGTGGACCTCTGCAAAGAGAAAGGAAAAGACAGGAATACATAATGAAAAACTGCGTGACTGAGTGACCCATGTGCTAAGCTGCCGTTAGGCAAGTTACCTTTTCTATTCAACAAGACTGGCTTTACCTGAAAGATGAAGCCATATGACAACCTGCCTTGAATATGCCCGGTTATGAGTGCAAAGGCTTGCACTGACAAGTAAACACAACATTTCCCCCCTAAACATGTGTGTTAACCTTCTGAGACCTAGACTCCACTTTAGTGAATACTTCAATTTCTCCTTATTGCTTCTTTTTATTAGCATTTGAACTATAAATTTAACCAATGTTTTCAAACAGGAAGAATTTTGGCAAAATAATTATACCTAAATGTTCTTCATAAGAGGAGTGTTTGAAGACAGACGGTGTACTTAAAAAAAAAAAAAAAGTCATGTCCTTGCATGAGAACATTTAGCCTATTTTAATAAGAGGTTAAAATAGGCTAAACTTAATCGCTGCACAATTCATTCACGAAACACAAAAGAGGCCTGAACATGGAGCAGCTTGTTAAGACAGAGGAAGTTTTATGTTATTTATATAAATCTCAACATTTCTGGTCAAAACATTCAGCAGTTTAAAATCTTGTTTACTTTAAAGTTGATAATGATTAGCTGATGAATAATGACTTGAGAACCAGGAAATAAAAAGTATATTTACAAATGTCAACACAGCATGTGACTCCTAGAGTAATCAGATTTTGCAGAAAGTTCTAACGGTAGAAAACGTATACCCTGTCCAGATATGTGTATCCTGCGTATGGACATGAAGTCTGCATTTTTGGGCCTCCCTTCCAAAAAAAATAAATAAATAAAATAAATAAATTAAAAAAAAAAAAAAAAAAAAGCATCTTTGCGCCTGACAAAGCTTTTTCAAAAATAGACTGAAATTTTTTTTTTTGCGCATGTCCTGTGTGTCATCGTGATTTGTTACAGAAAATAGTTTGTGGAGTCAGTGTGACGCTACATGATAGGCAACTGAATTTTCCATTTAAAAATTTTTGGCACATGCTGGCACGGACCAGGATTATGTAATTACTGAAGATCAAGGAATAAAAATAACTATCAGCAATGTTACAAATCTATATTTTTTGTGTTTCTTACACACCTTATAGAATATATGTGAACCGAAACAATACACCGGGATAAGAACGTGTATTTAAATAAATGCATAAGCAGGTCAACATGACAGCAAGTCAACACAGGTTAAATCTGAGAGGTTTACTCTACACTGAAACAAGCAAAAGGGATTGAGCTGCACTATTCAGAGAGATATAGGTGTTCGTGAGAGAATGAGCATTGTCTTTCTTGGTGACAGGCATGCTCCAGCCTGTCCTCACTGTATAGACACATTAGACTGTTTACTACTAAACAAACTTTGGTACCACAGGATACAGCTTTGTTTGGAGCACACTCCAGAATTATTGGCACCTCTCATACAAAAGGGAAAAAATATAATGTCCTTGATGTAACAATGCTGCTAGTTTACAAACAAAGTATCATAATAGCATAAAAGTACAATGAAAATTGTCATCCCTACGAAATATTTTAAATAAATGCAATGATAAACTGTCAAAAGAAATTATTCTCTCACTGGCTCTTAGTCCCTCAAGTCATGCCCCAGTTTCTTGCAGTATAAAAAAAAATGAAGTGACACACATGTTCAATCTCATTGTCATGTGTTACACCATGGGGAGAGGGGGGCAAAAAAAAAAAAAAAAAGAAAAATTAAAGAATGTTTAACATAAAACAGATATAGATGCTCTTTTACTGGTGCAAATCAGGCAATTTTACCAAATTTACAAATACAATACAAAAACAAAAATATTAAAAAGTACTTATACGCAGCACATCTCATTCACTGCTTCAGTCTCTTGGGGTGAACCATGTCACTGACATTAGTTTGATATTTTAAACTATAACATATCAAACTATTTTATATAAATGTATTTTATATTGTTTTCCTCATTATCACAAAGGGCACCAATAATTC
Source organism: Channallabes apus (assembly GCA_030522415.1). NCBI lineage: Eukaryota > Metazoa > Chordata > Actinopteri > Siluriformes > Clariidae > Channallabes > Channallabes apus. The sequence continues at coordinate 27,841,395 of CM060110.1, forward strand.
TGGAAGATGGGAAAAACACAACAAAAGGTATTGTGGCAACTCAATGGTTTACAGAATGGGAAAGATTAATTCTCTACTGTGGCCACACACACACAAAACAAAGTAGTCGTGTTTCAGAGATGACCGGAATCTTACAGCAAACCAGGAAAAAGCAAATTAGGGCACGCAAGGAAATGCTCCTGCTTTGTCTTTCAAAGTCTCAGGCTAGTGTAGGCACAGACACCTACACTCAACAACAGAGGCTACACCTTTCTGGAATTTTCTTTAGAGGTCAAGTCCAGATGAGGCCTGCTAGTAAGATTTCACCTCATTCCCATATGAACATAAAGCACATTAAAAGCATATAGGTGTCTGAAGACGACCTAAACAAACAACATTCCATACAGACTGCCCAACAGCGGGAGTGAAAACAAGACAAGACAGTGAGCATGCACTGGGCTGTGTTACCTTTAGACTTGCTGGCCGCTCGGGCAGCAACGCACGTGAAGAGCTTGAACACCCCCTTCCATGAGTAGACGGGCTGTAGCCTAGCGGTGGGAGACATGGGGATCGCAGTGACTCTTCATTGCGCTCTTTCCATAAAAACAAAACAGCCCATAACAGAGGGCCCCCAACAAGTCCAATATCCAATATGCTCACTCAGTGCTGGCTCAGAAAAAATAAATATTGCTCCACTAGCTGTCTCAGGTCCACTGACAGATACTCCAGGGACACTTCAGGCAGGGTGAGGCCTGGCCACTTACACGCACACATGCAAAACCCTCCAAGCTACCCAAAAGGATGGTTCAATTCTTGCTACAAAGAAGACCACAAAAAATATAAGAATTGCCCTGAATGCCCACAATTAGTGGAGAACCACCCCCTCTCAAAAAAAAGGGGGAATCCAGAAATAATCCAAAAATGTATACTGTACTAAGCTCGGAGTGCCTGGCAGGAAGCTTATGAGGGAGCCCAAGGAGATTGGGAGCGAGAGGGAGAGCTGAGCAAGAGAGGAAACCAACAGCAGCAAAGCGAGTTTCCCCACTCGTCTAAAGGCGCATTCCAGCGGCAGACTGAGGGGCCACTCCCAGGCAGGCCCAAGTATCCTGCGTGAACTCCAAATGAGACACGGGAAGAGGAGAGTATTCTCTGTGGGACAGGAGTTAAAAAAATAAATGAAAAATTCTCAGCAAAGCGCTACAGAGAAGAAGAAGAACAGACTCCAGCCTGCATGCACTTTCGCCAGTGCAGTATGTAGGCTGAGGAGTCGAATGTCAAGCCGGAATGCGCCCCCCCCCCCCACTCCCCACTCTCTCACTGTGTCTGAGCTGTACTTTGGGCCTGGCTCGTGTCAGATTACACAGCTCCACCTCCTCCCTTAACCATGTGCCTCAGACAAAGAGACGCTCAATTATAGCAGCACTACACTGAAACCCACAGAAGAGGGCACAGCAGGAAAAGAGCTAGAAATTAATTGTAATATCTAGGCTACATTTTATAAGCATTTAATTAAACAACAACAACAACACCACCGTCAAAAGGGCTCAACTGCCCATCAAGTGCTCTTAAAAACAAACCCATATTAAGTTCATCTTTGGTGAACTCAAATTTAAAAATAGTTTTAAGCTATGGTACAGAGCCTCACACACACCGACAATAATATTACTGTGCAAGTATCTCAACAACAAAAATACTTAGCGTACAACACAGACATTCTTTGACAAGACGTGACCTTTCTGCTTGAGGAGCTCAAGTTAATGTCACTGATGACTTTTGGGTTAAAAACAGAAATCAATACAAGATACCTGGTTTCATAACCTTTATGAGGAATGATCAAATCAAAACCACTCAGAAGAATTCTACACCTTACAATACATCTGGCAACCCCTGTTTGATTTTTGATTTATTTGTATTTTTTCACTGAACCTCAGAATCAATCCATACATCAAGCAATTTCCCTTTGGGATTAATAAAGTTCTTTGAATCTTGAATCTTGTTTTAAGAAGTACTTGAGTACTTCTGAAAGACCAAACTGTCAGGCAACAAAAAGCTTGTGGAAAAGTTCTCCTATGAATGCTTTGGTTAATTCAGACCATAATCTCTCACCTTTCTAAAATACCCATTAAGCCAGAATGGGTGACAACAAAGACACTTTCACAACATCAATGACTCAGTGATACTACAAAAAATGAGAACTTTTAGCACACTCTTAAAAAGCCATTGACCAAGTGATCACAGTTTCTGTTTCAAGTTTCACCTTTTCAAAAGGGCAAAGGCGTGCGTCACGCAAGCCTCTCTCACTTTAGGACTGGATAGTCACAGCTGCCATGGTGGCATGGACTCTGGGGCATGGTTACATTTTGCCCTGTGTTCAAAATAATTACATAGCAGTTGTTAAAACATCCAACACATTATGCTGGCACACACCTATAAAAAGATCAAACTAACCTCAAACAATCAGTTGGTTATAAAGCTTTAACAAATAAGTCTTGCTTTTGGCTTGGTACTGTTATTAGTTATGTATTTTTAAACTAGTCGACATTTATATATTACACGTCAATCAGCTACAACATTAAAACCATTTACATTGGGGCCTCTGTGGTTCAGATTTGTTTGTTTGATGCCTCTCATGGGTGCTTGATTGGAATCTGGAGAGTTCGGAGGCCGGGTTATCCTTGGGCTCATTACCTGCTGGGCCCAGTTTGTGGCAGGCTGAGATGCACTGGATGTTCTGTTGCCTTTATATCATGGCCAGCACTGACATGGTGATTTGTGCTGCATTGGTTTTGTCTGTGGGCCTACAGGTTGGCTTTTAGTCCACATGGCCATGGGTAAGCCTTGGGTTCCAAATATTGTGTCACAGATTTACTGGTATATAACTGATAAATTTAATGTGTTAATGTTATGGCTGATCAGTGTATTCAGTTACAGGCTTGATTATATCTGTCCAATTTAAAAGGCACCATAATAATGTGATGCTTTTACACAAAAATAGGGTATCGAGTAAAGGCAGCATAATTCCTTAAACACTAGAAACGGCAGAGGTTTTTAGACGTACTAAATCCACCAGCCTCTACACCAAACGACGTCTGCAGTTCTTTTTGTTCTCTCAAATCGAGCATAATGTTCCCCAATCACTAATCTAATGGGACATTAAACGCTCGTCACGACTGTGCAGGCGGCAAACAGCTGTAAAGTCCCCAATACAGAGACTGGCGTGTAGAGGAGAGATAAAACACATTTTCATGTTCTCTGAAAGATCAGTGAAATTAATCAGTGCGACTGATCAGTGCAGTATTCAGCAGGAGGCAGAGTAATTCCCAACAAACATTCCCTTTTAAAAATACTGAAACATAAAAAAAAAAAAAAAAGGATTGGAAACAATTACTACGCAAAGCTTTGGATGAGATAGGGGTGTAAGGAGCACATGCTCAGTCAAATTGTTCAGATTAGATGGGTGTAGAAAATAACTTAGTGTTAACGTTAGCTTGTCCTCTGCTATATAAATTATATTATATTAATACATCATATAATACATGTTTGGCTAAATTGTGTGTACATTTTAAGTTGTGCCCTCTCAATTAAAAAAATAAAATAAAAATAATAACTTGATGTCTCTGGTCTAATATTTGCTAATTAAACTAAATGCTGGTCTTGATGTTGTGCTGTTGCATAGCTGTGATACCTACAGTTGCATTACAACAATCAAATAAATATTAGCAGCAGCAGCTATACTGTACGTGCTTATATACAGGACAGAACAAAGAGTGGAAAATGATGATTCTAGAATTAAGAATGCTGCAAACTAGACATGCAGTAATCACTGATGGTCAGTGTCTGGAATTAGTCCATTATTTATTTATTAGCCTGATCAGCCATGATTGTGATCCGCAGGTATAACGGATTCCACCAGTCTAGGGAGCAGAGTGACTGTGCGCTCAGGGGAAATAGGGTGCTTTCACACCTATAGTTCGATTGCTTTAGTCCGCACCAGTCAGAAAAATGTTACAATGTAGTAAACAGACGTTGGTACGGTTTGCTTTCACATATACAGAGTTCTTAAACGAACCAAAATAGACCGCGAAGCCCATCGGCACCGGAAACAGACTATTTTCAGAAAATCGCGCCACTTTCAATAATCATGGAGGAACAGCTTTGCTTTGCGCTCATGGTGCTGATCCTCGCGCACTGCATTGTACGTGCTAATCATTATTTTCAGATAATTAATTTCGAACACGATTCGCGGCTGCGACTCCAAACCAGATTCCCGGTTTATTCATCTCGCCGATGGCGCATCGCGCGCCACTTCAGGGAGAGACGTGCCCTCCTCCTGAATGATCATTTTGTTATTAGCCGGCGATCTTCCTGCAGGTCCATCAGGTAATCCGTTGGCCGATCGAAACAGCCCAGCCACACATTTTTTCATCTTTAATGTGAATACAGAGAGGCACTTAATTTCCTCGGCACTCCACGTTTCTCCGCGGTTTGATTTCATCGCGAGTCGAGCTTGAAAAATTTAATCGAGTCATCAGGAAGGGAAAATAATTTTACCCGCAACCCCAAAGTGCATTAAACTATACCATTTCATCAGATTTGGTTTGGTTGCTTTCACACCAGACGAACTGTACCAAAGTAGAGCGGATAAAGCGGTCCGAGACCACCCCTTCAGGCAGGTCTCGGATCGATTGATTTGGTGCGCACCAAAGTACCGAGATTGCATTCACATCAATGCAAACGAACTGAACCAAGGGACCAAACACGTTTGGTGCGCACCAAATGCTGTAGGTGTGAAAGCACCCATAGTGCACTCGCAAATCAATCATAGTGTCACTAGCCAATCGTGGGCCTCTGTGCTTTATTCCTGGCGTCTAAGGCTGCATTTCAAAAAGATGTAATCGTCATGTACTTGCATCATATATTTTAAAGGAAGTACATAATATAGCCTTTGTTCTCCCTATTGAAATGACATTTTCAGATTGATGTTATTTGCACAAAAAAAAAAAAAAAAAAAAAAAAAACACTGACTGTTAACCCAGAGAAAGTTCTGTAAACTTGTGCCATTTGTAACCATTTTTAATTATATACATATAAAAAAATTAATTAAAGTCGCAAAAAATTGGTTTTTGCTTAAAAAAAAAAAAAAAAAAAAAAAAGACGGATGGACTATGGATCTGTACTAAATTATGCCAATGGAGATCATTTTTTGAACAACAGGCAGTGCACTCAATAGTTGTATAACAGATGAAACAACAGCTGTAGCTGCTGCTAATATTTATTTGATTGTTGTTTATTTAGGTCTACATAATGAGTTATTATTTACACGACTGTCTGAATTTCATACCAGTCTATTTATAAGCTGATTAGCATAGTTCACCTTATACAGCCAACACTGTTATACAGGCATCTTTTTGTGGGTTCATTGGAATGACGAACTCTCATGCCTGTATTTTGAATTGAGAAGGTGGTTTTTTTTGTCAGAGGTAAGGAATTACAATTTGAAACCTCTAATTGAACACAGAACTGTATCACGTCACCCACCTAAACAGGGTACATTTAACGAAACCTTCTACCCAATTTAAAAAACTGCTTGTGTGGATACACCATCAATAGTTTCTCTCCTTGCTCAGAACCATTTAATCCCATATTTGAAAAATCTCAATACCAAGCACAATAATGCTACTAATAATCTAAAAGCATGGACAGGAGGTAACGGAAAACTCACAGTAGCTTACATGGTTAAAAATGCTTTAGGTTGCTTCCGAGTGGCGGAGTAGTAAAGTGCTCGCCCTATCATCCGGAGATCGCTGGTTCAGTTCCCAGGTGATGCTGTAACCTCTCACAGCCGAAGGTCTACAGAGAGCTGATGGGCCGAGCTCTCTCAGAAGGGAGGGATGAGAGGTACTTCGTGCTCCCACATTAATCACGGCTCTACAGCCAATCAAGGGCATCTGTGAGCTCACGCAAGCACAGGGAGCGGATAGCGCTGTCCTCCGATACCCCTTTTCCACTGCTCTGGTTCCCATGCCGGTTCCCAATTTTGGAACCAGTGCCGCGCTTTTCCACAGAAAAAAAAGCACTGACACCGGCCCCTAAACTCTGCTGGTCTCGTCGTGAGATCCCGTGATGTGGGCGGAGTTATAGGGGGGGGGAATGGCGGAGACGCAAAGTCCGTTAATGTAGAGCGCGGACGAAACAAAAGCGCTATTAACAATTTGGACATCCGCCAAGATTCAGCAGAAATTGGAAAGTGCTTTAAGAATGTATTAGAAGTGTATGAGGAAATAAGAGAAGAGCTAATAGTCGCAGGCTTCACACAAACAACCGACCAAATAGTGAATAAGCTAGTTATCTATGTCGGTTATAACACGTCGAATAAGCTGCTTTTGAATACTGAAATACATTTTCATAGTTTGGAGAATAACCAGTAAACTGACTTCGGGCAAGTTCGTTTCTGTTTAGTGGGCGTGGCCTGTGACGTATTATCATGCAGCTCCCGCTGAGCTCCTGTCTAGTGTAAACGCGGGCCGGCGCCAGCACCGGTGTAGTGGAAATGAGCTACGAGTGTGTTACGCCGCCCCCCCAACAGTGCGTGAGCAAGCAGTTCAAAAAGATGTAGTTGGCTGGCGTCACGTGGTTCGGAGGAAATACGTGACAGTCCTCCCAACTGAGTGGTAGTAGTAGTCTTAATGTGGGAGGAATTGGACATGACTAAATTAGGGAGAAAAGCTGGAAAAAAAATGCTTTAGGTTTTATACAGTTCCATTACAACCACCTTTGTTTTCCTAATGGCTCAAAAAGATCCTGCATAAATTTAGGGCTGAAATGATTCTTAAAGTAACTTGAGTAATGCGATAAAAAATAATTGAGGCAAAATCTTCTGCCTCAAAGCTTCATTTAATTAATTTATGTTGTTTATTATGTTTTTGCGCAATTATTTGTTGACAGTACGCTTTTGACAAACCGCGCGTCCGGATGCAAGCCGCCAGTAAACACAAACGAAGAAGCGCTTATGTCACCCAAAAAGCGGACAGAGACGCAAACAGTTAGCTGTGTATTAATTTGAGGGAGCGTTCTGTTTCAGGCTGCAAAATGGAAGGGAGCGATAAAAATATCAGTGAGCCAAGAGAAGAAGAAACCAGGAAGAGAAAACGACAAATTGTCAGTAAAGGCAATGCCGGACGTTATGACGTTATGCCGGAGCTGTAGATGTTGAAACTTTTAGTTCTGAAAGTTTAGTTGCACACCTTAGTGTTTTTGTAAAATAATTTTTTTCAATGTGTGCCTTATTTATTATTTTTTTTGATACTTAGTCATTTGAAACAATTTTTTTTGTTTGTTTTGTTTTTGCATCTGAGAAAAGGCTTTAAAATAAGAATGTATGGCTCTGTAATGCACTTAATTCATCTCAGTCAAATTTACCCTACATCACCTACTGTACGCGGTTTTGCGTGGTGGCCGGAAGTATGGTTTATCATGATTCACCGCGTGTTTTGCCGCTGCATTTACGTTTCCATCTTTCCGCGCGAAAAATTAAAAAAAGAATTTAACATGTTTAATTTTTTTGGCGGTCCTCGCAGAAGCTTGCAGTATAAGCTATTCCTTGTATTGTGAATAATGACAACGTTTATTTTTGATAAAATGCTGTAGGCATTTAAAAAATAAAAGTAGATTTTTCTAAAAAGAAAACCAATGCATCTTTGTTTCTCTTATATATTTTACATTTTAAATTAAATTTATCGATTACTAAAATATTCGATAGCTACAGCCCTAGCATAAATATATCTTGGAACATGTTCATGCTATACTACAAAATACACACTCACTGGTCATTTCATTAGGTACACCTGTTCAACTGCTCTTTAACGCAAATATCTAAACAGCCAATCAGATAGCAGCAGCCTACCTCATTTGGACATGTAAGCAAATAGTCTTGACCATGTCTACAAGTTCAAATCAAGAATAGGAATGGGGAGAAAAAAAGGTCATTTAGGGCGTTTTCACATTAGGGATGGTTTCAGAGTACACTTGACCCCAAAGTCTGGTTTGCTTTGATCTGTGAGAACGCAATAGTTTCAGGCTCAGAAACCGTGTCCAAGTCCACTTAAAGAGGTCGTCACTGGCATAGTACAGTGTAATCAGGCACGGATCGAATCAGATAGAAGCCAATCATACCGAGCATGACAGTAGATCGCTGTTTAGACGAGACGTCTTCATTGGTCTCCTCCAAAATCTGTGTGCACACGCCAGTCTCAACCTCTGACCTACACAGCCACAGCCGATAAAGTAGGAAAACACGGGAGTGCGTTGCTCAACATTTTTTTTCCTGAAATATTAATAATATTAGGCAGTTCTTTGGGCATAAATGCCTTGTTGATCCCAGAGGTCAGAGGAGTCTGAATGGGTAGACTGGTTTGGGCTGATAGAACTCTAGTCAAGTTAACTCTAACATCTCGTCCCTAACAAGGTATGCCAAGAGCATCTTTGAATGCACAACATGTCAAACATGAAAGCACACAGGCTACAACAGTCACTCTTGTCAGGTCTGATCAGGAAACTGATGTAACTATTTGAAGGGACTCACCAAAATTGGACAATATAAGACTGGAAAATCGTTGCCTGGTTTGAGGAGTCTGCTGCAACATTAGGATGGTAGGGTCAGAATTTGGTGATTAACGCATGGATACATCCTGCCTTTTATCAACTATTCACGCTGCTGGTGGTGGTGGTGGTGGTGATGTAATGGTGAGATGGATATTTTCTTGGCATATTTTCTTTTAGTACCGACTCATGAATGCGGGCTTACCAATTGACTGAAAAACCGGTATCATCGCCTTAAACCATGCAAATCTTACATAGCTACACTTTGAAAGGGTATTTATGCATTCTAACTTTATTATGTCTATCATCCGGAGATTGCGAGTTCGATTCCTGGGTGATGCTGTAACCTCTCACAGCCGTCTAGAGAGAGCTGATTGGCCGAGCTCTGTCAGAGGGGAGGGATGAGAGGTACTTGGTGCTCCCACATTAATCACAGCTGTACAACCAATCAGGGGCGTCTGTGAGCTCACGCAATCGTAAGGAGCGGATAGCGCTGTCCTCCGAGTGTGGTACGCCGCCCCCCAACAGTGCATTAGCGAGAAGTTTGAAACGATGTGGTCGGCTGGCGTCACGTGGTTCGGAGGAAACACATGCGAGTCTTCAGGCCTCCTGACTGAGTGGCAGTAGAAGCTTATTGTGGGAGCCCCCTAGTGATGGAGAGGAATTGGACACGACTAAATTATGGAGAAAATCTGGGGGGGGAAAAAAGATAAAATATTTTTATGACCGGACTTCATAGCTGTGTATTACAGACAGTGCTGTAGTGACAAGGTAGGACTCCAGCAATAACCCCTACTTTAACTGCAGTCTGAAACCAAACGAAGCAGAACATACTACCTACTAGGCAGTTCATTACAGAGTCTATACCAGCCATTACCTCTTCGTCATCTTGAACAGATCCACTGCATTGATAGAGCGCCCATTAGTGCCCCGCCTGGTAATGTGATATGTATGGAGAGCACAGCACTCGGTTTGCTAAGGTAACATGCAACTGAAACCATTAGAAGACTAATGCAGTATACCATATGATCTTGCATGGTGTTCATCTCCCACCCTCTCTCTCCATTTCATCTCAATATCATCTCTCTAAGGCAGATGATAAACCAAGTAAAAATAGACCAAGATCTTTTAGTGACAAAATCTTTTAACATTTAGGTTCGGAGAGTACAAAAAAAAAAAAAAAAAAAAAAAAGGAAAAAAACCAAACTGGACAGGATGACAGCAGAAAGGCACCTGAGGCAGACAACAGGCACAGAGCTGGATGAGAGTAAATGACTCTGCCTGACTGCTTACCAATAAATATATATGGAAGTGACATTCTCTTAAGAATAGGCCTTATGAGATTTACAAACATTCACAGTTAAAAAAAGGACAGAAAATCAATGTGAAAATTACTACTCTGCTTTAAAGAGCATTAACACTAACCAGCACGTAGCAACAAAACAAAAACACACTGATTAGACGCTGACAGAACCAGGAGTAGTTAGCTAGCTAGCGTCTAACAAAGTCACGACATGAGATAGTCAGACAAATACGAGCCTCCACAGCAGTCAAATAATATTAAACCCCCTAGGTTTGACAAATATTTTGATCTTTCACCTGGTACTCAGTAACTGTCACAGTAACTGTACTGAAGGTATTTTGAATATGTTGTTGGTGGTGGTGGTCTTTCGGCTGCCCCCATCAAGGGGTCGCCACAGCGGAATATCCAGTCCGCACAACAACTTGGCACAGGTTTTACGCCGGATGCCCTTCCTGACGTAAGCCTCCCATTTTTTTATCCGGGCTTGGGACCGGCACTGCATCCAGTGGCTGGGGGTTTGGGCACTGGCTGGGAATCGAACCCGGGCATTCCGCATGGCAGGCGAAACACCTACCACTAAGCCATCAGTGCCCTCTGAAGGTATTTTGAATATAATACTTATGAAATAAAAAAGATGAGAATTACAAAATGTTGATCATACTTTGGCATTATAATATGTAGCACTACTACAGCAGCAGTAAAAAGTTTGGACACACCTTGTTCTTGTTCTATCCTGATTGTTATTTCCTTCTACACTGTAAAACAATTCTGAAGGCATCCAGAATATGCAATAATCTCCTATAAAAACAGTTGATATTGGGATGTGTCCGCTATGTATGATCTGTAAAGCCTTCATAAGGCTCTAATCTGAGGTGCTCTAATGCTGACTTTTGAGGCTTGTTATTTCTTGAGGCTAATGAACTACTCTGCAGCAGAGGTACGTTTTTGGTCTCGCTTTTCCAGGATGGCTTTCATGAGAACCAATTTCATCATGGTGCTTCATGGGTTTTGCAAATGCACTTGACAATACTGTTCTTGCAAGAATTATTCCACTCAGCTGACCTTCATGTCTTACAATATCAACTGACTGGTACTTAATCACCTAATGCCACATGCTATTTCACAGGTTTGAAAAAAAAAAAATAAAAAATCCAGTATTGTTCTACTATGTAGAAAATAAACTTTTTATTTTTCCAATTTTCTCCCCAATATTAGTCGTGGCCAATTCCTTCCTGTTGCTAGGGGGGGTTCCCACATTAAGGCTACCACTACCACTCAGTCGGGAGGGCGAAGACTATCCCGTGTTTCCTCCGAACCCCGTGACGTCAGCCGACCGCATCTTCTCAAACTGCTTGCTCACGCACTATTAGGGGCGGAATAACGCACTCGGAGTAAAGCGCTAGACGCTCTTTCCACGTGCGCGAGCTCACAGACGCCCCTGATTGGCTGTAGAGCTGTGATTAATGTGGGAGCGCAAGTACCTCTCATCCCTCCCCCCCTGAGGCCAATCAGCTCTCTCTGTGCCTCCGGCTGTGAGAGGAAAACAGCATCACTCGGGGTTCGAACCAGCGATCTCCCGATGATAGGGTGAGCGCTTTACCACTGCGCCACTCAGAGGCAAATTCAAACTTTGACCAGTATTGCTCATGCTACTTAGCAAACTTCTTATGTTCATGCAGATTGGAATGTGGACCTGCTTTCTCAGTGAAGGTGCATTAATTCGAGAAGTGGAGAAGGGCAGAAGCAGTATTTAATGTAAAAACTGGCAACTGTAAGGAACATGCGTGACCTGAATATTGTGTCCCAGTATTTTTCAAGGGCTTTACGGCGCACAGTAACAGCATTGTTGCTATTAAGAGAAAAACAATATGCCTAGGAAAAATAAATTAATACTAAATTAATCACGACAAATAATAATATACAAGGTTGTATATTATTATTATTTGCTATTGGATTTCCTTAAGATGTTCAGTTTAGGTTTAATGACTTTCTGTACAAGATACCAACAAGGCTAAGAAACAGTTAATATAGGCTAATTCTCATATAGCTAAAGGTCATTAACAGGTCATGATCAAATTATATCGTTATTTTGAGGTGGAAAACGCCAACCTAGAATTGAGAAATTATGTAATAATCCGCTATAAATAAATGAGAACAATGTATATTTCTGCAATCATGGAAATATGTTCTAAAAATAAAAAATATTTTTAGAACATGGAAGTTTACATTTTTTTTAAATAAACTTAGCCGAGTTTGTATAGATTTTATTAATTCATCGTCATTTTCTCTGCTTAATATATTTTTTTGTTATACTTCAACATACAAAACTAATCTGAAGCTATAGTTGTATAGCTTGTGTTACTGCTATTTTGCAGCCACTTTAACAGTGACAAGTGTCATGATACATGTGATAAATCAGGAATACGATTTCAAGAATAGTAATCCTGGTATAATGTCTACAAGCAATTTCTTCTAAAAAATCTAAATGAGAACCACATTCTCTTTAATCAGAAATAAGCTGCAATGTTTTAGAAAAGCTAAAACCCTTGCACCTTCAAGGCATACAATATTATAGTTCTTATTCGTTACAGACGAACAGATGGGCATAGAGCATTATGATCATATAGTGATTATCTAGTGGATACACTTGTTACACATGGAAGGAAAAGAAATGGTATTTACCATTTGTGGACAGCTCCTATGCAACTTAAAAGATCAAACAATACAGCAGACAGAGAGAAGCAAAAGGTCTCAGGACACAGGTAAAGGACTCAAAAGAACCAGCTGTCATTTTGATAAGAGGTTGCCAACTGAGTGTGGTTCAGCTTGTACAGCTGCTAGTGAGGATGCTAAAAACCAAGGAGCAGGCGAATACTAAACCACGCAAACTAGCTAACCAGTGATATAAAATTTCTCCACCGAGCCTACACAAAATCATCACATTTTATTTCAAAGTAATCATATGCAAGGTTAAAAGTTGGCGTCACACAATCAATACAACACAATCACTTGCTCTATGAGGGCAGCAGATGCTACTCAAAGAGAACAGAGTCAACAGCCTTTCCCTAAATGCTCCATCTGCCACCAAAAATGAAAATATGTGAGGGTCCAGTTAGATAAAAGTCTTTGCTTACAAAAATCTGGATAACAGTTAATGATTTATTTATCTCTATAAATAAGACAATCTGGAGTGGTTACGATTCGTTTGTGAGGGGCGCTTCATGTTCCCTTTTTTGAACATTCCATTCGATTCACAGCCTCAATATTTATTTTTTAAAATAACATTACAAACTTTAAACAAATATCTGTTTTTGACTATTTCTTTGTGCCATCATATTTAAACATCCCATTATCGCCAATGACTTTTCTTTAAATAACCAGTGTCATTAAAAAAAAAAAAAAAAAAAAAAAAAAAAAAACACCTCAGCCCTGACAGGAAAATAAAAAACAAATCATCTTTTTGTTAGCCATGTAGCAAGTCTCCTATTCAATGAGCTGCTTTCAGCGAAGTAATCTACACTAGTCCATGTGATCGGTTAATCCTTTAAGGCTGACCAGTGCTCTATAGTAGGAATCTAGAGTTGTTATAGCACCATTTCATCAAAAAAAATAATAAACTTGATCTACACGTCAGGTACCAAACACTGTGCAATACCACTTTGGTTAGATAATGAGCTTTTCCAAGTTGTCGGACACCACAGTGACCATTACATCGTGACCACACTTACAAAGCTCATTAACCTGACGTGCCCTGAGAAAGTAGATCAAAACAAATGCCTTATCCAATTATCCAGTCTGACAGAGGTTTTTAAAGGTTGCTGTTATCAGGAAATGAACATGAACTTGAACACAAACAGTCCCATAGATGCTGAATGTCGCAGCAAAACAAATCCTTCCACAGACTGGGTAGTTTGTTAGGGATACTCTCCCTGCGCCATCTTATCCCTGATTATCCATCGCTAGGCAATATCTAAATGGCATTAATATAACAGTACACCATATACAACTCATCGGTTTAATATGGAGCCCAAGAGAGAGCAATACAAGCAAGGCATCGGATTAAATCGCAGCTGATGTGTAAACAAACAATCGATCACACTGGCAACACGAAGACCAAGATGCAAATAATGTATCCAAGCAGCAAGATGCTGTATTAAATCCAGCAGGTTGTTAACGGTGGTCTCGGTCAGTTAACACTCACGCGACTGTCAGCATAATTGATACAGATGATGCGTGTAGGTTACAAGCCTTCAGATATCGCGTCGTGTGCTGCAACCCAGTAACAACAGAGTAAGTGTACAGAACCCGAGCCCACTTAACTGCATGTCAAAATCGCAGGTAAACCTCTCGCGGCTTTCATTACAACCTATTCACGCATCCTCAGACTGCTCCTGACTCGGTATTATTCTGGGACAGAGGGTCGTGTGCTGGCAGGGAACATAGCTGGCTAGCAAAGGTATCAAGGCCGCTGCTCAAGGAGGCATAGTCATCATTAGAATAATAATAATTATTATAATTATCAAGACCATCTTTCAGTGTGGTTTCAGAGCTGTAAGAGAAGGAGGTCAACCTGCTAGACAAGGCTAAACAAAACCATACCTAGCTCTCTTGCTAGCGCGCTTAAGTAACCATTCATTTAGCAAACTTAAATAAGCAAGGTAGGAAAAAAATATATCCAGAGCCAGGTTTGTATACAAAAATCTAACTTATCTGTACAGGTTCTGTGTAGATCTGTGAAACCGCGCTAGCCAGCCTCACGGATGCTATAGTGACAAACTAATCTGCCATGTTTACAAGATATCGCGATTAGCCTGGAAGCTAACTAGCCTTAGCCAACCGTTGTTCGGAAGATAAAGGTAGCCCCGTTAGCTCATACCCAAGCACGTTACACAGACCGTTTATCCAGAACTTACCTCTAGATAAATGTCCTTGTATTTCTACTATAAAACCCAAACGGATAATCCGCCCACAGTTTACGGTTTAGCCGTTTCAATGTCCACATTCGCAGCTGAGCTACAATGAAGACGCTGTGGCTGCCGGCAGCCTCGGGCTCGCGCACGCACAGACTCAAATAGTTTCTCGACGCGGCCGCAGGCGGCGCTGTGCTCCCGGTTCTTAGCAAACTGCAGCGGTGTGAATCTACAGTATATCCGATTACAAATGCGTTAGAGTCACGCTCTGGGGACTGAACGTGGGCTTTCTGACTTCTGCTCGGGACGAAAACAAGACTCACGATTACACTGCGTGTGAGGGCAGCTCGTTTCAGAGCTAGATGACGTAGGCTACTTTGAATATTGTTCGAATATCGTGCTCATTTGTACATCAAAACATTTTCCAAAGTCACTTAAAATATTATGTTTTTTAAAATGTGATTTTTGTTGGAAGGAAAAATCTTGCTTTCAGTATCCATTCTGCAGTAACTCAACATGTCAACTCATCAACATGTTTGCTCACAACATCAATAGTGTATGCCTTTTTTGGTGCCATTTTGTAGCCCAAACACACTTAAGTAAAAAAAAAAAAAAAGAAAAAAAAAAGACATAATTCCAAGTTTCTATGTCTTAGTTCAATCAAACATGCAAGGCAATCAGTGTTATCAGCGGATTTTACCATAATCTTTTACAAGCACGTTTTTGGGAGATGGGAGGGAACCAGAAAACCTTGAGGAAACCCATACACACCCAAAGAGAGCATCCAAGAACGTCACACAGAAAATAAGCCTGGGATCGAACCAGAATCAAACCAGAAAACCTGGAGCTGCGAGAAGGCAATGTGACCATCTGCTCCACTGTTCCATCTACACACTGCTGACTATTTACAGAGACACTCAACAGATTGTGTTATTGAACAGAAGATCAGAGTTCAAATCCCAGTACCATGAAGCTGCCAGTATCAGGCTTATGAGCAAGGCTAACTCTGCGCTCTAATCCCAGCGCTTCTTAAAGTTTTTCATTGTGTTTTTTATGGACACTGATAAGCCATAACAATAAAATCTGCTTAATATAATGTCACTACCTCTTATGTCACCAAAACAACTTTTTTGAAACCTCAGTTCATGGACTCTGTAAGACATCTGAAGATGTGGTGTTTGGCACCAAGGTGTTATCAGCTGATTTTTTAAGAGATCAGCAGATCCAAGGTGTAAGGTGGGGCATTGATGGATAAGACTTATTAGTCCAGCAACTCTCACAGATGCTCAATCAGACTGAGATCTGGGGAATTATTTTCTGGGGGAAACTCATTCTTATGTTCCTCAAACCTTTCCTAAATGATTTTTGCAGTGTAGCAGGGCACATTATTCTGCCGAAAGAGGCCACTGCCGGCAGGGAATGCTTGATCTGCAACAATTTTGGGTAGGATTTACATGTCAAAGTGTAACACATGACGTAAAAGAAAAGCATCCATCAAACCATCCACTTTTTCCCCATTGCTCCAGGCTAGCCTTTGCAGCATATGTGGATTAATGAGCCATGGACGCCTATGACTATGATGTTGGACGTCCTTTCTTGGAATACTCTTGGTACTAAACACAGTGCACACAATAATTGTTAAAATACTATCATTTCTGTTCAGAAAGCAGGGAAATACTGCAATGGTAGTGAGAAGTCTTCCAGGCTAGACATAAAGAAATGCTTAAGGATGGAATAACTTGCCTTACTGCTTGTAAATGTAGCGATTAAAGAAAGCAGTGGGTATAAAATGAAGAGGGTTTAAAAGTAAGAGTGCACCCTAGGACATGTGTGATCAGTGATTGGTTATTTAGGGCAGTGATGATCAATGATTGGTTGCTGAGAGCATGTGCTCATGGAAGTGCGACTCAGTCAGACTTTACATACTGGTGTGAGCTGACCAAACCTGCTCATGTTACTCGTATAACTAACAGCTGTGATGTGAGCTGAAGAACTTGTATCATGCGCAGGACAGTTGCTAACATGTGCTTAAAAAGTCACTAAAAAGGTAGCAACAAAATCACTAAGTTGGCACTGTGTGTGTTAATGAGTAGTTGGTAAAGAACAGCAAAGGCACTATACAGTAGACGCATGATCCAGTCTGGTTGACTTTGTAACTGAACATGTACTATTAGTTAACAGTCTATTATGTGGTGTGATTAACCTTCCATATCCAGTTGCACTTCCAGCACCAGTCCATTCCTTATGTTTATCAATAATTTACTTTCCCAGTCACACAGCGGCTAGACTATCTAGGAGTAACACTCAGATACCTTTCACTTCATTCCAACCTATAGTATTACTAATCAAGGTAATTTACACAGCAATGCGCTGGTATTAGCATGTATCCCGATATCAATTTAAATAAGAAAGATGCTTTGACAGACAAACTTTTGCTGTTTTCTGCCCTCATTCAAAGTTGGACAATCTAATGCTAAAATCTGTAGGGGCAGCTATAATGCAAGCCGTTGCCCTACACACACAAAATACATACAGTATATGTCACAAAAAATCTCTCACCTACTATGTCCCAGTAATGTATATGAAACTGTAAAACGTTGTAAAAAGGGTCAGGTTGAGAATCTTACTAAAGTTAAATTAGAGAAAAGCAACTGAACAACATCGGATTCCAGAAATGAATGAAAATGTTGAAATTAACATTTCCTTCTTTTAACATACAGAAGAATGCATCAGTTCAGAAGTAGCCTTCTGGCCTGTATTCTCGGGATAAATCTGTCCAAACCAAGATAGGGCGAATACTAACGGTGAAGGAGTTCCGGAGAGGCATGTGGCAAAGTAATGAGAGAGGAAAGAGAAGGTGAGAAGATGAAACAAGAAAAAGAGATAAGAATAAAGAGGGAACTTGGCGTGAGAAAAGGCAACAGGATATTTAAACAACATAAGAATTAGCATTATTAACGTTAGGACTTTTTGTTATGTCTGCACACATAAAAGATATGATGTCTTCCAGAAAATGATGAATAAAGATTTTTGTTCTGTAGAAAAACACACAAGTCTTGTAGACTCTCTCACAGGACCAATTACAAACATAGCTTTCTGTCAGGCGTGGTTCCCTTGCAGTTTAAAAACTCACATTTTTCCACCTCTGCCCCTGCTGTCAGACTGCAATGCATGCAAATAGTGTTTAACCAGTCTGACTCTCAGTTGAAATAAATAGGTGCATTCGAAAGACACAAACTGTATATGCAGATGCAGCATGCCAGCATTTAAAGATCAGCCAAATCGGAACTTTTAATATCACCCACCATGAATCATAGGTTCACAAAGCTAAAACTCCTCTTCTTGTCATAATAATATTCTCTCCTTCTAAGTGAACTATATGCAAATGTTTTGAGGGTGCAGCACTTTGTTTAGGCTTGTTCCAGCAGATCTATGCATGAATGAATGAGGCGAGTGTCTGGGTTGTACAGCCACAGAAATGAGCAGCTTTTCAAGGCAAATCAGTCCTGCTTTCTTTCCAGCTCCCAAAGTTGCCAGCTCAGCCCTGGTGAGGAAATGACATCATTGTTTGCAGCTCTACAGCAGATGGAGGGAAGGAGTGGCCCCTCCCTAAGTCAAGCCAGTATGCCACATAATGGAGTTAAAACAGTGTGTTAATTTAACACGCGGTCTAGTCTGTGTTCGCCTTGCACAGCATGCAGAAAAGTCACAGGAGCACCCTACTCTCAGTGACGGCTGTCTCTACTGTAGCTATTGCTTCATCAGCAGACCCATGAATGCACCCATTCACTCGTTTAAATTATCGAAATAATGCCTCAGTATTATCGTGTATGTGTAAGGACATGGAATGGGGACATTCATATGCACAAAACTGTACTGTTTTTTTTCTAGCGAAAAGAAGATACTTCTCTTATTCCTTCACAGACGTAAGATGAATTGGCAAAAACCACACTGCAACATATACTTTCTGTGCTCTTATATGCGCTAGGGAACTAATTTTATTCACAAAGCCTGCATTCCACCGGTCCTGTTTATATAATATGTGCAAACAGTAAGCCTATTCACTACATTCTACACAATAACATGCTTGCATGTGAAGCCATGTGTCTGATTAGTCACGCCGCTTTCTGTATAGACTTTAAACCACTCGTGGTTCAGTCTCGCCTGCAAAATAATGCGTCTCCACAGGAATGGTCTTGATTAAAGAATAAAGGTGGCTATTATGTCCACACTTCTTAATGTCAGTAGATGTAAGTGTTCCATTACGGCTGTTTTTTCAAAAATAGAGCCTGGTGTTTGATTACTATGAGAAAAAATAAAAGAAATGTAGGCGGTCATTAAAAAAAAGGACATCACTCGATCCTTAAGCATGTAACCTTTACCTGAAAGGTGCCTGTTGTGTTGGGTATACATCTCAGTTTATTTCTGAGTGCACTCACCAATCAGCTACAACATTAACAGGTGACATCAAAAACATTTATTACAGTACTTTGTTACAATGGCACCTGTCAAGGGATACATTAGACAACAACTAAATAGTCAGTTCCTAAAAGTGATGTTTTGGTATCAGGAAAAAAATGGGCAAACTTAAGGATCTTTGTGATTTTGCGAAGGGCTAAATTGTGATGGCTAGATGCTTGGGTGCAAGCATCTCCAAAACCTGGGGAGTTTGGGTCTGATCCCACAAAAGAGCTACTGTAGCGGTTTTGGCAGCATAAGGGTGAGTTACACAATATTAGGCGGCTGGATTGGTGTACTGTATTGCTGTTCGCACCATGAATAAGGAAAACCTTACTTCTGTATTTTCAAACACCCAAAAGATATTTGAAGACAATTTTATGTTACTGTCTGATTGTAGTGTGAGAATTATAATTAGAGCTTTATTGTCTAAGATTTCATCCTAAATGCAATGTAATTTGGCATTGGATCAGGTCTAGATCAAAATCTGGAAAGAAACAAGCTAATATATTTTTTTTTTACTTAAAAGAGAAAATAATTCCTTGGAAAAGGGCAAACAGAACAAAAGTTACACATGTTCAAAGTACCCAGAGGAAACCCACCAAGCACGAGGAGAACATGCTAACTCCATGCACACAGAGACAGGAATCGACTAATTAACCACAGGAATTAACCACTAAGCCACCTGTTTTACATTTCAGGGTTAATATTTTATACATCAACATATTATTAAAAAAGTATAGCTGTTCTATATCTGTGAGGAAATTCTTTGCTCTCAAATCATGGTAGATTTTATTTCTGCAGTTAAGAGAAATAAATGTGGAGGCAGTGGGTGTCAACTATTGTTGTTCCTCATTGCCTCTTTGTGGTGTATATGGGTTTTTTAAGACACCTCTGCAACTACCAACCATTATTACTTCTCTTTTATTTTTCTTTATAAATGCTTTAATATCTTATAGACAACCAGGTGTCTTTCTTTGTTATCCAGAACAACAGTGAGATCCAAACCTGTCTGGCAGATAGATCAGGCAAACTATTGTTGTTCCTCATTGCCTTCATTCTCTCGGCAGCCTTGACAAGAGTCAATTACAAGACTCTACTGGTCAGACTAACAAGTCTTGGCAGTGCCCATAACAGCAGTGTTTGTTTCATACCTAGAGGATTGGTCATATCAGGTGACATAAGGAGAAGCTCAGTTCCGGATCATCTTCTATTCTTCTTCACTTTACTCTTCTTTTCTATTCGCTTGCTCACTTTGTGAAGTAACATTTTAAAATACTTTTTCATACCACTGCTACTGATGACACTTAACTCATTCTCATCTTCTCCCTCCCATTAGACAGTTATATTGCTGTATAGATCTTAAAATGTCATGACATATCATCATGAATGGCAGCTTATTACTAAATCTAAGCATGACTGATGGTTGACATTGGGGTAATTCTGGGCAACCAGATATTCATCTTTATTCCTAGGACTAACCTGTCTTTTTACAACATCAGGACCACCTGAGCATTTCTGTCCACAGAGGCCACTTAGGTATTTGTTAAGTCTCTTGTAATCTAAATAAAGCTACTTGCTCCTGACAGGTCATCACCTGTTTGCCATTCACCACTAACCTGATCCAGAATGCAGCTGCCTGACTGATGTTCATACCATCCACGCTCTCATCACCCAATTGTTGTGTTCCATTACTAGCTTCCTTTAGCTGTCACGTCAGATTTAAAACAATAATGCTTCCCTCTTAAAAAAAAAAAGTAAAAAAAAAAAGTACCAGCACCCAATTTGTTACGGGTGCTTATTAAATGTGGCTATGCACCATGCTCCCAAGGCTCAACCTGATGATACGAGAAACATGTTACATGAAAAACTGTAATAACTCATACTTACTCCTTTCTAACAGGTTGTTAGTTTGGCAGTCTTCTATAGACGCTCCTCTAATGGTTCTAGCATGACAGTTTCAGTACTTCACTGTACATAATAAGGGTGTCTGGCAAATGCTGTAAATGTAAAAGATAAATCCTTTGTCTTCATATGGTCCTAAAGGTGCTGTTCTAAGAGGGCTTTATGCAAGTCATTCACTTCTAAGCCAAGGTCAGCAGAGACAAAAAAAAAACAGCAATGTCGCCCCCTGCTGATGAGAAACACACATTGCGATTACAAGCAGAAACATCCATCCAAACAGGATTTTAACTTCATATTAGACATAAAGACCATAAACCTGCTTTTTCTTCAATATTTACATACAAAAAAAAAAAAAACCTCAGCACTCAAATGTACTTTTTGTGATGAAGACATAAATGACTTTTATTAACACTGCTTTCAAATGAAGAAAACAGCAGTTCAAACAGCTCCACTGTGAGATACCCACAGTTCACCTACATAACGGGCTGTTCAAAAATATTTTTTTTACAGGTCTTCTGCCTTGTAATTTTAGACGATTTTCAGAAGTCCCAAGATCATATACAAATCCACATATTATAACCCACTGTCGCACATAATCAAGACAGCATGGAAGCGAAGTCACTGATGATGTGCAACATTTCCAATTTATGTAAAAGTTATTTTCCCCCCCTTCTAAATCTGTACAGGAACTTACTCTTGGAGAGTGTAGAAAAGCTGGAAATTCAATCAGTTGTTCACTGGTCAGCCACATCCAGTTTCATGTTTTTAATTCACCCCATGTAGAACGCCTGCATTACATCATCAAGAAATGGCAAGGCACTGCCAAGTAATTAAGTAATGTGAATTTAGCCAAGACATCAGAACAGACTTACAGTCTTTTAAATAAAAGACTGTAATTTAAGTCTGCGAGTCCAGACAGATTTTCCACTGAATGAAAATAAGTTATGGTTAAATACCGTAATATAAAGGACAACCAGAAAGTTTGGACCCGTAATGAGCCAGTGGTTAAATTGGCAGCCTCTGAATACAAGAATGTTGAACATTTCTTAATGCATCAGAACTGATGTTACATGCAGAAGTAAGGGCCTCCATTAATGCTTGTTTTGTATTACAAAAAATTATTTTGTTTGTTTCAAAGCCATACAAGGTCTGAAATAAAAATGCTTATGGATCCAGATTTTGGGCCAGCCTGCAGCTGTACGAGATCACTGTATTTTAAGGCAATCTTACATTTTGCACTGCCAAAAGATTTCCTTCAAAATGTTTTATTCATTATCCAAAGATTACTAGTAATAATTTGTTAAACTCCAATAATCAACTGATTAGTGGCAAAGTAGACACTTTATTGCATCTTCTGTTTGACTCAAATGGGCCAACGCCCAAAATCATTGTTAACAAAACTGAAAAAGAAAAAGCATATTTCCTTCAGCAGCCATTGCTGCAAAGCCAGTTTAAAACACAACTGTGTGGCTAAAACACCTTTTAGAACAAAGATTTTTTTCCCCCATTGATAAATTATGACAGGAATACTTGTAATAAATATGTACATCAAATATAGATCACTTGGACTTTACATCTTTCAACCTTTGTTTAAAGCATATCAAAACTGACAGATAAAGCTGTTAGTTGTGCTTGTAGCTACATGGGAGAGATTCTGCAATCCTGAAAACAAAGTAGCAGAGAGGGAAAACCCCCTAAAAGAAACAACCCACTTAAAGCAGTCTTTAGTCTTTATCATAAAAAGAAAAAAAATATATATATATTTTTTACAATTGTTCTGTAGTCACACTGACATGAAACACTGCTTTGTGTGTTTGTGCATGTGGTCTCAACAGTGATGGGTTCACCCCAACAGGAGGCCTGACAGAGCGTTCAGGTCCCTCATGTAAGGATTGTCATTGAGGATGCGGTCGATGCGCTGCGTTTGGTCAGGGAAAATGTCGTACAGCTTCCTTTTCAGTGCTGTAGTTTCTGAGGGTGAGCGCTGGGGTGGTGGAGAAGGGGACGGGCGAGGTGGATGCCAGTCAGGTGGCCCGGAATGGGGCCAGTGCGATGCTGATCTGGATTGAGTGGGGAACTGGGCATGCGTTTGGGCATAGACTGATGGCGTGGCCTGCAGATCCATCCTCACTGGAGGCATGAGAGGACTTGTAGTTGATCTAAACAAAAACAAGGTCACATAATTTTTCAACCAAAGTAACATGTTTTAACTGTAAACCAACACTATGCGTGGATATTTTTGGGGGCAACTTACCGGCTGTCTTTACGCAGGAACTGCTCCAACGGAGGCCCATGCTTTCCCAAAGGATCATCTGGGATCATGAAATGATCCTCCACAAATGTAAACTGCAGGACTCTGAGAAAAAACAAAACAAAAAACGGTACAGTTCATATCAAGGTTTATCAGCTATGTCAAAGTCTCACCTTTAAATTATGTATGTATATACAGTGGCTTGCAAAAGTATTCGGCCCCCTTGAACTTTTCCACTTTTGTCACATTACAGCCACAAACATGAATCAATTTTATTGGAATTCCACGTGAAAGACCAATACAAAGTGGTGTACATGTGAGAAGTGGAACGAAAATCATACATGATTCCAAACATTTTTTTTTACAAATAAATAACTGAAAAGTGGGGGGCCGAATACTTTTGCAAGCCACTGTAGATACCAAACTAAAGGTTTTATTTTTTACCTCTGCTGTATGATCTTTCTCCAAGCCTCAGACTGTGTAACAAAGTCTCTCAGGTTGTCATTAGTGACAATGATGCCTCCAGTCTTCTCTGCCAAGTGAAGCAAGAACCTGTAAGATGGCAGGGAACAAAACACTGCTGAAAGAGAAACTTAAATATTGCAGCAACAGTTGATACAATTTTTTTGTTCTTTGAAAAGATGAAAATGATTAGTATTCTTCTCTGGTATTCTGTGTAATGACGAATCTTATGATATGATTTATGATCGTCTACATCAAAATAAATGAATGGAAAAATATACCTGTCATCGTGTGAAGATATCCTTTGCCCACAGACCTCTCTAGATGGGGTGAAGGACAGCAACCGCAAGTCCTCTAGTTGATTAAGGAAATGTTGTTCTACCCGGAAAAAGTACAAACATTATTAAAATCTTTCAACCCAGGAAGTGCAAACAAACTAGATTCTGAGCACATTATGTGAAAATAACTATTTAACACATCATCAGGATGCGTGTATAAAACAAACCTCTGGAAAGAATGTAAACCTCTGAAAAGAATGTAACTCTGGAACCCATGTTAACTGACCTCCAATTAGGGCTGGGCGGTATACCTTTTCATACCGAATACCGGTGTTTAAAAAAAAATTATATTAATTTTTCATATACCCCAATACCGGTGAGTGTGTGCATACAAAGCATCAGGAACACAGAGCGGTGGAACGTCCCGCCCCGGGACATTGTTTGAGAGGGGGATTGTTTTGCAGTGGTACCAAACAAGCTGTATGCGTCTGCATGAGAATACTTCGGCTTTAAAAAAAATCTGACGTTGATCAAACAAACATCATATGTAAATGTTGTCGGGCTAAAGTTGTAGCCGCAGGAGTCAACACAAGCAATTTGCTTCACCACCTCCGCCACAAACATGTCCTGGAATATGAAGAATGCATGAAACTAAGCATCTTCTTCCACATCTGCAGGTAACGATAAAGTTGGCACTGCAACACAAAACGCGACTCAGACGTCACTCAAAGACGCGTTTACTAAGGGGACTGCCTACGACAAGAAAAGCAAACGGAACGATATTACTGTACCAACGCTATTACTTTCCACTTAACTAAAGACATGGTACCACTTAATACTCTAATAATATTAATACTGAAGTGATATTAATGTTTCACAAAGTGAAAAGTTTCACTCCTTTTGTATTTACCTGTTTCAGGTAATTTGCCTTAATGAAAGTCCAGTGGATAAACTTTTCATTTTGCAGTTACAGGGGACATATTGTTTACATTGTAGACAGCTTAAAGATGTTTTCAAGTTACAAAACTTGCACAATAAAGTGTTGTGTATTTTGACTGCAAGCCATGAATTCTGATTTCTTCACCTCATTACAATTGTGAGTGCCACCGTCACCTCTTTGTGAACAGCAGCATTTTGTGAGACCAATCAAACCTGGGTTAATTCTAGTCCGGTCAATGTAAGCCAATATACTGCAGTAATTATTCTCTAATTTATTAGGAAATGGGGTTAACACGCAATCATGCATGGAAAAAAAAAATAACGTCAAATACAGTGACATCGATATAATTTTGAAAAATAACGTGATATAAATTTTTGGTCATACCGCCCCCAGCTCTACCTCCAATGTGCTAAAGAACATTTACACCTGACCTGCAATCAACCTAAAGCAAGTTATGCTGGGCTAAGACTAGGAAGATGGTAAAGGCCCTCAGTAATCTTAACAACGTTCGCTCTGTTGCACTTCTACACCCTTAAGGCTCGTATTGGAGCTTTTTCCTGCAGGCTATTTGGGCACTCAGCATGGACATCACCTACATAAGACTGACCCCTGTGACAGTTTGACAACACCCACAAACCCCATCTTCTTGATAATACACAAATATTGAGTACTTTAAGTGTATAGCTTCTATAAATATTCTTGCCACAGACAGTTAAAAACTCATTATGATAAACAATTTATCAACACACAGCCAAAACACATAAATCTATAAAAAAAAAAATTAATGTTGTGGTGAATCAATCAGAATTCAAACTCGATGCCCTCATTGTTTTCTAGCCAACCACATGCACTTATACTAGACTAGGCTATACATCAGAAATGTTAGTAAAAGGAGAACACTGAAGCTAATATTAGGAGAACAAAATACTGTTCAAGTTCCTTAAAGGAGTAAAAGAGTTGCAGTCAAACAAAATGGGTTTGATGGACAACTGGGTTCTGCACGTTGAACATTGTGGTGGATTTTCTCCTGACAGTAAAAATTAGTGTTTTGCTTTTTTGTGTCCTATCCTGCATCTTTTATAGGTCACTTGATCCCAGCGATTTTTAAAAGGAAAAGCGCAAAAAAGTATTGATTGCCATTTATTGTTGATGTATTAATTTAAACTGGCTTCAAATCTGAGAAGGGAATAAAACATTTGACTGGTCTTTTAGACAATACAAAAAATACTGACTTAAAAATTATCCATCCCATAAACGTAAAGATAACTAACCAAACCCTATGTCATCACTTGCACTGAGAGTAGGAAAAAAACCAAATTCTTGCTAGCCGTGACTCACTGGTAAACCAATTAGAAACTTGCTATAATCAGAATTGATTGGAAAAACAATTATAATAATGGACTTCTAGATAAGGTATGACTATGATAGTACAACATTGAATGTCTGCCAGTCCCCAATGTCCTGGAAAATCTGAGTATTAGCATGAGACCTTTGAATTGACATTTTAATTGTGACATTTTCATTTTGAAGAAAAACATACATAGCTTTATCAGGTCTGCTCATACCAGATGCTACATGACACAAGAACTTCACCGTTAACACGAAAAGCGACCTATTAACACACATCAAGACTTGGATCACTGTTCCTTACAACTAGTTGTATGAGCACAAATCCCCAAAGTCATGCTCCCAAATATAATGTAAATCCCTCCCAGAAAAGTGTATGACAGTCATGTACTGACATGCTTTTGACCATACCCTCACTGAACACTTTATTAGGAAGCCCTGTAGACCTATGCATTCATGAAAATATCTAATCTGGCAGTTATATGGCAGCAGTGCAATGCACATACAGACATTACAAGCCAGTAATGCTCACACCAAACATGAGAAGGGAGGGAAAATGTCAGTGATTCTGACCCTGTCCTGATTGTTGGGCTCATGATTGTTGGTTTTACACCACATGATTGTTTAAAGGCCATCTGAATGACGAGGGTATCACAACTGTTTTTTTTTTTTACTCCCTGATGGCATAGACATATTCCAGGATTACAATACCTAGAATCACTGGATGAGGAATCATTTTCTTTCATAAATTAGCTACATCAGAATTAAGACCTTAGCACTATTGCCTTGAGGAAGTGTGGGATAGGATTTTATATATATATATATATATATATATATATATATATATATATATATATATATATATATACACACACACACAGTGGTGTGAAAAACTATTTGCCCCCCTCCTGATTTCTTATTCTTTTGCATGTTTGTCACACAAAATGTTTCTGATCATCAAACACATTTAACTATTAGTCAAAGATAACACAAGTAAACACAAAATACAGTTTTTAAATGAGGGGTTTTATTATTTAGGGAGAAAAAAAATCCAAACCTACATGGCCCTGTGTGAAAAAGTAATTGCCCCCTGAACCTAATAACTGGTTGGGCCACCCTTAGCAGCAATAACTGCAATCAAGCGTTTGCGATAACTTGCAGCGAGTCTTTTACAGCGCTCTGGAGGAATTTTGACCCACTCATCTTTGCAGAATTGTTGTAATTCAGCTTTATTTGAGGGTTTTCTAGCATGAACCGCCTTTTTA
Organism: Channallabes apus; assembly: GCA_030522415.1. Lineage (NCBI taxonomy): Eukaryota > Metazoa > Chordata > Actinopteri > Siluriformes > Clariidae > Channallabes > Channallabes apus. The sequence continues at coordinate 27,869,091 of CM060110.1, forward strand.
AGGTCATGCCGCAACATCTCAATAGGATTCAGGTCAGGACTTTGACTAGGCCACTCCAAAGACTTCATTTTGTTTTTCTTCAGCCATTAAGAGGTGGATTTGCTGGTGTGTTTTGGGTCATTGTCCTGCTGCAGCACCCAAGATCGCTTCAGCTTGAGTTGACGAACAGATGGCTGGACATTCTCCTTCAGGATTTTTTGGTAGACAGTAGAATTCATGGTTCCATCTATCACAGCAAGCCTTCCAGGTCCTGAAGCAGCAAAACAACCCCAGACCATCACACTACCACCACCATATTTTACTGTTGGTATGATGTTCTTTTTCTGAAATGCTGTGTTACTTTTACGCCAGATGTAACGGGGCACGCACCTTCCAAAAAGTTAAACTTTTGTCTCGTCCGTCCACAAGGTATTTCCCAAAAGTCTTGGCAATCATTGAGATGTTTTTTAGCAAAATTGAGACGAGCCTTAATGTTCTTTTTGCTTAAAAGTGGTTTGCGCCTTGGAAATCTGTCCTGCAGGCCGTTTTTGCCCAGTCTCTTTCTTATGGTGGAGTCGTGAACACTGACCTTAAGTGAGTTAAGTGAGGCATGCAGTTCTTTAGATGTTGTCCTGGGGTCTTTTGTAGCCTCTCGGATGAGTTGTCTCTGCGCTCTTGGGGTAATTTTGGTCGGCCGGCCACTCCTGGGAAGGTTCACCACTGTTCCATGTTTTTGCCATTTGTGGATAATGGCTCTCACTGTGGTTCGCCGGAGTCCCAAAGCTTTAGAAATGGCTTTATAACCTTTACCAGACTGATAGATCTCAATTACTTTTGTTCTCATTTGTTCCTGAATTTCTTTGGATCTTAGCATGATGTCTAGCTTTTGAGGTGCTTTTGGTCTACTTCTCTGTGTCAGGTAGCTCCTATTTAAGTGATTTCTTGATTGAAACAGGTGTGGCAGTAATCAGGCCTGGGGGAAATTTAACTCAGGTGTGATAAACCACAGTTAAGTTATTTTTTAACAAGGGGGGCAATCACTTTTTCACACAGGGCCATGTAGATTTGGAGTTTTTTTTCTCCCTTAATAACGTAAACCTTCATTTAAAAACTGCATTTTGTGTTCAATTATGTTATCTTTGACTAATAGTTAACAGTTTTTGATGAGCAGAAACATTTAAGTGTGACAAACATGCAAAAGAATAAGAAATCAGGAAGGGGGCAAATAGTTTTTCACACCACTGTATCTGTATATATATATATATATATATATATATATATATATATATATATATATATATATATATATATATAAGGTAATTCAGTAACAAGTCAGTTGTAATATTTAAGACACAAAAAGTCTGTGGTTCTGGAATAGCATCATGATGAAACTGACACTTATGATGACCTTCACTGGAAAGAAAAAACAAAAACTACATCTGCTGTGGAAAAGTTCATTTAGAGTTACCAGCCTCAGAAATCACCATAGAGCACCTCAGATTAGAATCTTCATGAAGGCTTTACAGAGCATAAGTAGCAGACACATCTCAATATCAACTGTAATGAAATTATTTCAGCATTGTTTTACAATTTAGAAAAAAAAAAAAATCTGGATGAATGATTGAATTAGAAGGTGTGTCCAAATAAATATGTACAATCGCTTTTATAACACTCGACTAGGCTGCATTTACTCAAATGACTGGTAGTATATATATATAACCGCACACACACACACATTATATATATATATATATATATATATATATATATATATATATATATATATATATATATATATATATATGCGCATTATTAATTCTAATAAGTGTTATATTATTATATCCTGCACATGACTGTTTACAACATTGCTTTTATCAAACATTCTGATTTCACTTATGGTGCAAGTTAACCTTCAGGTAGAAATGCGAGTAAATCTACTGTCCAAGAGACACCCACAGTTTGACACAGCGCAGTACACTGTCAAAACTTGAGGTTTATAATCTAGCAGTCGATTTAAGATGCGCCCACAGTCGGCCGAATGCCAGTATGCAACCAAAACCTTGGTTTTTAATCCGGCACAAAACTGCTTGTGAGTTTCCTTCTGCTCAACATTTAGATTTAATTTACGGACCAAATACCAAAAGACTGATCTCAATAAATCCGATCTAGCCAGTTTTGCGTGATGCTGTGACAAAATCTGGACGGAGGGACAGACACAACACATTTATAAAAGTAGGCATCTTGATCTCTACTGAGTATAAGGACTTGGACTGGACTGGTAAAAATTTTAAGGAAACTTGTCCTTTTTCTAATCAGCATGATTAGTCCGCATTTTTGTTTAGTTTGCTGGCTCATTTCTGCAGTTAGGTTAGAGCTGTAGATAATTTGATTTGCATTTATAGCAAAAGCCCTTGCTGTTGATGGGACCTGAACTCAACCTTCCAGTCAGTAGGCCAATGATTTAACACTAAGGTATGACTCACAATTGTCCTGCCATTGACTGCACATTTACAAGTGAGACAGAATCATAGAACTGAACTGTGGTTAATGGTCTTGCTCACGCACTCAAAATTGTTCCCAGGCAAACTAAACTCACAACCACTTGGCCACATCACCACAGAGTTACTGTTGTTCCCGTAGACAAAACATTGGCTATTTAAGAAAAACTAATTGCAAAATAACGTTTAAACTTTTGACCAGCTCTGAAGTGAGGGAATCTACTGGGCTCTTACCAGTGATGTTGGGGTCCTTTTTCTGCCTCCACTGGGGTACAAAGACAGTGATCTCTCGAAATCCCCTTTGCCAGAAGGCTTCCACTGCAATCGCAATCCCACGACAAGAGAAAATTCGATTGAGACCATGCCTGGAAGGAAATGATATGTGATACGTGAATGTTAGTGACACAGGAGGTTAATGCATAATGCACACCTTAAACTGCAATGGTAGCAGAATTTAAAATAGCAATAGAATGAGGTCTATTAAAGAAAAAGGACAGAAGAAAACTATACATGTTAATTTTTCTGTAGTGTAAGACAGTTACTGGATGATACTCCATAAAACTTGAATTGTGAAGAAGTGAGCATCAGACTCAAGAAAGTTTTTAAGCTTCAATCTTCAAGGAAACCATTAACCAGTATAACAAACAACTTTGTTCATAGATAAAATACAGGTAAGACACATATATGCAGACACACATATATCTCCGAGGGAACTTCCCTCTGTGAGAGAAAGTGAAGTTGAACAGGAAGTGTTACTAAATCCACCGCAGTTGACGTATAGAGTAAAATAACCTTGCCATCTGGAAATGTAAATTGACAAATGTGCAAAAAACCCATTCACTTCTCCCATGGTATATCTACGAAGAAATAACCACTAAAAAAAACCCTTGCAATTTTAACAAAGTGAGATTCACATTATCACACAGCAGCATCACTTGCTCTAGTAACCTGTTATCTTAAAGCAGTGCAACTGAAGTTATGAATCTAAAAGTGCTGTTAAATCATCAGGTATTCAAACACCTATTGTTTTTATACAGCAGTATAGACAGCAGAGAAATAAATGAAATAAGGGCAAAATGAACATTGGCTACTACTGAACAAACAAGATATAACCAGATTTGTTTGTAAATCATCTGACGGAGCATTTACACAAGAAATGTGGTATTGATGAAAATCCAGCTTTCATAAAACATGTGGATCCAATGTGAGCTCCTGGATTTGCATAAGTTCAGTTTAATTAGAACACTTACTGAGACAAATCCCTACTGGTAGGCTTTAAACCAGGGGTGTCAAACTCATTTTAGGGTGAGGGCCGGATGAGAAGAAATGTGACCATGTGCGGGCCGAATTTGTTTTTTTAATCATAGTCCATCAAATTACAACAAATACACTATATTCTGTAAAACTGCATGCAACAAGTCCTCAGAAACTGTTCATTAAGACTCTTATTCCTTTTTGGGGGAAAAACAATGCCAAGTAATGGCAAGCAAAATCCTTTCCTTTGAACATGAATATTACTTGTCAGATAAGAAATAAAAAATGCTGCAGACTCTGTGTACAGACAGTTACATTAAATATGAAGCTATAGTCTACAATATAATTTACAAACTAGAAAAACACTTCACAATTTAAAAAAGCTGCCTTTAACAACTCAATAGCTTAGAAAGAATCATATACAAAAATAAATTCTTTATGGTTAATGCAAATGAAAAAAATATATCATTCACTTTGGATATGAACATTAACTCTACACTACAAATGAGAACTTTCCTTTAACAAATAAAATTTTTTTTTTAAAGCGGATTAAAGCATTAACTTTTTCCATTTGGAACTGTCCAGTGTATTTATCAAATTTCTCTGCGTGTATGTCATAGTGCCGTTTAATGTTGTATTCTTTTTGCACAGCCACGGCTTGTGAGCGGATTAAACTTACCGGCTTGCCATTAACCTCACAGAAGAAATACTTCTCTTTCCATTTCTCCTGAAACATCCGCCCTTCCAGATCAATTTTTCTTTTTTTGGACATTTTTTTAAAATCGCGAGTGCTTGCCACACATCTTCAAATAGCCGAAGAAATTAGATTTAGGCGCCAATTTAGAATGCGCATGCGTGTTAGAGGTTTCGGCAGAAGCGCAAGAGAAGAGCAGTTAAATGATCAATGATAAAATAAAAAAATGAATAAAACCAAACACAATATTGCAGCGAATACCCGGACATAGACTTTATTTAATACTACTACTTATAATGATAATAAAAAATATTTGATATTTAATATTATTGTTCAAATCATCCCGCGGGCCGTACTGGACACCTTAGTGGGCCGTATTCGGCCCGCGGGCCGTATGTTTGACACCCCTGCTTTAAACTGTATAAGTGGCATGAAACACTTGTTGACATGAAACAGCATTTTAATTTGCCAAAAATAATAATCATTAAAAATATTTTAATTGCTCTCAAATAATAATGAAACATTTGTGAATCCTAATGCTTATTTGTGAATTTAATATTGATGTCCAAAACAAACCCATAAAATAAAACAAATAAGAAACTGGTTCTGGATTTTCTTTTTTAAAGCAGAATCAGAGCGTGCCATGTTTAGGAGATACTCTTTCACTGGAGGTGGTTGGCATTTATCCACAGTTGTGTCTCCAGTGTGCTTGTACAAAAAAAAAAAAAAAAAAAATCCCTGCATTCTGTTCTTATTTTTTATGGGTTGGGGCTTAAACAAGTCAATTAGATTTTCCCCCCCTACTGTGACATCATATAAGAAGATACCTTCCCCCAGGTTGTCTGTTAGCTCTGCTTCTTGCTGTCTTTGGTGGGGCATGGCCCAGCAGAAACTACTTTACATAATAGATAGTGAAATGGCACAAGTGGAGGAGGAGCGAAATAAAGGAAGATTGAGGTTTAAAAAAATAAACAAACAAACAAAAAAAACATTATCTGCGGGGAATTTCAAATGGCGTATTAGCAGGCAAACCGAGAAACCTGGAGACCTACTTTAACTTGCAGTTAAAAAAAAAATTATTTTTATATATATATATATAAAAAAAAAATAAATAAAAAAAAAAAAATATATATATATATATATATAGATGAGTAAAATTTTACAGATCACGTCACAGCTGCCAAAGCAAGAAAGTTTTCATCCTCCAGATAAATGTAGGTCATCTAAGTGAATCATTAGCATACAATGTGGGGCAAACTAGTTCCGATAGTACAGACATGTCTTATAATCTTGGCATCGGTTTTTGTATTAACACTCAACACCTGTCTTCACCCACTACACCCCTAAAAAATTTTTTTGCCTGCTCATAAAAGAGCTTACATTTTTATAGGTCAGGACATCCCATAGTCCTTTTTCACTAGGAAGTGTCTCAAAGTTACTAAGGGGTTGTCAATGTGTTTTTTTTTTTCTGACCTCCCACTGCTAGATCTATAACTACCACACATAAAATTTCACTGTTATTCAAATATGTCCCTAGCGTAAGTCATCCTCCTACACCTAAACCATTAATTGCACCTTGGAGCCCACTGTCACAGTTCTCATAACAAGAGGGCCTTGCAGGAAACCACCTAAAGAATAGAAAAGAAATGCTGAAAAGTAACATTTGAAATAGATGACAGAGAAGAGGAAGCTTAAAAGATGCGTGGGATGAGAGCCCACAACCTGAATACAGGTCACCCACTCATCTTGTACCTTATCTTGGTTTGACACCCACTCTTTTTTACACACAAACACACACACACACCTGAGTTCAAAAACATTTATATTCACACGACTTACTGGAAATGACTTCTTAACCTTTAAACATTCTTTCACATTCAGATAAACACAAATACATCCAGAACTACAGTGAGGAAGAAAGAGTTACTTTTCACTGTTTATCATCTAGCCAAGTATATATATATTTGTAACCAGCTACACTTACGCCATGGCCACATTGCTGCCATCTATGATGATGTGCCGAAGGTCTGGGTGTCCGGGTACATCCTGTAGGACAAGCCGATAAGGAGTGCGCAGTGATTGATGAAAGCGGGACATCCCTGTAAGTGGCATGGCTTTTGGCAGTGCTGGTGGCTCAGTGTGGGACAGTGACACCCGTGGACAGGTCTGGTAGGAGCAGCTTGGCCGTGTTTCTGTAGCAGAACTGCGCAGTGCCGTCACGGTCTCCATCCGCATGGGCCCTACAGTCTGTGAGCCACCTCGTGACAAGCAATCAAGCCGACTGTCGGATTTAAAATCCAGAGGCCCAACTGTCCTGCATTTTCTCCCAATCTCTATGACATCATCGTCACTGTCCAGAGATGTTGCACTGATTGTTTGGCTCTTCTGGTTCCAACCATTACTGCTGGGCACTTTAATATTCTCCTTTAGCTTGATCTCGGTTAGAGCACGACTTTGTACTCGTTGATTCTCCTTGAGCCGAGAATAGGTGGAGGTGGTGGAGGAACATTGGTTAGCCATAGTGGAGGTCTCTTTGTTCTTTTGGCTCTCCTCCACAATGCGCTCCAACAGCAGAAACGTGTCCTCGGTTTGGCCTGTTTCACGCACTACCCGCTCTACAACATCCTGCTGGTATCCCATGGTTCTGAAGAAGTTTACGAGACACCGCAGGTTTGTCTCAGGGCTCACAGCTTCGCCCTCATCAGATGTATCACCAGTGTCCAACACCAGTGCGCCCATCCTGCCAGGAGGCCTTGTCCGTGTTTGGCTGTTTGCACGAGCTTTTTCTCTGTCCTGGTCCTCATCCTTTCTTTCCAGCGAGTACTGTCTTTTGGTGTCCCTTTGCTCACTTTCAGATGAGCGCCGCTTGTGAGTTGGCCGCCCGTTCAGTACCAGTACATCAGTCACTGGGACACAGCTTGATGCCGTGTCCTGAGAGAAGGACTTGTCCTTTGTGGATGACTTTTCCTCAAAGGTTGCGACCAGGATTCTATTAGAGAGCTCAGTGACTGGGGTGCTGGTCTGAGAGCGGTCCTGCTCTACGTCTACAATGATACTAAGCTGTGTGGGGCTCTGCGCCAGCCCCAGAAGCTCCTCCTTCAGTGCACTGGGCAAAAGCAACAGCTCCATGGTGTATTTATCTGCCCGCTCCTCCACAAAGTTTTTAAAGGCTCGCTTGACCGAGGGCTCACGGTCAGCTGGCAAACTACGTTTCTCTTGGAAAAGGGCAACAAACTGCTGCACGCGGCTCTGTGCCATTACCACTGCTTCGGCACAACCCAGAAGCCTCAGGCGGCCCGGCTCCAGTACCTGTACTTCAGCGCTTGTGTCACGCAGCAAATGGTCCAGAAAAAGACCACCAGCACCAGCAAAGATACAATGCATGTCCACTGGATATTTTTCTTCTTTCTGCAGCTCTGGGTCACAAAGGCCCTTAACATACTCCTGTAGAAACAGAACAGTATGGCTGCATTAACTGTCACACAATAAAGGCTGCAATCTGTTTGTCTTCATGATATATAGAATGTAATTATTTGAAGCAGTTATGCTTTCCCATGCGTGTCATTAGCCAAAGATTGTGGTAATCAAATGGCTGGCATGCACTGAAGCATCTTATAAAACAAAAAGCTAATTTATAAAAAGAAGTTCATATAATTTGAAACAAGTTGGTGTAATACAAAAATTTTAGATTGAGTTGGCAAAATTAATACTGGAAAAGGAAACCTCTATGAGTTAAATGCAATACATATGCTTTGCAGGCAAATAAGACAAAAACTGTTTCAAGAATCTAACTGCATGGGTTTGATAAATATTCACTTAAAAATAAATTGCACAACATTTCTGAGTAACTATTGCAACACATTTGTCAACAGTAGTCATGATTTTGGAGTTCAGTCCAAGGCACGAAAAGGTCAATTTCTGAGGTTTGGACCTGGACTTATTTTATGAACCACGGGGAACAATTTCTGTTGTTCTTCTTTTTATTATTATTATTTTTATAATACTATATTATAAATGCTCGAGGGTTTGGATGGGTGGAAAGAGGCTTGGATACCATGAAAGATTTATGTGACTCAGACATGAGTCTGTAATGGATTGACTGGTTTTACCACTCCTTCTAAGCAAGTGTCACCATGACACAGGAACACTCTAGAGCACACGATTGCATCAACAAAAGGAAGCTGAGATTTTTCTCCGTTTATTTTGAATGAGTATTCCATTTACCGAACATTACAGGGACAGATTACCAGTAATGACTATAGGGGCTGAAACTCACAGCTCTGACAGACGGTGGAAACTGAACACAAAGCACACCGCGGGGGTCCCCATTCTGACTTAGCAAAAACAAAAGTGTGACAGAGCTGATGTCATCACAGGATATATGACAAGTCGTGCCACTCGACAAGTTGAATACATGCTACAAGTGAGCCGGATTAAACATCATGACTGACGAACAAGTCGGGCACATGTGCGAGAATGATAATCTGTCACGACAGTGCGAAACGCGTGGCAATTTCAGTACTTTCAAGATTATGACTCGTCGCCCTGTATAAGATGATCTCAGCTGCAGTGACAAACTGTCAGATAACGTGTTCTCCATATCAGAATACAGAACAAAGTTACACGAGTCTGACAGACCTGTGAGAAACAGGGTCATGTTGTGGAGGTCATAAAAAGCATCATGACCTAACAAGGGTTAAAGTAAATTTTTTAAAAATAAAATAAACATTCACACACACACACACACACACACACACACACACACACACACACACACACACACAGATTGTGACTAAGATTAAATAAATTTAACAGCATACACAGATTTTAATTTGTGTGCAATGAATCATCAGCTAATCCACAATTACACAACCTGAGGTATGTTTAAAACATCCAGTTGAGTTGTGGATGTAGCTGGTCCTGGGTTTTCCAGGTTAGAACTCATCACAGTGTGGATATTCCACATTTCCCGGCAGCAGCAGCACTTCTTACTTCCTCTTCGCTATTTAACGTAAACATTGCAGCGTCAGGAGAAGTGAGTAAAGAAGTTACACTCAGCAGTGGGAGACGGTCTCATGTACACTTCATAGCATCTACATTATTATTATGATGATGATTCCTTTGGCTCTGGGAATACTACGGTAAGCTTCACGGGCGTAACACAACGCTAAGGGTTAAAATGTTATGTTAAAAGCTGTTTTTTTTTTTTTTAACAGACCACCTTATCCTAATAGGAAATCTATCTCCTTTGGCTGAAATGATGATACAGACCCAGTGAACCCTAAAACAGGTGTTTTTTTTTTTTTTTAATTAACCCTTTCCTACTACATGTAATGACATGGGTCATATATGACCCCTTGGGATATCCAGTATGTTTTACCAACTGGTAACTTTCACTCATGACATAAAGGCAGGAGTTCTTTCTTAGTAAGGAAAGACCAGATTCTCATTTCAAAATATATTTATTGATTTTAACTTTTCCATCAATGACTATGCACATAAAATTTAGTTCTAAGGCAGGAACTAAAAACACTGGCATCAGCTTTTATATCACCAAATAAAAAGCACAGTAGCAGCCATGTTTGATGTGAAAAAAATCAGGTTACTTCAGTCAGTTACCACTAAATATCAGTGTTATGGGTTCACATAGGGCACACTGGGTTGTAATGCAAAAATAAACCTTTACTTTGGTGTGTGGGTTGAATATGACGATGAAATAAAAGTCTGGGTCAAATATGACCCCATGGGTTCTCCAGGGTTAAAAATCTCAGGCACTGAAGTGAGAGAACTAAAACTAAGCGACTTCTTTACATTTCAGTCATCTCTTCATCTCTCATCGATTCACGCCGAACTTGCAAGACGCCACATCCAAGAGCTAGTTACATTTTCACACTTGTGTGTGTGTGTGTGTGTGTGTGTGTGTGTGTGTGTGATCACACAGAAACCTCAAGGATAAGTAAATAAAATAGACTACACCATTCTATAAACCGATCTGCATTAGATCCACATTTTCTATCACTGACCTCAGAATATATCACTTCATGTTTGATTCGCAACAGACAACATTAACATCACTACTTTAACCCTCCTCGAGGGTTTTGTTTTCTATACGTGTACATACATTTGATGATAAAACACATTACAGCTGTATTACCTTTGCTTTGGATACATCCTCTTTTTTCCCCTTTAGCTGAAGCCAGATTTGCCTAGACGCCTTACTTCCGTGGGCTCCGACTGTGTGGTCCAACAGGCCAATAATCGTAAACGCTACCTGGAAAACTTGTTCGACTCGGGACTTTGCGCATTTTAACTCGGGCTCTCTGCATTCGTGCACTGTAAACTCGTCGACGGTCCACGTCTCGGGCAGGAGTTTACCAGCGGCAGTAGCGCGGCTGTTCCCCGGCGGCGCTGCGCAGCTTAGCTCGGTGATTCGCTTCATGCCTGGGAGGGGCCGCGTTGTTGACATTTTCCTATTTTCCCCTTGCTAAATAAACTCTGTCGACGCTATATAATACACACGCTAAAATACGACTCGCTTCCCCCCTTCATGTTTGCACCGTCTCCGTCCACCAGCTTAATAAGTGTCACACTATCAGTGTGACGTTTAACTTTTACTTCGCGTAGCTCACTGTATCCGAGAACCCGGAAAATCCCAGCTGACGTCATCAGCAGGCGACACTACTTATTATTACTGGTCCCTTACTAAAGCGACAGCGGCGAAATTTAGACTTTAAAAAAAGAGTTCTCGTTACCGTTGCTTTTAGATTAAGAAGAATGCTTTTGTTTCACGAATGTTATTCAAAATATTTCCCGCAAAATATTTCCTGCCATTTATAGCAAAATAAACAGATCCAGACTAAATTGAATAACTTCTCTGCCATAGGTGGCGGTAATGCGCCAAGATATGACATTTAACAAGGAAGAAGAAGGAGAAGAAGAAAGGAATGAAACAGAAATTGAGGAGAGGAAGAACGCATGGCAAAAAAAGTATAGTTTTTTACTTTTTAACAACAACAACAACAACAACAAAAAAAAACACTTATGAACAGCGCTGTGGCATAAACAGATTTGTTTGTAACTGGATCAGGATGGCAACACAGGCAACTGAAGAGGAAAATCAGTTTAGATTATTGGAGTCTAATGGATAGTGTTACAAAAAGAGTGCTTTTAAAAAGAATTATGTCTTAAAATAACTTAAATAAAGACAAACAATTGGGCTCTTTTTTGGCACATAGACCATTTTTTTAAAACATTTGGCCAGGTGCTCTGTGTCATGTATAACCAGTCATTAACATGAAAGTCTTTGAGAGACCCAGAGACAAACAGATGATATCATATCCATTTGCATTTTCCATGTAAACAAAAAGGTTCCAGCAGACACAAACTGGATGGATATATATTTGCCTGGATACAGGCTATAGGAAGTGTTACCACATGCAATGAGGCGGTTGTTTTATTGGCATAGAGGCATGGGATCCTTCTCATCATATGTGCAAGTGTGTACAAGCTATGCAGAAAAATCTCGTGTGAGGGCCCTGAGCCACGTCCAGACTCTCAGGCATCCTAAGGGCAGCAGATTCCAAACTGTCTGCCAATTGTACATCATAGTGTGTGGAGGACCCTATTATTTTCCTAAGGATTCTTATTTATTAAGGCCCAAGCACTATGACATCAGCCCTGTGTCATCATAATGTGTGAAGGACCCTATTGTTTCCTAAGAATTGTTAGGGGTCAAGCACTATTACACTTATTCCACTTTAGAGTATCAGCTACATTAAATCCGGGTTCTGGGGTTAAACCCCACATAGCTACTAGTGCACTAGGGTGTACAGTTACTTGTTCCACACACTAAGAAGTGCCCTTGATCAAAAGTTGAAGATCTTGTATTAGAAACTAGTTAGCTTTGTAGCCATAAATAAAAGAACACAGATGGTCAGAGGCGACATTGAATGACTTGGAAACAATTTTTTTTTTAAGTTGACATTATCAGGTATGCATTTTTGCTTAACAAGCTTCTGTTACTGTTTTGGCAAGCAGGTGCTCTCTCCTCAGTACTGCAGATCGTACAGACATACTTTCATCCATTCTGGTGACAAGTTTTTTAATTAACGGGTGTTATTATTACACCTGTCATGCAAAGTTATACATATAGTTAAGTGTTCCAGTGCTGTTACCGTCTATTATCACCACGCGTAGAGTGCCTCAAATCATATTGCTTAGTCAGAACCAACTTTTTTACATATAAAAACTGTTTTATATTATATATAATTACATTTAGAGAGGACAATGAGCAGGTCACCATAGGACCAATAGCACTGACTCTGGACTTGAGGAAGAAAATCACATAGAAATAGTACAGAAAATAGGGACATGGCTACTAAAAGGTACTGTGAGATGTTAGTTAGTTTATAAAATGTAAAAATGAGGAACAGAGAGATGCTATGCATTTGTAAGAAAGTAATAAATGAAAAGAGATTTTTAAGTAAATGTAGATTGTTGAGGAGAATGACTACGTCCAATTATGAAGATGAAGATCTAAACAAACTAAAACAAAGCATTCAAGGTGGTGAGGTGTTGAGGCTAAAAAGGTTACGAAAAATTGAGAGAGAATTGACAACTTTATCAATGTTTACGGAATTTCAGGGGCATGTTCTTCCAGAAAAAAATGGAGAGTAAATATATGAGCTTTCCAATGATGGTTTGGAATGCTGTTTTAAATGCCAGATAGAGATATCTGAAGCGTGAAGGTGAACACAATTGTGGTAAATGCATAAGTTAAATGCTGCAACTATGTACTTCAATGCAGTATATCATATGTAGGCTGTGAAGTCAGGTAAAGGGCAGCATAGATTTTATCATGTTAAAACTATTACAAGCTGTACAGGGGTATTGAAGAAAGTTCAAGGGCAAAAGCAGCTAGAGTTATAGAAACAAAATCAGATTTCAAGAAGGGAGGTAGAACATGGATAGGAGAAAGAGAACAAACCATTGACTATTGACAAATGAATTAATTGCCTATGTATATACAGTATAATATGTAGTAAAAAGCAATGATAAGAATGGAGCAGTAATTAAGGAACTTATGGAGAAATTTAGTATTTATAAATGATGGAAGTAGAGCAAGAATTATTATTCAGAATGGCACAGGAAACAGCTTTGGAATGGAATCAACAGCATCCTATTATTAGAGAGACAGGAATAAAATGAGAAGAATGTAACATAGGAATTTTGAGTAGATGGTCCTTGGAACGAGCTGACTGGGAAAAATATGAGTGATTGAGGCATCTAGAAATGGGCAGGGTGAGCAACATGTGGATGAATTAAAGTGCCACTATTATGCTTTTTCAAATATTTTCTTTCATGCAGTGTGTCATGTAGCTGTATGTGAACATAAACTGACGCTGACTGTGCACGATAAATGAAGTTTTTGTCTATTAAAAAAAGAGTCGGCTCACATTCGCCTAAACGAGTCGTTAGCAAATCTATTTTTACTCTGTTACGGATTCACGTCACTCCATAACATATTTGCATAAAGTCCGCCCACGTTCTACGTCGCAAACAACTTGCCCGCCATCTTACAATCAACGTTACCACACTCTTGTTAATGTGACCGAGCATTCATGCCGGGTTCGCTTAAACACTTTGTGATATAAAAAAAACAATAAAAAACGAGAGCACACGAAATCCTTTTTAACTGTTTATTCTCCCCCATTCATCAAAACTGAACTTAACACTCTTCTACGGCAAGCCCCGAGGGAAAAAATGCATCCACACACACGAAGTGCCCATGCGCATTGCCCTTTCCTTGACCTGCCTTCAAAATAAATATATATATTTTTAAATAAATAAAAAAATAGGAAGAGAGATAAAAAAAAAAAGATTGTACTATAGTGGACAAAAGAATGCAATTAAATCTCGAAATTAGGCTTGCATTTTAAGTATTAAGAGAACCCACAATTTCCAGAACCTTACTGAGTATCCTACAGTAATATCCTATTCACCAAGCGAGAGCTGAACCATGCTCTTAGGAAAACTCGGATGACCTCACCAGACAAATATCAGATTATATTATGATCAACCACTAAAGTGAATAGACATTTTGCTTGAACTGTATAATAAAATCTGTAAAGCAGGTGCTGTAAAATTATGGGAGAAGGGGAAATTGGAAGGAATCTATAATAGTACAGATGAGTAAGCCAGGAAAAGATGGTTGTAACCCAGGTGAATATCATCCTATTGCAATGTATGCAAACTGGGAAAATGATTAATAGACTAATGATAAATATAGGCTAAGTCAAAGGACATATACAGTAGCAATATGATAATGACTAATAGAGCAATTCAAGTAAGAATTGCAAAAAATATTCAGGAACCTTTGTGTCCTTTATTTTTTTATTATGATAATTTGTGTTTTCTTGAATGTGGAGAAAGGGATAGGAGTGTCTCTGTTTTCAGACAATGGAACAATTTGGAAAAGAGGGAAGAAAATAAATTTATTGTCAAGAAAGTACAAAAGCTCTTGGGCCAGTTAAAGAGTTTTCATTTAAATCAGATTTCAGATTCTCAAAGGAGAAAAAATGTGTTATTATACAAGGAAAATAGTTACTAGTCATTTTAAAATAAACTGGAGAGAGTTAAATACTTAACATTATGGCTTGATGAGAAAATCACATGGGGTAAAGGTTCAGAAATCAGTGACAAATGTAAGAAGGTTTTTAAAGATTAATTCCATTCAATTCAATTTATTTGTATAGCTCTTTTAATAATTGTCATCGTCGCTTTACACAATCAAAAGAAAGTTATGTAAATTTTTATGAAATGTGAAAAATTTGTATGAATCAAAATGATTAAGAGATGCCAAGTTTGGAAGGAATGGGGAGCAGAGAAGTCTGCACTAAAGACTACAGTACCTATATAGTCAGGTCAGTGTTCGATTAAGGGTGTGGAGTGTTTGGTCAGCTGCCAATACATTACTTTCTCACATTCAGTAGCAGACTTTAAGACTGTGTGCAGGAGCAGTTAGAATAACTCAAGGGCAGCCCTGCAGATAGAATATTATTGAATTGTGTTGCAGTTTCATTCAATTTCATTCACATTTTTACAGATTCCTCAAAGAGTGCAAACAATAAACTAGCAATAGCATTCACTGTGCCAGAGCGGAAAGTTGGAGCAAACCTGGGTTGAAGAAATGAGACTATTAAGAGCAATAATATGCTCTGATTCCAGCTCATCGCTAGCTGCTATTGTCACTCATAAAGCAGACCAGATGTGTTATGAGAAATAGAGCAAGTAGTGTACAGAGTTAGATTAGTCAGAATCCTGATTCACACTCCATTCTAGTAGGTGGCATTAAAGCACCTTTATGTTGTTTGCAGGCCACAAAAACGTGTATATTAGTACTCTGTACAGAGAACCTCAGAATTAAATACATTATAAAACCCACAGTTAAATATCCTTGAAGCTCTGACAGGGATACCCAGGCCACCGTAAGATAAGGGCAGATTTGACTATGTCAGACCCTTTTACATGGCACCTTTAAACTTCATGTTCGGGTGCCCTGTATTTCTGAAAGATTAGCTTCAGATACATTTAACTGTGAGTTTTATAATGTATCTAATTGCCTGAGGTCCTCTGTCCACTTCACAGTGCTGATATGCACTATTTTTCATTGGGTTTGGATAATATATATATATATATATATATATATATATATATATATATATATATTTTTTTTTTTTTTTTTCTCAGCGCCTACTACTTGATGTCTTTTTTTGCCTGGCAAACAACATAAAGATAAACATTAAACATACTGCCACCTGCTGGACTGTAGTGTGACCTTCCTGTACCAAAAGGATGGATTGTGCTGTACGACAGTGTAACTAGTACACTACACATTATGTCCTGTGCTTTTGGAAAAGTGATCTCATGCCGGTTCAGTTAGTGGGTGGATTAAGTATTGTCCTTGGGTAAGGAGGGCATCATTAATATCTCAAAAAAGTATATTTTCTTACTATTAAAGGGGGTAATGTTTTCTGCTGTTAATGTAAGCATGATTAACATTGCTTTACATTTGCCATAAAGTTCTTATTGTCATTAAATAGTGGTGGTCACTGTCTTGCTAAAAAAAGACAAAGGTCACGTTATTGTTTCGCCTGCCATGCGGAAGGCCCGGGTTCGATTCCAGCCAGTGCCCAAACCCCCCAGCCACTGGATACAGTGCCGGTCCCAAGCCCGGATAAAAAATGGGAGGGTTGCATCAGGAAGGGCATTCGGCGTAAAACATGCGCCAAGTTGTTGTGCAGACTGGTTATTCCGCTGTGGCAACCCCTTACAGTTAAACTGTGAACTCTGTGCAAGAAATGTGGTTGTGAAAAACATGAATGGTGATTATGCAAAAACTGGGTGAGGCTGCATCATAAAAAAATTGACACTAGACATCACAGCTATGTTAATATTGAAAGTAAGAGCATTTCCATAAACACAATGCACGGTGAACTTAGAAGACTAGGACTAAACAGCTATGGTACCATTAGAAAATCACTTGTTAGTGAAGCTATTTAGAAAAAGGTTTTGGAGCAATATAAAAAAGACATGTGGTCATGTGAGTCCAGATTGACCCTGTTCTACAGCAATGGATGAGTCAGGGTAAGAAGGGACACAAACAGTACAGTGATACACCCATCATCTATAGTGCCGACACAAGTCTCTGGAGGCATTTTACGATATTATGTTGTTTCACTTGCTCAATTCTAGAGTCAATTCTAGAATCATATGACTACCTGAATGTACTGAATATTTACATAATGGTTAATAAAGTGTGTCCCAAAATTCTGCGAGCCAGCACCATCTTGATTGTGCCTTTGTCAGTGTTATTGGATGCTCATAGTTGGTCACTTCTCAGTTTGTCTGCAGCACTTCCAGCCTGTGAATTTGTTAATATATTTGGCAGTAGTGTGGTGTGTGATGTCCTTGCCATGTTTCCTGTTCCAGCTTCCCTACAGCTTCTCAGTCCATCTATTAGAATGATTTCAATATGTTCTTCTTACCCATCAGTAACCCTAACAAATTAACAAAAGATGCAGTTTAACCAACTAACTGACACATGGGCTATAAATAGACAGACTAATCAGACAAGACAAGATGCAGGTGAATTCCATCATGTGACAGTGACAGATGGGGTGCAATGAACACTGGAAACTGAAATCTTGGACAAATGTTAACATACTGTATGAGCCCTAACAATTACAAACATGAGAAAACTTAAGTGAGGTCCTCTCCTGCTTGTCTGCACAACTCTGCTGTTCTCTGGTGGGGAGTGAATTTGCAGTAGTTTATTTACAGTACGTTCACAATGAAACTGCACATTAAGAAGTGAAGCATGTCGTCTCATCCTGTATACAGTGTTGTCGGTGGCCTGGAACCAATCCCAGGAAACTTTGGGCATGAGGTGAGGTACACCCTGGACAGAATGCCAATCCATCAAATATACACACTACGATCATTAATTAGCCTAATCTGCATGTCTTTAGAGTGTGGGAGGAAACCCACCAAGTACTGGGGGAACATGCAAACTCCATGCAAACAGAGGTGGGAATCGAACCTGGACCCTGGAGGTGCAAGGCAACAGTGCTAAACTCTAAGCTACGGTGCCACCTATAAGAGAAGTGAAATAATGAAATTGTGAGGCATGAAAAATGCCCTCTGTGATGGGTATTTCACCTAGAGAAAGATACACCCTTTATGGGTACTCTTTAAGCTCTGCATTACCTTTCTAAAAATAGTAAAATATGGGATTTTTGAGATACTATGAAGGAATTATGTAAGAATGTTACATTAGGGGAATCTGCGAATGAACGCCATGACATTTTAAAAGCTGTGAGGCCAACAAAAAACAACCAAGGCATATTTTGTTTACACAAATTTTTCCAAACCCAAAGTTATATACTAGTGTTTCAAAATGGTACTGTAGAGCCTCACAAGAACCTACATACAGGCATAGTTTTTTTGATCTTTTAACACTGCAGTGTGTTTGCCTCGTATACATTTCTCTTTCACCAAATTCCTCTAGACCAATCGATATGACTATGGACACTATATTAATCTCAAACTTTACCTTATAATCTCATGGATGCTGTTAGTTTTTCTTCAGGCGGCATGGTGGTGTAGTGGTTAGAACAGTCGCCATGCACCTCCAGGGCCAGGCTCGATTACCGTCTTTGTGTGCTCGGAGTTTGCACAGTCTCCCAATGTTTGGTGGGTTTCCTCCCACAGTCCAAAGACATGCAGATTAGGCTAATAGGTGTTTCAGAATTGCCTGTAATGAGGGTATGTGCCCTTTGATGGATTGCCACCTTGTCCAGACTGTACTGCCTCGTGCTTTAATTCTCCTGGGAGAGGCTCCAGCCCAACCCCCCCCCCCCCCCCCATGACCCTGAATACGGGATTAAGCGGTACAGACAATGAGTGAGTAAATGTTTTTTCTTCACTGTGTTTCTTTCTGCAATCACTAGATGGTGCTCTTGCTGTGTGCGAAATCTCTGCCTTACTTATTCACTATTTACCGTATACACAGTTGAATTTAGGGCACTAGATGTGACAGCAGAATGGACACACCAGACTGAATTCTGGCAAGACTGTCTAGTAAGCACTGGGAAAAATATGATGTTGCAGCATTAAATTGGAATTTTAACCTAGTAACCTAAAACCACCTGAAAACAGAAGTATGACAAAAGATTTTATGTATTAAATGCACTATTGCCATGTACCTTCCAGCACTGGTGTCATTAAAAAGCAGTATATATTTTTTTACATTCATATACACAGTTGGCCACTTCAGAATCCATCCTGACAAGTATGTTTGAAGCAAATTGTAATCACTATACTGAGCACTGAATTAGTGTGTGTAGGATTTACGCTGCACTATGGATTATAAAATAAGTGCACTCTCCAGGAAAATAATTGTCCACTGAGAATTCAGACCACACTACAAAATGGCTGCACCCCAAATAGTGTGCTACATGGTCAATAGGGAATGAATTCAGACACAGCATCACTCTTTCTTCTCTGCCTTCCCTTGTGCCCAGTCTCACTGGGTATTGAGCAAAATGTAATTCTCAGATCAATATGTTTCATTATTAGAAGTCCAGACGTACAGAACAGGGGAATACAGTCTTTATTAAAGTTTACAGGGAGGAGATGTTGTGA
Source organism: Channallabes apus (assembly GCA_030522415.1). Lineage (NCBI taxonomy): Eukaryota > Metazoa > Chordata > Actinopteri > Siluriformes > Clariidae > Channallabes > Channallabes apus. The sequence continues at coordinate 27,888,720 of CM060110.1, forward strand.
TGAACAGTACAAGAAAGAAGTGTCGGCACATACAGTACTGTATAGTGAACATACAGTGAAAAGCACAGAGACCACGTTTTATTTATTTATTAAACATTCATTACATTGTTTGTATTGTGCTCCCTTTAGCACATAAAATCACATCTGCATAGGTTATGGCTTATAACTATTGTTACTAATAACCCCAATAACAGAAACAACAGCAATAATAATGTCAGTAATTAAATGACTCCAGAGTACTGAAAATGAAATTAAATAACACAGAGGGGAAAACAAGCAAAATAACAAAAACTCAAGAAGTGCAATGTGAAAACAGCTAACAGCTCAGATGTAAATGAGCCACAGGATTATCATTAGACAGTCCATGATGAAAAGATCACACACGCTCACAGACAAGGAAATGGATCGTTTCTGCACAGATGTAGCATACATAACGCCGATGAGAATGCAAAGAATTGTCGCAGAAAAGTGTGTCTAATGTCCCGCGTGTCCTCTTTGTTTCTTTTCCTATGTGTCTTCACCTGTGTGGGTGTGTGAGAGAGAGAGGGAGAGAGAGAGAGAGAGATAAAGACTCATGTGATGGACAGCCCACTGTCCCAACTTGGCGCACCATACCGTGAAAAGGGGAATAAATATAACACCACATGAAAGGAAGATCATGAATAATAAAACATCCATAAATTCCATAATCTGGCTGGATGATTTATGAATTTATAGTGTGATAAGGCCCTGGCCACACTGTAAATATTCATGTGACAAGCACTAAGCTCTGTTTAATTGTGATTAATGGTAATGCATCGGAGCAGGCCTCATAACTGCCAGCTTTTATTACAGACAGCTGGCTGAATGCAAATGTTATTCCATGTAAGATTAGGGAGACAAATTGGGCCTTTCCGCTGGTTTCTGGCTTGTAGGACAGACACAGGATCATAGCATGCATCCCAGCCAGAATTTGCCGGCTTGGAAAGTCCATCAGAGCGTCGTCCACAAAGGCTTTTAATGCGTAAAAAGAAGCATGATGAAGTCATAGATTAATGCTCAAATACTGGATAGGAGACCGGTGTCCCTGTCATACCTGGTGAAATATTTAACCAGGTGTCATACTATGAATAGCCATAGTACCTCCAAAAAGTTGGCCAAATAAAGCCAAGTACTTGTCTGAGGGATCATATAGCTCATATTGTCGTTCATTACATTGTAAAAATGTATAGTTATATAACTAAAAAAAAAGGCTTAAAATATATAACTTCTTGTGTTATGTACTTTATCTGTCTTTCCTCGAGCATTTCCATTAACTTTTAGCCTTTGTCGATGTCATTTCACCCATTATCCGTATTTCCTAAGACCTTTCTATAGTTGGCAGCTTATTAGCTATGGTCAATTTGCAATTTTTTGTCTTATGGCTATTGTGTCCCTTGAAATGTTCAGTTTAGGATGATGCATTCTTTTTGACAAGATTCAGTGAAAAGAACTAATCTGTTCTTTTTAGTGAGTTCACATGAGAATTGATGGGTTTGGCAAGAACATTTGTAGTGCACATGATTTATAGGTATGTAAAGGAAATACATTTAATGGAAGTATTGCATGTGAAAAATAAATGGATATTTCGAAGTGATATTTGAATTAGTCATGGAGCAGATGTATGTGCAAGAATTTCATAATTACATCCATTCAGAGATGAACAGAATCAGTGTGAAAATAAAACGTGGATGTAAAAGACTCCTTAGGAATGAGCCAAGGTCAACAGCATGTGCGTCATGCTTTACAATAGTAACGTTCGAACAATTCAGGAAGCCTGGAACAGAGGTCAGGGTGACAGCAGCATCATTTTAAACTTTGTTGCTTCTCTCTATTCTTACTTCCTCTCATAACCTAAAATCCAGTCATTTCATTTCTTGTTTTTTTTTTTGTCTGAAACTGAAGTCTTTCTAACAAATTAATTCTGTTATACTCCACCCTCCTTCTTCCCTGTGTTTGTCTGTACTTTTCTGTTCTAACACACACGGTCCTAAACTCTAGTATGCCAGAAGATGGGAGCTGAGGAATCAATACAGGCTGATGAGCTTCTGCTGAATCTTACTGTGACATTTAGACAAAGAGCTCTGTAATGAGCCACCACTCTGCTCCCAGAAAGACACCTTACATGCATCTGTTAAACAACCTCCATCCTCTAGTTTGCTGCTAAAATCACAGCCCATTCCTTAAGGCCAAATAATCTAATAAAATATTCATTTAGCAATGATGCCACCTGCTTTACAAAAAAAGAAGTAGCATTATGTCACAAGACAAAAGGCACGAGCAGGAACAAGCACTTAGACACAGCAAGACCACAAATCATTTAGGATTTAAAACAGTTATAGCTGGTAGCTTTAGTTTCAGGTTGCTCTACAATATCCAGGTGAATTGGGACTGTACATTAACATCTAGAAAACAGAGAGAATAATATGGAAGAATATCTACTTATAGTGCTAGTATTCATTGTTGGAGATGTCTTGATTTAAGACGTACTACACTTATGACATGGACATGAGGATAGACAGTAGGAAAAGCAGCAGTTACTATCTTAAGGAACTAAGCATCCACCCATTTCCCCAGAATGGCACAGCTCTGCAGGGGCTGAATCAGCAGACATGCTTCTCGGGCTTAAGAGCAGATTTAAGCCTGAATGCAGCACCGCTCCCTAATTGGTGGCAGTGTGGGGACTGGCACACAGCCTCGGGAGGTGGAGGGATATAGGAGGAGGAGAAAGGTAGATTGTGCCTTAGTGCCTTCTCTGCCAATTGCAGTGGTTAGAAGGAAACAGATGACAAAGGGAGGGAAGAGGCAGTAGTGGTCCTCACATCGATGACCGCTTATAGGAGGCAGCCGATCAAGCAGGGAAAGCGGCGATAATGTACCAATATGGTCCACCGTCAACACGTCCAATGTGTCACGCTTTTCCCCTCAATTCAACCCTCACTTTTTCTCCATCGTTCTCTCTTGCTACCTCAATGGGTTTAACTACTTGTGTTCAGCAGCGTATCCTATTGTAGACACCAAAGGCAAGGCTGTTCTGGGGTGACACATCTCAAGAGCTGCCAGGTGACAGTGAAACAGACAATGTTGCAAATTAACGTCAAAAAATTTTCTACAGCTCAATATGTGTCATGTCTAATGTCACACCAGCAGTCACACAGTGGCTGACATTAAAGCTTAAATGGGGGTGGGCGGGTATTTTAGAAGAAAATTGCGAACCCTTCTAATTTGATTAATTCTGTATCAGAATCAGAAGAGAAAGATGCTATCACTTTATGTAATATATGTTACATATATTATTATACAGTATATAATATATGTATTGAAATACATAGTGGAAAAAAATAAATAACATGACAACAGCACGGTCTGCGTGCTCTGGTGGATTGAAAAAATAAAAATGTGTGGTTAGGAAAAGCACTCTGCCCTGCTGTACACAGTCACTCCAGACCATTCCGATGCTCTAACACTGACCCTCTTGCCCTTATCCCTAAAATAAATACTCTCGCTTCCCTTCTACCCAAAGCCTTACAGATCCCCCTCGTCGCCTTTTTTTACTAGTCCGCCACAGCAGGAAAGAACAGCCACTGAATCCAATTAGCACCAGCATTACAGAGCACTTTTACTTAGGGGCTGATGGGCTCATTAAGCATTAAGAATTCATGACATTTAACTCCTCAACATAGTGGCCAAGAAGCACTGAATATGGAAAGAGGCTATTGGGAATGGGGAACAGGGAGGATAAAGTTCCCCTATCAGCAAATAAACCACTCTCACTGCACTTAAAGAATATCTTAACAAGAAAATATTCAGATATCCATTTAGTATACGTAGGTGTGCCAGCTTTAGTGGAAATGAATCGTAGCAACAACTGTAGCAATTTACACATGAAGATTAGGTAATTTTAACTCAATTGACTGTTTATTGACTACTCATTAACTATTAATGAACACGTTTAAAAATGCAGTCAACATACTTTATTGACTTCAAGGAAAGCGTGATCCTTATAGCTTTCACTGTAGGTTTGCCACAAACACACTTCCATTTACATAAGTAAAGGTGTATCTTTAATAGTTGTGTGTTCAGTGTATGCATGCATTCTTATCTGTGTGGGTGTGATTTTATGTATTGGTATATTTATACAAGGATAGCTCTGACAATTTTGACCTTGGGAGGATATTTGACTGGTCCCCACAAGGAAAACTGTTTCTTCCTCACAAAACTACAGCTTCTATAAAAAATTAAGTGAGCCTAAATGTTTTATTTTGGTTACTGAGGTTAAGGTTATGATTATGTGTAGTTGTAGGCATTAACTGCATTGACAGTCATGTCAATATCCTCACAAGGATAATAAAAAAAATATGTATGTGTGTGTATTTGTGTGTTGGTATGTAACTATGTGGATGAGCTTATACATTGAAATAACTTGTATACATTAGACCCTGGAGGTCTCTCCTTTAGGTCTTTATTTATATTCTTCACTCTTCTTACATTCATTTGCATTGTAAATATATGCATAGCAATTTATATGAATATGCAATTGATAAATAATATGTTTAAGGTGATTAATTTAATTAATAGATGAGGCAAGGGAATATGCAAAAATGTGTGTAGAAATGTTTTTACCACTGATGTTACCTGTGGAGGAAGTACTGATATTCTGTCTTTACTGCAAAGGTATAAAAGCACTATATCTGACCGATTAGCAATCTGCATAAAGTGGTCACAAGCCTGGATAAAATGGTAGGGTTGTGTCAGGAAGGGTATCTGACATAAAACCTGTGCCAAGCTTGTGTGTGCAGCCCGAATGGTCCGTTGTGGCGCCCCCTCAGTGGGAGCAGCCGAAAGGCCAACAACAACAATTAAGCTGTAAGGGTTTGTTTACATCTACTGTAATAGCATGTGTTAGGAAGACAACTGGTAATTACCATAACAGGTAGCAATCTGTCAGTATGGAGTACATATTTAGAAAAAGCAAACAGACTGTGTATATTCAGTATATATGGTGCCTTGCAAAAGTATTCACTTGGCATATTTCATGTTTTCTTGGCTCACAACCTGGAAATAAAATGGATTTTTGAGGGGTTGCATCATTTCATGCATTCAGAACATGCCTACAACCTTGAAGAAGTGAACAACAAATAGGACAAAATAACAGAAAACTTCATCATGCATAACTATTTACCCCCCTAAGGTCAGCACTTTGTAGAGCCACCTTTTGCAGCAATTACAGCTGCAGGTCGCTTGGGTGAGTCTCTATGAGCTTGATCTTGCCACTGGTATTTTTGCCTATTCTTTAAGCCCAAACTGCTCCAGCTCCTTGTTGGATGGTTTCCACTTGTATTTCACACCATCTATCATTCCTTTGACTCAGTTTCCCAGTCCCTGCTGCTGAAATACATCCACACATGATTCTGCCACCACCATGTTTCACTGTAGACATCTTGAGGTGATGGGATGTGTTGGGTTCGCGCCAGACATAGCATTTTCCTTGGTGGCCAAAAAGTTAAATTTTAGTCTCATCTGACCAGAGAAATTGAGATGATTTGGGATGAGTTGGATCAGAATGTGAAGGAAACGTAGCAAACAAATACTCTATACATCTAGGAATACTTGCAAAATTGTTGGAAAACCATTAAAGGTAACTACGTCATGAATGTGCAAAGCTGTCATCAAAGCAAAAGGTACTGTAGCTACTCTGAAGAAGTAAAAATATAAACCATATTCTAGGTTATTTAACACTTTTTATTGACTACATAATTCCATATATGCTCTGTCATAATTTCAGTGTCTTCTGAATTAATACATATAGTCAAAAACAACAAAAACACACAAACAACTGGTAGGTTTCTCGCCTACCATGTGAATAACCTGGGTTCGATTCCCCAGCCAATGACCAAGCTTGTGTGCAGATTGGATGGTTTGGTTGGCGAGCCCTTGAAGGGAGCAGCCTAAAGACACAGTATATTGGGTGATTGTGGAGGCCAGGTTATCTGATGCAGCACTCTCCTTCTAGCACAAATAGCCCTTTCATAACCTAGAGATGCGTTTCTAGTCATTGTCCTGTTGGAAAACAAAATATGGTCTCACTAAATGCAAACCGGGGATCCGTTCTTCGTACGTCGCTTGACACATCCGAGATGTACTGACACATCTAAGATGAGATCATCGTGCTAATTACGATCTGGCTAAGTTGGTTCTTCGAGCACCTGTTGTTGATGATTAGTATAACTGGATTGAGTTGTCTAGGATTATTGCGCGTTCGTGCGTTGGTTTAAAATGCATCGACAGTAGAAACACTGATCACAACCCCTTCGATTGGTTGACGAACCATGTGTTATGTGCTGAAATGCCCCCCTGCCCCTGCCATGGATTGTCCCCCTACATAATCGCTATCAAATATTATTTTAGAACATAGATTCATAGGTTACATTTATAAATGTTATTTATAAAAAACATTTATTTTTATTATATATAAATATTTATTTGCATATTCATGACAAACCCCTGAAAAATAAATGTTACAAAATTAACATTATACAAGAATTTGTATTAATGGTCTTGACGGCTGTCTCGTGCCTAGGGTTATTATAATAGTAATATCATATTTGATAATAATAAACCTGTGAATTTATGTTCTAATATAATATTTGATAGCGAGTATCTGTGGGGGGGCAATCCATAGCAGGGGGGCATTTTATATATATGTAAGATATTTCTCTTTTCCCACGTGAGTCAGTCCGCGTCAGTCGTGCTCTTTAACCAATCAGATGTGACGTCGCCATTTCAACCAATCATAACCCGCCAGGAGCGCAGCCTAAATCCTGTTTACATGAAATAAACCTGCTATCGAGCAGGTTCAAGCTTACGGACATGTTGCTATGACAGCAAATGCGAGAATCGCATCGGAGAACGAAACATTCCAAGATCAGGACAAATACACAACAATCAAATCCAGCTAACTGAGTTAGCGACGTACAAAGAACGGACCCCAAGTGGGATGGCATGTCAGTGCAAAATGCGATGGTAGCCATGCAGATTAAGTGTGTCCTCAATTTTGATGACACCAACAGTGACACCAGCAGAGCACACTCACACTATCACACCTCCTTCCCCATGCGTGACAGTGGAACCACACATTCAGTAACAGTATACTGAGTATGTTCACCTTTTCTATGTTGAACAAAGGCACCAAAATTCTCAACTTTGTACTCATTAGACCAAAGGACAGTCTTCCACTTATTCCATTCCTTGTGTTTTTTGGCCCAATCCGGTCTATTGTACTTGTGGTTTCACCAAAGTAATGGTTTCTTTCCTGCAATTCGACCATGAAAGCCAGACTTCTCTGAACAGTGGATGTTGAAATATATCTGCTGCTTGAACTCCAAGAAGCATTTATGTGGACTCTAATTTGTGGTGCTGTGAATCCAACTTTTCTTAAGCTGGTCATTGTAATAAATGTACAGTATATTCTGTAGCATTGGTACTGTAGTGCTTGGTCTTTTTTTTGGGACAGTCCTTATGAGAGCCAGTTTCATCAAAGCGTTTGATGGTTTTGGTCTTGCCAAGGCACACCTTTAAAATTAAAACCATTCCAGTTGAGTACCTTGTGAATCTGATGAGAGAATGCCACGAATGTGCCAAGCTGTCATCCAAGCTAAACGTAGTTACAATCTAAAATATAAAACCTAATACAATAAAATTGTATAAATCCACCAAGCATGGGGAGTACACACAAACACGATGCACAAAGACCCAAGGCGGGAATCGAACCCCGCCCCTGGCGGTGGCAAGGCTATAGTGCTAACCACTATGCCACTATGCTGCCGTTACACATGTAATATGGTTTATGCCATATGCATGGGCAGTGTTTGTGCTGGTGGCAGTAGACAGCATCATCATCGGTATGACACAAAAGCTGTCAATTACTGTACCTGTGACATGCCCACAGCATGATACAAAAGTTGATGATTATGCTGCCTACAGTTACTTTCTCTGATGTGTAATAACGGGCATAATATTTGGCTGTGGCATGAGCAGAAACAATGCCTAGGCTAACGGAACTACCGGGTATCTTAAAAATGCTGGAACAAATTAACATAATTATAAACATAAGGCTTGCCTTTAATACTAGGATGAAAATTCGAGCCAGTGACTGCCTGAAGTCTGGAAACCATGGACATGACCAAATGCAGAGTTTCATCCATTTAGATACTTTGCCAGGCCTTTACTGTAGCTATCTTCAGCTGCTTTTTGTTTGTGAGTCTTTCTGCCTTCAGTCTTGTCTTCAGTAAAAAGCATGCTCTATTATTGGGTTGAGCACCCAGAAGTGACCTGTGACTTCTTAAGGAACATCACTGCCCTTTCAGTTTCACCCCCCCCCTCCTATGTACCTTTTGCTTTGTTACCTCTGAGAGCACTTCTTTTCATCTAATCTTTCCCTTCTTCCACATCCCTCTCTTTGATCTGTTCGCACTCTCCTTCCTCCCCTCCCTTCCTTGTTCGTTCACTTTGGTACCATTCTCCTTGTTTGTTAAAGATTTTCTCATTTTTCTCTGCCTCCACAGCTGCAAATTTCACTCCCACTGGCTTTCGTTCCATCACATTCATTAACTTCAAAATTCACACAGATAAAGTTGAGAAGCTGCAAGGACGGTTGATAATGCATCCATGTTGCCAAAGCTTGCTTCACACATTTGGCATGAGTGAGGACAAGCCGACTGGAATTCAGATTAGATCGATTATTTCCATGATTTCTCTAGAGTTATACCTCGATACTTCATTGTTTTTCCCTTTCTGTAATGGTGTGTGTTAGGATGCTATAGGACAAGCACAGGAACTGTGCACCTGAATGACTGAAATTGAGGCTGCAAGATTCATTTATTTGACTGACCTTTTTTAAAAGAGGCACAGCTGGAGATTAACTCATCATACAAACTCTCACCTGCTGTGAACCACTTTTTTTTTTTTAAGTCTTTACCCTGTTCCCTCTGTCTTTACTTTATTACAACCTTATTACATGTTTTACCACTCTAATAGCATGATTATAGAACTGAAAATTCAACAGTCTCCTTTTCATTTCTTCAGATACCATAAACCACAACATGTGTTTATGGAGGGAAAGAGAAACTTCAGTTAAACCAAGGTTTCTCTTATTTCTCCTATATCCTTTTGGCTCCACATGATGAATCAGAGCAAAGGGATAGGAGCCTGGTGAAGTCCTTACAAAATGAATGGCAAGTAATTAAAGGATGTTCACTATGTGTCCCTTGACAAGAATAGGTGCTTGGAACAGATGTGCTTAGGACAAATCGATTCTGCAGGGAAGAGAAAAACAGCATGAGGTATCACAGGAGAAAAACAACAAACCGAGACTGCTCTCTCTCTCTCTCTCTCTCTCTCTCTCTCTCTCTCTCTCTCTCTCTCTCGCTCAGTATGTGTGTAAGGGTGTGTATTTGTGTTCAGTCAGCTGAAGTGTAGCAAAGCAGTCTCTCAGTCCCTCTGGACTGTTATTGAGCTGCCAGTAGTGGGTAGAGAGTCAGTGAGGGGTCTGTAACCTCCTCACACTGAGCACGCCTTCCACGGTAACAGGCACTGCCATAAGTTACTGAGTTACTGAGTACCCAATTATTTGATCTTATTCTCCCAATATCTGGACCACTAAATCAAGTGCATATAAGCAAAAGAGCAAACATTATGTATTATGTTAAAAAACTTTTGCCACATTGCATGCATACTGTATATATGCACAGGCTATCTTTGTAACATTTGTAACATTAAGGGGGGTTGGAAAACCATTCCAGGTGACTACATACTGAAGTTGACTAAGGTGGTTACTTTATTTTTAGAATTGAAAATACAGAATCTATTCAAGGTTATTTAACATGTTTTTGTTGACTACCTAATATCATATTCATTATCTACTGTCATGCTGTCATTGGCTGCCCATAAAGGGCAGGAGCTTGCCCTAAACTCGTGGTTGTCTCTCTTGCCCTCTCTTCCAGAGACAGACTTCCCATTTCCGGGAATTCTTTTGAAAATGCTATTGAGAATACATCGCCATACATCTTCAACCACTTCTTCAGCTTCTCAATCTTCAACTCCTGCCAGCAGCAAAGGCCTTTTAAGTATACCCATACGTATGTTCTCTTCACCACACTGTAAAAGCCTCCACTGGGTTTACACCATTTGATGTAAATTATTTGGATGTATACCTGCTATTTGGCCTGCGGGATGTGGCAAAAAAAGACCTCAGAGGAACAACCTTGTCAATTTCGCTTGTACATAACAAAATCAGCCGCACACTCCCTATAATGCAAGAGCATATGCAAAAAACTCAGGCTTAACAGTGCCAAACTTACGACTGGGCACCACAAACTTGAGGGGTTCAGCCAGGTGACCAAGTGCTCCTTCTAGTACACAGTGCCAGCTACAAGTTCTTCATCAGAAGGTATGCAGAGATTTGTAAAAGCAGACATTTGCTTGTCTAGAGCAACCAGGTTTGTGTTAACACAATGCCAAGAGGGAAAGACATATAATGGGATTTGATCCCCTGTAGAAAAAAATAAAGGGTCTATAATTTTACAAGATAGACAGAATATCAATCAAAAATAAAGAAAAATACACAAGTACTCATGGGCTATTCAGATTCATGTAGTAAGAAGGTGCTCCTAACAACAACCTAGTGAATGTGTATAAAAGACACCTGTCCACAGAATCTTCCATTCTAACCTCACCACCATGGGCATGACCAGGGCTACACCCTGGACAGGGTGCCAATCCATCGCAGGACACACACACACAATGGGCAATTTGAGAATGCCAATTAACCTAATCTGCATGACTTTGGACTGTGGGAGGAAACTGGAATAGGTAGAGAAATAGTAATTTCATGATGTGAGGTGTCAGCACCACAGGCCTGTAATCATTAAGATCTTTAGGGCTGCTCATCTTTGGAACCGGGATGAGGCATGATGTTTTAGGTACTTTCCCTAGTTCAAAACTCATGTTGAAAATAAACCAGAGGGTTTAAGCTTAGTTATTTATTCACAGGCTGTAGACATTGTTGCATTTATCCTATCTGGGCCAACAGCCTGGTGGAGGTGGAGTCTCCTCAGTTCCCTTCTGAGCTGTGGTACTGCGATGGTAGGGGGGAAGTGGAGGTTATTATTATTATTTTTTTGCTAAAATATCATGGAGATTGACAATAGTTGATGGATGAGTGGACGTGATAACAGAAAAGGAAATAATAGCTGAAGGGGAGAGACAGTTAAACCTACTGCCCTCACCACATACCCATCCATTATTTGCCGTCCTTTTTCTTATAGCTTATGATGGTTTTCATACCCTTCCAGACCTCATGCTGTTTTCCTGCAACGTCATCTCCAATGTCCTTCTGAATTTCTTCTTGGCCTGCTTTAGACTGAACCTAAATTCTCTCTTAATGTGCTTGAGCGTAGCCTGGTGACTATCCTTAAACACCTTCTTTTTCAAGTAGATGTTTGACTTCACTACTAATTCAAGGTTTGTTTTTAGGGAAACTGCACAGTTCTAACAAGCACAATGATGTCCACGCAGTTTAGGTAGTCTGTCGTGCAGTCTGTGATCCCAACAATGACACCATTATGAGGCTCTTGCAACACACTCCAATCAGTACTCTCAAAACAGTATTTCAGAATCTCAGCCTCAGGACAATGTTTTCTGAATGTGTTTTCTGAATGTTTCTGAACGCTTTGCAGGCATGATTCCTGTGCCTTAATTCTTCCAGTACAGGGAACATAGTGGCTACATTTTGTCTAAGAGCATGATGTTCTTCTTTTGAATAAATGAAAAGAATGTATAGACTGAACTGGACAGAAGTGAATTCCACTCCACATACAGACTATTAAAAGTTTTGAAATAAAAAAAAGTAAAACCAAACAAAAGATATCTAAAGAAATGACATACAGACAAATGGGCTGCCACTCGTGATGCCCTGAAGAATCTACCAACCAAGAATCAACCAAAAAAAATGTAAATGTTTCATATTGAGACTGAGGTAAATTCATACAGCAAAAATACCACATATCTTTCAGTCTAGTTCAATACACACAACCACAATCATGGGAATCTAATCACAATCTCCTTCCACAAGGAGGTTGAGCCACAGAAGGTCATCGCTGAAAGGGCTGGCTATATTGAAGCATTTAAATGGAAAGCTGACTGGAAGGGCACAGGCAACAGGGATGACCGCAGCCTTAAAGAGATTGCCAAGAAAAGTACTTCAAGAAGTTGGGAGAGCTTCACAAGTATTGGAGTAAGGCTGGGGTCAGTGCATCAAGAGCCACAATCGTCTTCAGGAAATTCTCATTTCTGTATATATTGTGTTGCAAGGTTTCAAACGTTTTCCACACCACTTTGAGTGTTTTAACACTAGCTTGTAAATGTTCACCTGACTGCTTCCTAACTTATGATATGCAGATTATATCATATTCACATTATTTTTACCTATGATAATTAGGGTTCTTCCGATTCCGATACTGGTAATGGAAATGCTGCCGATACCACAAAAAAATCTGGCATCAGAATCGGCGAGTATTTGAGTCCACGTACCGATCCGATACCATTTTCCTAAACATAACCTATTTATGCCCGCTAGCTTTGCTAGCTTAGCTTACTTACAGAGTGTCATGGCATGCGCCTGTGATTGGCGTGCGCCCAAATTGATATCGCTCCTCGCTCACTAGTTAGGCGGCCTCCCCCCTCTTTAGGTATGTGACGGAACAGGGCAGCAGAATCAGGCAACGGCCCATGAGCTATCGCCGCTAATGATCCCGGCGCTATAAAACACAGCGGGGAGTGTAGCTCGGGGTCTGACTGTTGGGAAGCTGGACTTTGCGACGCGGTGGATTTTATGAGAGACAGTGGCACAAGAGCGGGGCGATGTGATGCGCCCCAGAGACTTTAAAAAGGGGGGGTGGCCCCTTTGATCTCCACGGGAGGAGCGCGTGAACGAGCTGCGCGAGCACCCACGGCACCTTCACTTCCGCGTCGAGCCTGCCTTTGCATCCCTCCCGCAGAAGTGGAAAAGGCTGCAGAGAGCCTTTAACCCGTTCCTTACCCATTTTTCTAAATAAATTACCCTTTTTCCTGTAAGACCTCGGCTCGTGTCCGTGTTTCATGATGTCGCCCGTGCACTTAGGGTCGAACCCGTTACACAGGGCTAGTAGTATTTTACTTAAAAAAAGAAATGATATATATTATATATATATATATATATATATACAGTGTGTGTGTATATACAGTGGTGTGAAAAACTATTTGCCCCCCTCCTGATTTCTTATTCTTTTGCATGTTTGTCACACAAAATGTTTCTGGTCATCAAACACATTTAACTATTAGTCAAAGATAACACAAGTAAACACAAAATGCAGTTTTTAAATGAGGGGTTTTATTATTTAGGGAGAAAAAAAATCCAAACCTACATGGCCCTGTGTGAAAAAGTAATTGCCCCCTGAACCTAATAACTGGTTGGGCCACCCTTAGCAGCAATAACTGCAATCAAGCGTTTGCGATAACTTGCAACGAGTCTTTTACAGCGCTCTGGAGGAATTTTGGCCCACTCATCTTTGCAGAATTGTTGTAATTCAGCTTTATTTGAGGGTTTTCTAGCATGAACCGCCTTTTTAAGGTCATGCCACAACATCTCAATAGGATTCAGGTCAGGACTTTGACTAGGCCACTCCAAAGTCTTCATTTTGTTTTTCTTCAGCCATTCAGAGGTGGATTTGCTGGTGTGTTTTGGGTCATTGTCCTGCTGCAGCACCCAAGATCGCTTCAGCTTGAGTTGACGAACAGATGGCCGGACATTCTCCTTCAGGATTTTTTGGTAGACAGTAGAATTCATGGTTCCATCTATCACAGCAAGCCTTCCAGGTCCTGAAGCAGCAAAACAACCCCAGACCATCACACTACCACCACCATATTATACTGATGGTATGATGTTCTTTTTCTGAAATGCTGTGTTACTTTTACGCCAGATGTAACGGGACACGCACCTTCCAAAAAGTTAAACTTTTGTCCCGTCGGTCCACAAGGTATTTTCCCAAAAGTCTTGGCAATCATTGAGATGTTTTTTAGCAAAATTGAGACCAGCCTTAATGTTCTTTTTGCTTAAAAGTGGTTTGCGGCTTGGAAATCTGCCATGCAGTCCGTTTTTGCCCAGTCTCTTTCTTATGGTGGAGTCGTGAACACTGACCTTAATTGAGGCAAGTGAGGCCTACAGTTCTTTAGATGTTGTCCTGGGGTCTTTTGTGGCCTCTCGGATGAGTTGTCTCTGCGCTCTTGGGGTAATTTTGGTCGGCCGGCCACTCCTGGGAAGGGTCACCACTGTTCCATGTCTTTGCCATTTGTGGATAATGGCTCTCACTGTGGTTCGCTGGAGTCCCAAAGCTTTAGAAATGGCTTTATTACCTTTACCAGACTGATAGATCTCAATTACTTTTGTTCTCATTTGTTCCTGAATTTCTTTGGATCTTGGCATGATGTCTAGCTTTTGAGGTGCTTTTGGTCTACTTCTCTGTGTCAGGTAGCTCCTATTTAAGTAATTTCTTGATTGAAACAGGTGTGGCAGTAATCAGGCCTGGGGGTGACTACAGAAATTGAACTCAGGTGTGATAAACCACAGTTAAGTTATTTTTTAACAAGGGGGGCAATCACTTTTTCACACAGGGCCATGTAGATTTGGAGTTTTTTTTCTCCCTTAATAACGTAAACCTTCATTTAAAAACTGCATTTTGTGTTCAATTATGTTATCTTTGACTAATAGTTAATGGTTTTTGATGAGCAGAAACATTTAAGTGTGACAAACATGCAAAAGAATAAGAAATCAGGAAGGGGGCAAATAGTTTTTCACACCACTGTATATATATATATATATATATATATATATATATATATATATATATATATATATATACAGTATATATACACTGTACAGTTACACACCCAGGTATCGGATCGGCCGATACCCTGAGCCCAAGTATCGGAATCGGTATCGGGAGGGGAAAAATCGAATCGGAACATCTCTAATGATAATACTTCCCCTATATAAAAGAATATATAGACAGATTTTATTTAAAAAATGCATTTCAATCACATTCTCAGCACTGAGTATTTTCTCCCACCAAGTCTATAGAAATAGCAACTCTAGTTTGAAGAAGCTGTAGGGGTCAAGCTATTATTGCGTGTGACTTTCCATCTCTGGCTCAGAGGATAGTAAAAGTAACTTTACAGAGGTGTTAAAATTAGTGAAGGTGATGTCTGATGAAGTAGTATGCTCTGGTCCCACCCCAATGAGATGTGGCGACATAGCTTACAGCAGGTTATGGTCGCTGAACCACTGGATGTCCAGGTGGAGTACCTTTGAGGGCAAAGCTGGCCTGTTAGGGCGAGACGGTGTCCATCCCATTCAGGAAGGTGCTGGTCTCATTTATTGTAGTATAGCTCATAGTCTCAGAAGAGGCCTAGTTAATCGGTGACAATCCAGAGCCCAGGCCAGAGAGCAGACAGACAGGCTAAACCAACCGTCTGCTAGCTACATAGAGTCGTCACTCAGGGTTCACTATATTGTGACTGTGTCTGTTCCCTGAGCTAAATAAAAATTTAGAAAGACTCAGAAAGTCTGTTTTAGTAATTGAATTAATATAGAGACCAAAAATTTTAAACACACTGAATACACAGCCAGCCCATTTGAAGCTAGGAATGTTAAATATTAGATCTCTCGCATCTAAAGCAGTTAGTGTTAATGAAACTATTGCAAACCAGGAGTTTGATATATTATGTTTAACAGAAACCTGGATTAAAGAGAACGAGTATGTAGCTCTAAACGAAGCTAGTCCTCCTGGATACAGCTACATACACCAGCCACGGCTAACTGGTAGAGGAGGAGGCGTCGCAGGTATTCACAATGATAATCTGTCTATCGTACAAAAACACGGATTTAAATTTAATGCATTTGTGACATAAAAAGTGTAGCTACAAATATGAAGTCAGCTCAGTCGATCCCACTAATTATCATTTACAGACCTCCAGGGCCGTACTCTCAGTTTCTCTGTGAATTTTCAGATTTCCTCTCAAACCTTATCGTTTCTGTAGACAAAACATTAATTGCTGGAGACTTTAATATTCATTTTGAAAATCCAGAAGACCCTCTGAGAACAGCATTTATGTCCATACTGGACTCAGTAGGAGTAAATCAGTGTGTGGTAGGACCCACTCAAGGCAGGTCACACTTTAGATTTAATATTATCCTTTGGATTAAGTATAAGAAATATAATCACAATTCCACATTCTGAAGCTATCTCAGATCACTGTCTTGTCTCGATTAAATTGTGTCATAGTAATAATGTATGCACAACAACGCGCTGCCGCTTTAAACGTACATTCACATCAAATACCACACAGAGCGTTATCAATAATCTCTCAGAGTTATCAGCTTGGATTGGATGACCGTCTGACTCCACAGAACTCGATCTGGTGACTGAATATTTAGAGGCAACATTTCGTTATACCTTAGATAATGTAGCTTCAGTTAAAAGGAAAATGATTAGAGATAAGAAACTCGCTCCTTGGTATAATGACCGCACATGCAGTCTAAAACAGACCGCTCGATAATTAGAACGCAAATGGCGTCAAATTAAATTGTTAGTATTCCAAATAGCATGGAAGGAGAGCATCCTGAATTATAAAAAAAAGCTCTCAGTGCTGCTAGATGGTTGTATCTCTCCACTTACATAGAAAATAACAAGAATAGACAGAGATTTGCATTTAATACCGAAACCTCCCGATTATCTATAAGATTCTGAAAAAAATTGTATCACAACAGCTATGTTCATATTTACATAGAAATAGGATAAACGAACTGTATCAGTCAGGATTTAGGCCTACAGCACAGAGACAGACAGCACTTGTTAAAGTAGTAAATGACCTCTTATTGACCTCTGATCTGAATTGTGTCACTATATTTGTGTTACTCGACCTCAATGCAGCTTTTGACACTATTGATCATAGTATTCTCCTTCACAGATTACAAAAATGTAGTAGGAATTAAGGGAAAGGCCCTCTTGTGGCTCAGATCCTATTCGACTGATCCTTACGAGTTTGTAACATCCATTCTGCATGTTCTCAACTGGAGTTTGGTGTTCCACAGGGATCAGTTTTAGGCCCACTGCTTTTTTCCCTTTACATGCTTCCTCTGGGCAACATAACTCGTAAGCATTGTATTAGTTTTCATTGTTATGCTGATGACAAAAAAAATATGTCTCAGCAAAACCAGGTGAGAAAAAACAGTTCACTAAAGTTGAGCAATGTGTTCAGGGCATAAGAGACTGAATGTTAATTAACTTGTAGCGCAGCCACACAAAAGGGACATTTTCAATAACAGGGAAATGGTTGAAGAGCTAATGCTGCTCACCTGTGGCCGAAGATGTGCCTTGGTAGTTTCTGTTTCCCCTTGTTACAGTGTTTTGGTCACCGGGTAAGCTCGCACGCATGCGCGATCGCAGCGTGAGGGAACCCGGAAGTGACATGGGTCACATGAGCTGGCATAAAGCCGGAACCGGCGAGGAAGCCGGGACGGAGAGATGAAGACAGCGCGCTGCATGTATTTTGAAGCTGAGCGATTGCTTGTGGATTATTGTTCGTTAATTTCATTCAGTACCCAGCTCATTCCGTTTCTCGACCTCCCGGACTTAACATCATTTACCGGTGAGATCGAACCATCTCTCCAACTCACCATTTTCATCCCCATTGCCGTATATCAGACACTGGACTACCATACACACACTCACACACCCGCATACATCACACACACACACTCTTTATATTTGTATTATATTTTATAATACACTTACTAGTACACTAACTAGTACACTTGGTTTAATTTATTACCATTGTTTTGTGTCGCGTTGTATATTGTCCTGCCGCGGTTTTATAAATCCAAGCGTTACATAGTGGTGGCCCATACGGGGAATCTGTATTTTGGGGTATTTTCCGGTTTTGTGTGGCGTGGCTGAACAAAATGGACGCTAACATCGCTAACGCTAATGCTAATGCTAGTAGTGCTGCTAAGGCCGACTTGGTTGTAGCTAATGACGTGCTGGCTCAGGTAGATGATGCATTTGTTACACGCCGTAACCCTACAGCTAAATTAACTTAATTGATTAGTTCTTTTTATATATCTGATAGCCATGATATTGACAATGATGATGATATTATTGTTCATGGGACTGATATTGAGGTAGTGCACGCACTACAAAAGGGACTGTATCAATGCAAGATGGACGTGGTGGCGCTTACAGAGAAAGTGAGCTCCATGGAGCAGGATTTTAGACAATCCCTGGACAGCAGTCTCAACAGGGAAATCAGTCTTCGTGACGCAGTGGACGTGAGCCTGGAAGGGCTGCAGCGCTACTGCCAGGAGGCTCTCGAAAAAATGGAGACAGCCATCGTTGGCTGATTTCTTCGGCGTGACGTCATCTGGGAAAACCGGATGGAGAGATTGCATCCCACTTGTACGCCCACGGCCCACAGGTTAAAGGCCTGCACCCCTGCATCTCATGCACAACATCTTCCAAGCACTCCAACCACTACAGCGACGGCCAAGGTAAAGCCACCAAGCACTCCTAATGGCTACGACGTTCCCTCCTGGTGTTCCAGTACACTCCTCGGCTCTCATGCTCGACCATCCATCTGCGTGGAGTTTCCAGCCTTCTGCGACGCGTCAGAGACAGCTGAAGTGCGGAACTTCATCGAGCAAGCGGAGAAGTATCTGGAGATCAGACCACTGACCCGCCCAGAGCTGCTGGGAACCCTCGGCATGGTTCTACGAGGGCCTGCTCTGAGTTGGTGGAAAGCGGAGAAGGGCAAGGTGAAGGACTGGCAGTCTTTTAAACAGGCATTCATAGTGGCTTTTATACTGGACGACGACCTCGACGAAGGGGAAGACAACTTGAGGTCTCTGGTACAGCAGCCGGGGCAATGCCTGGGAGACGGCGCCGATGACCACCCTGCCATCTGTCTCAAGGGGAACCCTGATATCTCCGAGGAAGCACTATTGGGGCGAAAACAGGAGAACCTCAACACGAGAGTGGCCGGATGTTTAAGAGAAGCGGGGAGCACCGTTGAACAACTGGTGGAGAGAGGCTCTAGGGGAGAGAAAGACGGCAAGGACCGCTTTAAACCGGGTCCAGATGCCATACCCCGAGCACCCCCGCCGTGGAAGGTAGGTGACACCCCGCGTCTACCCACCACGACCACTAAAAGGGCCTCCGACATCTCTCCTTCTCGCCTGCTCTCCTCTCTTCTCTCTCTCTCTCTCCCCCTCTCTCTTTTTCCCTCTACCTGTCTCTCTGTCGAGCTACAGTATACAGTACATGTTGCTCCTGAGCTGCCAGCGATCTAGCTCCTCTGCCCTCTGGAGCTGTCTGACTGGTCCTGGTGTCTTGCTTCTGGTTGGAGATCTCGTTGGATGGATGCCCGCGTGGTCTGCCTCAGATGCGTGTGGTGACTGGGGACGGTTCCACTTTTCCACGAAGACGGTCCTCTTCCCCATCCCCCTGGATGATACACATATTTGAGAAAGACAGTGACACCAAACCTTCATGTAAAATCTTCTGTTTGTCTTAGTTTAATGAGGTAACAGGGAGATTGATCCAAGGATACATCCACCAGTGGTTTGAAACATGTGTGTTAGAGATTATGCGATACATAAACACTGCATATTTTCATTTTGGAATGATCACATTACAGTAGAACGTGGAAATGATTTGACGGTAAAAGGAGATGTGAAAACGTGTGTAGCTTCACATGTGTTATATTTGTGTAAAATAAAGCTGTGAAAATAATATGACTTCCTTTATCATCTGTTCTATTAACATATTGCAGAATATTGCAAATGACTTTGTCTCAAAGCAAGAAATGAGTATGTATTGAGTACAGCAAAAATCGTTTAAACTAGTAGAAAAACAGAGGCAAGAGGACCAGTGAGAAACCTGAGAGAGATATGCACCACCATAAATTAGCCTGTGGTGTTGAAGGGGTCCCCAGCTGGCTCCCATCCACATGGAAAGTAATTACACTGTTTCCCTTTCTCTTTGCTGTCCCTACCAGCCATCAAGTCTTCCAGCTCAAAACAACACCAAGCCATCCTTCTTTCCCACATCCTTTACAACTGTACAACTTTGACTATTAATGCATACACACATATAATAAAAAACCTTATTGTCTCGTTATGCCTTTCTTGACAGGTGTTCTGTTTAAAAGAAGCAAAAACTGACAAGGAATAACTTCAAAAATATGCAATGTGAGTTCTGAACGCCCAGTAATTAGGAAAGGTTTTGACTTTTTCAGAGCCATGAAATCACACTGTTCCCACCTGCGCAACACGTTCATTATCAGTTTCATCACATTGAAATGTGCGAACAAATGACACAGTAGAAGCTTTTTTTTTTTTTTGGTGTTTTTATAGTCTAGAGGAAAAGTGCTGGTTTTCAGGTATTTCTGTGATGAACATATTTCAAACATTTTCTGCTGCTCTAGATTACAACTTGTAAATATTAGAAGGATTAGTTGGCTTGTTTGGATTAGTGAGTTAGTAATTTTGGGGTCATGCATACTCTATATGCATTCATCATCATCATCTCGGTGTTATTTTATCTCATTGTTATCTAACTTGGGTCTTAGGATGCTTCAGGTTCCGTTGTGCACCATTTCTTACTGTGAACTTTAGCAGCATGTGAGCGTCATGATGTGGATAAAAAGAGAGACTCAAAAAAAAGAAGTAAGACATGTAGCCCTCCACTGTCCCTATTTTTAATCTCCAACCATCCTTTTCCCACATTATTGTTATTTAATGTTACTTCTCACTATTTTAGGCCCATTATGTTGCCACTGCCTCATTATCTGCCTGAAGCATAGAAGGGACTGTGGGGAATGATCCCCTGAAAAACACAAGGTGGGATGACCCTGGCTTCCCTCAAATTCCTTCTTTCTCTACGCACATTGCTAAATTGCCTGTTATTTCTCCATTTCTGGGCAGTACATTCCCTCTGTGTGTGTACTTTAATGACAGGTGTGGAGAAGGTTGGAATGCACATGCTCATTAAGCACTGAGGCTGCTTATATCCAAACAGCTATTCCTGTGAAGTCACTCACCATTCCATCATGTGACATGTTGCCAAAGCTATACTCTCCCTTATGACTTTCTCACAAGTTTTCTGTCTTTTCCCACTAAATCTCACAATTCTGTAGCCATATGTGGGTAATTAAAGGTGTTCTGATGACCAATGGACCTATGTTTACATTAGTAAGTTACTTATATCTTGAAGTCACCGCTAGAATTTTTTCTTCTGGATCCCTACTTCTTAGTTTTGATAGCTGCTATATTTAGATTCTAAAGCTAACTAATGAAAGAGAAATTAAGTGATGCATTGATCGTTGATTTACATGTTTTACACCAGTTTTTGCAATAACTTCACTGGCAGGTTAGCAAAGCATGATAACTTTGTTCTTGATAGCCATGGCAAAAAGTTGTATGTTAATCCTATATAACTAGATATGATATTTTACTATGTTGAACATGCAAATCACTTAACTAAGTTAGTTAGCTAGCTTATTTGTCTTTTCTTTTAAATGAACTAGATTTTTGTTACCTAGCTACAGTAACATGGTAAATTTCTGCTACTCTATATCAGAGCTTATGGTATAAAAGTATTTGCAAGATTTAACTGTAAGAATTATACACAGTATACTTTTACACCAAAAAAAATGCTGTACATTGAGAATGTCTTAATACTTTTTTCTTCCATCAATTTAAAAAGAAAAAAAAAAGCATCAGCAAGGTCTCTTCCAGGGAATTATTTCAAAGCAGGCTGGGGTTTCAAGTTGTGCTATTCAAGCTATTTTGAAGAAGCAAAATGAAACAGGCAATGTTGAAGACTGTAGACAAAGTGGTCAGCCAAGAAAAACTTAATGCAGTAGGTGAAAGACAAATCATGTCTTCCCTGCGACATCAGAAGATGTCCAGCAGTGCCATCAGCAAAGAACTGGCAGAAATAGGGTTGCATTTCTGCAAATGTCATTAAGAACTATCTACAGTGTAAAGAAAAGCAAGGAGTTCTGGAAGTGATGGTTGTACTCTCACAATATAATCTGGGATTACATGAAGAGACAGGAGGATTTGAGGCTGCCTACATCCACCAATGATCTGTGGTTAGTTCTCAAAAATGTTTGGAACATCGTATCTGTGGGGTCCATTCCAAAATTACAAGTGCAGGTGAACCTAAAAGAATTGGTGGCAATTCTGGTTTTGCAGGCAAAGGCTGGTTACACTAAATAATGATTTAATTTGGATTTCTCTTCTGTTCATTTACTTTTCATTTTGTACAGATAAGAAATTTACTATTAACAGTTCTATTTTTGAAAGCTTTCTTACTTTTAACCGTTTTTTCACACCTGCCTATAACCTTTGCACAGTACTTACAGTAACACACACACACACACACACACAAATAGCCTGGCAAAAAACTAAACAAAAAAAAAAGGCACACGCTTTAATATTTTGTTGGACTGCATTTTGCTGAGTTTCAATAAGCTTAAGCAATGTCACAACATTTATTTCAGTACTGAGTCACATTAATTTCTCTCCAAGATCTTGTATTGATGATTCTTAATTTGGCTAAGGTCTAGACCCTGAACAACTTGATCACCTGATGAATCCTGGCATTATCATCTTGGAATATGGCCATTTATGGAAAAACCTTGTCATTCAGTATTTATCCAGGGTGTCGGCTGACCTCATTTGATGTGGCAACTCCGCATCATAACACTGCCCCCACAGGCTGGTAAGGTAGACACTAGGCATGATGGGTCATCACTTCATCTGGTTCTCTTCTTACCCTGATGCTCCCATGACTCTGGAATTGGGTAAATGTGGACTCATCGAACCACATGACCTTTTTCCAATCCTCTATCATCCATTATATATAGTACTTATCATTATGCCCTCAATTTTGACTAAGTCACCAACAGTGCCACCAGCAAAGCATACAGCATCACCATCAGACCTCCCCCTCCATGCTTCACAGTGGAAGCGACACATCCAGGAACATCAGTTAACCCTCTCAAAGTCAAACAAAGACATGGCAGTTAGAATAAAAAAATTCGAATTTGAAAATCAGAACAAAGGAAAGATATAATGTTCATTCTCCTTGTGTTTCCTGGCAACAAGCAAGTCTTCTGCTTGTTGTTCATTCCAAGTAATTGTTTCCTTGCCAAAGTTCAGCAACGGAGGCCTGACTCATGCCGTCTCCTCTGAATTATGGATGTTGAAACATTTCCCCGAGAAGCATTTATATGGGCTCTAGTCTGAGGTGCTGTAGATCTGCGATTTCTGAGGCTGGTCATTCTAATAAGCTTATCCTCTGAAGTCAGAGCCAAGTTCATCATAGTGCGTGATGGTTTGGTGTAAGAATTGGAGATGCATTTAAAGCCCTTGATTATTTTTTTTTGGATTGACTGAGGTTCTTTCTTAAATTAATGATGGCCTGTCTTCTGGATCCAAGATGGCGGCGCGGCAGTAGCGTGCAGCGGCCGTTCCGGAGCCAAAATGGTGCTACGTTGTTTATGTTTTGTGTGTAGCGGGTTTTTTTTACCCTGTGTATGGATATCGTCACAACTGGTGTCCGTACATACAGTACAACAGTCAGACACTTTTCAACCTTAATAACCCAGTTATCGACATCCACGATGAGCTGCGGGAAAAGCTACGTGACCTCGGCTTGCTACGTGAACCAGGCCTCGAAGCCTCTGCGTTGCCTGATGCCGGCGGCCGGAGGAGGGGACATCGGAAACGGTGCAACCAGGAAGCGGAAGCGCGGCAAGCCGATGGGAGTCTGTGCTAGGCTAAAAACAAACCCTAGCCGGCCAGCTCTCCCGTCCATCATCTTATCCAACGTCTGCTCCCTGGACAATAAACTGGACTACATCCGACTCCAGCAGGCTACACAGCGTGAGGTTAGAGACTGCTGTGTCTTTGTTTTCACGGAGACATGGTTCAGCGACAGAGTACCGGACGCTGCTATCCAGCTAGACGGGCTAGTCTCGTTTCGTGCCGACAAAAATGCAGCTCTGTGCGGTAAGACTCGCGGTGCCGGCTTGTGTGTTTACATCAACGGGAAATGGTGCAAGAACTCTGTGTTAGTTTCTAGTTATTGCTCATCGCTGGTGGAGTTTGTGACTGTTAGATGCAGACCTTTTTATTTACCACGGGAATTCACCACGGTTTTCATTATCGGAGTGTACATTCCACCTAGCACTAATGCTAAGGAAGCGCTATGGGAACTGTATACAAAGATCAGTGAACTGCAAAATACACACCCAGATGGACTGTTTATTTTTGCTGGAGATTTCAACCATGCAAATCTCAAGTCAGTGCTTCCTAGATTCCATCAGTATGTGGACTTTGCAACGAGAAAAACACGCTGGATCTTGTTTACACAAACATCCCCGGCGCATATCGGGCAGAGCCCCGCCCCCACCTTGGCTACTCAGACCACATCTCTGTTATGCTAATTCCAGCATATAGACCACTTGTCAGGCGTTCAAAACTGGTTCTGAAGCAGGTGAAAACCTGGCCAGCAGGAGCCAACTCTGCTCTTCAGGACTGTTTCGAGAGCACTGACTGGAACATGTCTCCAAGAACATCATCTCACGACTCAACCAGAAACCGTGGATTACTGCGGAAGTGCGTGCACTTCTGAGGACCCGAGACTCTGCTTTCAAAGCGGGAGACAAGGTGGCCCTTAGAAGAGCAAGGGCCGAACTTTCTCGGGCCATCAGAGAAGCGAAGCACGCACACACCCAGAGAATCCACAACCACTTCACAGACAGCGGCGACACACGGCGCATGTGGCAGAGCTTACAAGCCATCACAAACTACAGGACGACATCACCTGTCTGTGACGGTGACGGCTCCCTCCCAGATGCGCTGAACAACTTCTATGCTCGGTTCAACAGGCAGAAAGACGTGGCGGCGAGGAAGACCACCCCTCCTCTGAACGAACGGGTGCTGTGTCTCACTACAGCTGAGGTGAGGAAAACTCTACACAGAGTCAACCCACGTAAAGCTGCTGGACCAGACAACATCCCAGGCAGAGTGCTCAGAGAATGTGCTGAACAGCTGGCAGATGTTCTCACCGACATCTTCAACATCTCTCTGAGCAGTGCCGTCATTCCCACGTGCTTCAAGACCACCACCATCGTCCCTGTGCCCAAGAAGTCTACTGTGTCCTGTCTCAATGACTACCGTCCCGTTGCACTTACACCCACCATCATGAAGTGCTTCATGAGGCTCGTCATGAGACACATCAAGACCCTGCTGCCCCCCTTCCCGGCAGCCACTGCAATTTGCGTACCGTCCTAACCGCTCAATGGACGACGCCATCTCCACTACACTCCATCTTGCCCTCACACACTTGGACAAGAAGGAGACATACGTTTGAATGCTGTAAATAGATATCAGCTCAGCATTCAACACTATCATCCCCCAACAACTGATCGGGAAGCTAAGCCTGTTTGGCCTGAACACCTCCCTCTGCAACTGGATCCTGGACTTTCTGACCGGAAGGCCTCAGTCAGTACGGATCGGGAACTGCACCTCTAGCACCACCACACTGAGCACTGGGGCCCCACAAGGCTGTGTACTCAGTCCCCTGCTGTTCACACTGCTGACTCACAACTGTGTAGCCACACACAGTTTGAATCACATCATTAAGTTCGCTGATGATACGACCGTGGTGGGTTTCATTAGCAAGAACGACGAGTCAGCGTACAGAGAGGAAGTGCAGAGGCTAACGGACTGGTGTAAAGACAACAACCTGTCTCTGAATGTTTTTTTTTTCCATACTTTATTTATAAGTTTTTCTAGCATTACAGAGTTATCAAAGACATGTCGAAAATACAGTTTACATAACCCCTCACCCTGACTATACATAGGAAAGGTAGTTAGAATGTAAATAAGGGATTATCAAAATAAAATGCAATCAATAACCTCTTAATAATAAAGAACAGTTATTGTAACCCCCACCCTCCCCAGCCTCCTCCCTCCTCCCAATAACAAGGAAAAAAAAAATGTATTTAAAAAAAAATATAAAAAAAATAAATAAATTATACACTTGTGCCATAGACATTTTAGAGCATTTAACCCTTGAATCAAACATACATATCAACATAAATATAAGTCCTCCACCAGGGGGACGGGGGACAGGGGGACAACATAGACATTATTTTCAACTGAGCAGGGGAGTATGTGTTTCCATGTACTCAAGAAAAGAGCCCCAAATCTTACAGAAGCTCTTGGAAGATCCCCTAAGTGCATGCCTAATTTTTTCCAGTTTGATGAAGTGAAAGATTTCTTTAATCCACCTTGAGTGGGTAGGTGAGTCAACTGATTTCCATTGCATTAGAATCAAACGCCTAGCCAGTAGGGATACAAAGGCCACAAATTCTGCCTTGTAGCCTAGAAGATGAACTGATAAGGGAAGCACACCGAAGAGTGCTGTTATAGCTACAGGTTTGATTGCTGTCCCAACTACCTGAGATATTGTTTCAAATATTTGGACCCAATACCCATGTAAACTTGGGCAGGACCAGAACATATGTGTCAGGGTCGCTGGACCCTGATGACAACGGTCGCAGATAGGATCAACATCAGAGTAAATTTTGGAGAGCCTGACTTTAGTCCAGTGAACACGATGGAGTATTTTGCATTGGATCCATCCATGATTGGCACATAGAGATGAAGTATGCACCCTATTCAAGATATTGTCCCATAGTTCATCTGGAATCTCTTCCGATAGGTCTTCCTCCCACTGTGTTTTTAAAGATGTTAGTGAACTACTATGCAGGAGACATATTTTATCATAAATGTAGGAGATCATCCCTTTCCCACTAGGTCCTGGTTCAAGGAATGAGTCCAAGGGAGTTGGAACTGGCAGATTAGGAAACTGAGGATGCATATCCCGAATGAAACTGCGAACCTGTAAATACCGGAAAAAATTATTTTGGGGCAATAAAAACTTATCTGAAAGCTGCTGAAAAGATGCAAAAACATCATCTATATATAAATCTCTAAACACAGATAAGCCGTAGGTTGCCCAATGGGAAAAAGTCCTATCCATCATGGATGGTGGGAAAACAAAGTTTGAAGCTATGGGGGCTGACATAGGGAAAGCTTGTAATCCTTTATGCCGTCTAAACTGTCTCCAGATTCGCAATGAAGTTTTTACAGTTACATTTTTAGTAAAGAGAGCGTGTGAACTATTAATTGGGGAATGTAACAGGGCTGCTAGTGTAGTGGGCAGACAAGAGGTTATTTCCATAGCAAGCCACATAGGTAAACACTGAGGCTGGCTTAGCCAGTACTGAAAGACTCTAAAGTTAGCCGCCCAATAGTAGTACTGAAAGTTGGGCAAGGCCATACCTCCAAGAGACTTAGGACGCTGAAGAAGTACTTTACGGATTCTAGCAGTCTTTTTATTCCATATAAACTCTGTAATTAGACCGTCAAGTCTTCGGAAAAAGGACTGAGGGAGAAAAACAGGGATGCACTGAAACAGATATGAGAATTTTGGGAGGGTATTCATTTTCACAGTATTAATTCTGCCTGCCAAGGACAGAGGGAGCACTGACCACCTCTCAAAGTCTTTCTGAACTTGGGACATCAAATTATCAAAGTTAAATTTTGAAAGATCTTGAAATCTATTGGTTATCCAAACCCCAAGGTATTTAAATTTACTCTGTGCCATTTTAAATGGCAAAGTATGTAAGGGATATTCTTTGGCGGCTGAATTTAGTGGGAAAATTTCACTTTTGGATAAATTTAGTTTATAGCCTGAAATAGAACCAAAAGATTGCAGAATATTAATAGCTGCCGGAACTGACACAGTAAAATCTGAAATATAAAGAAGCAGATCGTCTGCATATAGCGAGACCTTCTGCTCTGTACCCATTCTTGTTATTCCTTTTATTAATGGGTTGATTTTCAAAGCAGTAGAAAGGGGTTCGATGGCAATGGCAAAAAGAAGTGGGCTCAAGGGGCATCCTTGACGAGTGGATCTATGGAGGTTAAAGTATTCAGAACAAGTATTATTAGTTCTAACTGAGGCTTGGGGAGCGGAATACAACAGTTTTACCCATGAGATGAATCTTGCACCAAAACCAAATTTTCTTTAAAGTGTAAAACAAATATCCCCATTCCA
This sequence comes from Channallabes apus, assembly GCA_030522415.1. Classification (NCBI taxonomy): domain Eukaryota; kingdom Metazoa; phylum Chordata; class Actinopteri; order Siluriformes; family Clariidae; genus Channallabes; species Channallabes apus. The sequence goes on from CM060110.1 coordinate 27,917,030, forward strand.
CCCGATCAAATGCTTTCTCAGCATCTAATGATATTACAGCTTCCGGGGTAGAACAGGATGAAGAATTGTACACCACATTACATAATCGTCTAACATTGAAAAAAGAATGTCTACTCTTTATAAAACCGGTCTGGTCTGGAGATATAATTGATGGCAATATAGATTCCAGTCGCATTGATAGTAGTTTTGATAATAACTTAAAGTCTACATTAAGTAAACTAACAGGCCGGTATGAGGAGCATTCCAAAGGGTCTTTATCCTTTTTAAGGATCAGGGAGATTGAGGCTTGATTAAGTGTTTGAGGAAGTTTAAGTGACTTAAATGATTCGTTATACATTTCTATTAGTATGGGAGCCAATTTACTTATGAACTTCTTGTAAAATTCTACTGGATATCCATCGGGTCCAGGACATTTGCCACACTGTAAAGAGGAAGCAGCTTGGATCAGTTCTTCTATACTAATGGGTGCTTCAAGTTGATCAACTGAATTAGAATTAACTCTTGGGATATTAAAGGCACTGAAAAAGTTATCAAAATCAGATGAATTAGCAGTTTGCTCAGAAGCATAAAGTGAAGTATAATAGTCCTTAAACTGATTATTGATTAATATGGGATCTGTTGTTATTCCTGTAGGCATTCGGATTTGGGGGATAAGGTGGGAAGTTGATTCATGTCTTAGTTGTAGGGCTAGCAGCCTACCTGCTTTGTCACCCTCTTCATAATACCTAGACTTGGTTCTAAGTAATAAATTCTCTGCATGACTTGTTGACAGAATCTCAAACTCTGCCTGTAATGACTGGCGTTCCTTATAAATATATGAAGATGGGGTAACCGCATACATGTTGTCTAGCTGAATAATTTTTTGTGTTATCTCCGTGCGTCTCTTTTTGTTTAACTTTCCCCTGTGACTAATATATGAAATGATTTCTCCTCTAAGAAATGCCTTCAAAGTCTCCCAAAGAAGAGATGCAGATATCTCTGGGCTGCTATTCATGGATATAAAAAAGTCTATTTTATTAGAGACATACTCTACAAAGCTTTGGTCTAATAGCATACGAGTATTCAGCCGCCACAATGGACGTGTGCCATCAGGCCCCTCCAAGTAGATATTCATAGTTACTGGTGCATGGTCTGATATTAAAATAGCATTATAATCACATGATTCTACAGACTGAATAAATTTATTATCTATTATAAAGTAGTCAATGCGTGTGTATGTTTGGTGCACATGAGAAAAAAAAGAGAATGCTCTACCATGTGGATTGAAAAAACGCCAGGGATCTGAAACTGAAAATTCCTCCATAAATGATTGAATTATACGAGCAGATTTTGAGGGTGAATTGCGTTTGGGAGACGAACGATCAAGATTCGGGTTAAGCCAACAATTGAAATCCCCTCCTAAAATAAGAAAACTTAAAGATACATCTGGCAGTGAGGAAAACAAATGTCTAAAGAATTTGTCATCGTCCCAATTAGGAGCATAAATATTGACCAAGAGAAGTGCAGTATTTCCAATTCTCCCTGAGACAATGACGTACCTGCCATTTGGATCTGTTTTAACATCTGAACATACAAATTTCACTGTTTTGTGTATAAGGATTGCTGTCCCTCTAGCTTTGCCCTGAAATGAGGAATGGTAAACCTGGCCAACCCATCTTCTTTTTAACAATAAGTAGTCTTTAGCTTTAAGATGAGTTTCCTGGAGGTATACAATATGTGCACCTAAGTGTTGAAGGTGATGTAACACTTTGCTCCGTTTCACTGGTTCGTTTACTCCCTTACAGTTCCAACTTACAAATCTTAGGCTACTACCCCCCGGCCTAAGCGTCACCTCAGGTTGAGCCATATCTATAATGATTGTGTAAAATCAAATGTATAGAAAAAATAATTATAGAATAAAATATAATACAATACTGATAAGAGCTTCTGAAACAGAGAAAACTGTAGTTGGCACAATAAAAAAAAAAAAAAAAATAAATAAAAAAAATAAATAAAAAAAAAACGCATCTCCCCAAACGAGATACATGCATGACCCTTCTTTAACGTTAACTTTCTTACTAAACCTACTGAGGCAACGCAAGTTTAACTCTAACTCGCAACTTGTCGCCTCAGAGAAGGCAACGGTATTTTAAATAAAACAGGGAGCTACACAGAACAGCCCTTGTGAAATTATGTCTAGCCTGGTCCAACCCCCATATACAATATTTTACTGAAATCACAATACCAGGACCATTAATACAAATAAAAAGGAAAAAGGAAAAAAGAGGTTAAACCTCAGAGTACACTTGGCATCCTTTGTGAATTACCTATAATAGAAGGTCCGTGCTACCAATAGACATAATGGTGACCAGTAAGGGTATTCAGACCAGTCTATGAACTATGTGTCATTACCTACAGCTTCTGTAGATTTCAGGTTTTTGCGAATGAAGTCCAGTGCCTCGGACGGTTCCACAAATTTATGTGAGACTCCATCAGCTGTAGTAATCCTTAGCACCGCGGGGAAAAGTAAGCCAAACTTGATTCCAGGACACAAGTGGAGTGCGCGTTTGACATCTCTGAATGCAGACCGCTTCTTGGCCACCGCCGTGGTGTAGTCAGCGAAGATAGACAGTCTCTTACCGTCGTAATTAAGAGGAGAGAGTTCCGCAGCCCTTTGAAGAATGTCAGTACGAACATGAAAGTAATGCACTCTAATGACGAGTGGACGAGGAGGCTGCCCTTTCTTCGGTTTTTCGCGTAGTGAACGGTGCGCGCGATCCAATAAGGGCTTATCCCGTAGTTGTAGTACATCTTGCAGGAGTTGGGCCACATATTCAGTTGGACGAGAGCCTTCGTTGCCTTCCGGGAGCCCCACTAGGCGAATATTGTTCCTCCTGGCACGGCCTTCCAAATCTTCGCATTTAGCATCGAGTTGAGTTAAGCGATCATTAAAAGTCGAAATCAAATTCTCCAGCTCTGTTATGCGATCGCTATGATCAGAAGAAGAGCACTCTAATTCTTTGATGGTACTAGTATTGGATTCGACCCTCTGCTGTAAAGGCTCCAACCAGCCTTTGACGTCTGAACGCACTGTGACAATCTCCGAGCGTAAGTCAGTAGATAATGAATCTATTTTCTGACATATCTCATTCTTGACAGAGTCCAGCATCATCTGAAGACTAGTGATATTCCCGGATGAGTTATCCGCGGCGTATTCTTTTCCCGGGGATCCGCTAGTATCACCTGTAGAGACCGGGGCTTTGTTGCGGCCTCCTCTACCCGTGTCGGTTTTGGAACGAGACGTCGCCATGTTTATACTTATGATTTATACAAGCGTACACTTAAAGTCTCTGAAGCTAGTTTTTTAACACAGTTTTACAGAAACAACACAAAGAAAGAAAAAAATTGAGCTGTACTATTAAATAAGTGAACAAATATGTTGCCTTCCCTGGGAGCGTTCGAAAACACGTCTTACATGCTTAACGCGCAACAGCGCCCCCTGTCTCTGAATGTTGACAAGACAAAGGAGATGGTTGTTGACTTTAGGAGGAGACGAGGCGACCATTCTCCGCTGAGCATCAACGGCTCTTCTGTGGGAATCGTTGAAAGCACCAAATTCCTGGGTGTCCACCTAGAGAAGGACCTCAGCTGGTCCCTCAACACCAGCTCCCTACACAAGAAAGCCCAACAGCGTCTCTTCTTTCTGAGGAGACTGAGAAAGGCCCAGCTTCCACCACCGATCCTGACCACCTTCTATAGAGGAACTATCGAGAGCATCCTGAGCAGCTGCATCACTGTCTGGTTTGGGAATTGTGCCATATCGGACCGCAAGACCCTACAGCAGATAGTGAGGACAGCGGAGAAGATCATCGGGGTCTCTCTGCCCTCCATTGAAGACATCTACACCACACGCTGCATCCTAAAAGCAACCAGCATTGTGGCTGATCAGACACACCCCTCTCAGACACTCTTCACACTCCTGCCATCTGGAAAAAGGTACCGAAGCATTCGGGCACACACCCAGTTTTTTTCCACAAGCCATCCGTCTCCTCAACAAAAAAGGACTGGACTGATAAACACACACACACACGCACACACACACACACACACACACACACACAAACACAAACACAAACATTATCACTCAGCTTAACTCAACTACCTCAAAATATTGGGACTGGACAGACATATCAACACAAGTGCAGGCACACTGACCTACACTACCAAACTATCATCCACACCAATCTGTAAATGCTTCACTGTTTATCTCTTTTGCACAATAATCATTACTGGACTACTTTTTGCACAATAATCATTACTGGTCTACTTTTTGCACAATAATCATTACTGGTCTACTTTTTGCACTAATTCCTCAATTTTTGCTGCTGATGTTTACAGTTTCTCACTACCTCAACACCATATTATTCTGTTACGTTATGCCATGTTCGTTGCACTGTCACTTTGTTGTTGCTCTTGTTTGCACATTTGCACATGCACTTTATGTTGTCTGTAAAACCTGTAGTCTTACTTAGCTAGTTAATTTTTGTAAATGTATGTTGTAATTTATGTTAGTCTATCTGTCTTGTCTCAGCTAGCCAGCTAACTAGGCCTCTTTAGTTAGCTGGTTTAGTGTTTCTGTTAATTTATGTTGTAAATTTATGTTGCATGTAGCACCTTGGTCCTGGAGGAACGTTGTTTCGTTTCACTGTGTACTAACTGTATATGGTTGAAATTCAATTCAATTTTATTTGTATAGCGCTTTTAACAATTGACATTGTCTCAAAACAGCTTTACACAATCAAAAGAATTATTTAAGTTTGTATGGAGTGTGAATGTGTATGAATCAAAATGGTCAGATAGTCCATGGTGAGCAAGCCGCGGGCGACAGTGGCAAGGAAAAACTCCCTGAGATGGTAATAGGAAGAAACCTTGAGAGGAACCAGACTCAACAGGGAACCCATCCTCATCTGGGTGTAACAGATAGCAGGAAATGATCTGCATTTATACAGTGTGTTAGGTGGCAGGCAGTTCAGCTTGATGTTAATTGATGTTAAAATGGAGTCCAGGTAGTTATTGGAGACTCAGATAGACTTTCCAGTCCTGAAATATCGAATTGTCAAGTCCTCAGAAAAACAGCTGCTAACACCAGTCGAGGCCAGAACCGTCTTCTAAGTAGAGAGAATCATCCCCAGACACCAGCCGCATCCCAAAGAGACACACGGGGCATCCATGCGACGAGACCTCCAACCAGAAGCGGGGCACCAGGATGGATCAGACAGGTCCGGAGGGCAGAGGGAGTCTGGATCACTGGTATCTCAGGGATGACATGTATAGCTCGACAGAGAGAGAGAGAGAGAGAAAGAGTGAAAGGGTGAGACGGGGGAGAGAGGAAAGAGAGAGAGGGGGAGAAAGAGAAGAAGAGGAGGGATGGCAGTTAGCTATGGTCACAGTCACATAATGTATAATGTGAATGTATATTTACTGTAGAGTGCAAGCAGGGACACCGGCAGGACTAATTATGACAGCACAACTAAAAGGGAGAGCCAGAAGGAAACACAAACATGAGGGATCCCTGAGATGTAAAGCAAACAATCACCTCACCGTCAACAAACCTGAGTGATCAAATGAGAGTGAGGAAGACAGCATCGAAACATACCAGTTCACCATAATACTCTACGTTCATGAGTCCCCCAGATCTGCTCCTTTACCTAAGGCAAATCTATTTATAAAAATGCTTGGCTAAATAAATAAGTTTTTAGCCTAGACTTAAACACTGAGACTGTGTCTGAGTCCCGAACACTATTTGGAAGACTATTCCATAATTTTGGGGCTTTGTAAGAAAAAGCTCTGCCCCCAGCTGTAGTTTTCATAATACGCGGTACTGACAAGCAGCCTGCATCCATTGTTCGAAGTAAGCGTGGCGGATCGTAAGACACTAGCAGTTCGCTCAGATACTGCGGCGCGAGACCATTTAATGCTTTATATGTCAAGAGTAGTATTTTAAAATCAATGCGAAATTTCACAGGGAGCCAATGCAGTGAAGATAGGATAGGGGTGATGTGCTAATAATCTTCTGGTTCTAGTGAGGACTCTCGCTGCTGCATTCTGGACTAGCTGAAGCTTGTTTATGCACCTAGCTGAACAACCAGACAGTAAGGAATTACAATATTCCAATCTAGAAGTGATAAAAGCATGAACTAGTTTTTCTGCATCGTTTATCCATCCATCCATTTTCTTCCGCTTATCCGAGGTCGGGTCGCGGGGGCAGCAGCTTCAGCAGGGATGCCCAGACTTCCCTCTCCCTGGCCACATCTTCCAGCTCTTCCGGGGGGATCCCAAGGCGTTCCCAGGCCAGCCGAGAGACATAGTCCCTCCAGCATGTCCTGGGTCTTCCCCGGGGCCTCTTTCCGGTGGGGCGTGTCCGGAACACCTCACAAGGGAGGCGTCCAGGGGGCATCCTAAATAGATGCCCAAGCCACCTCATCTGGCTCCTCTCGATGCGGAGGAGCAGCGGCTCTACTCTGAGCCCCTCCCGGATGACTGAGCTTCTCACCCTATCTCTAAGGGAGGGCCCAGACACCCTGCGGAGGGAACTCATTTCGGCCGCTTGTATTCGCGATCTTGTTCTTTCGGTCACTACCCACAGCTCATGACCATAGGTGAGGGTAGGAACGTAGATCGACTGGTAAATTGAGAGCTTTGCCTTTTGGCTCAGCTCTTTCTTCACCACGATGGACCGATACAGAGCCCGCATCACTGCAGACGCTGCCCCGATCCGCCTGTCGATCTCCCGTTCCATTTTACCCTCACTCGTGAACAAGACCCCGAGATACTTAAACTCCTCCACTTGGGGCAGGATCTCACTCCCAACCCTGAGAGGGCACTCCACTCTTTTCCGGCTGAGGACCATGGCCTCAGATTTGGAGGTGCTGATTCTCATCCCAGCCGCTTCACACTCAGCTGCGAACCGATCCAGTGAGAGCTGTAGGTCGCAGGATGATGAGGCCAACAGAACAACGTCATCTGCAAAAAACAGTGACCCAATCCTGAGCCCACCAAACTGTACTCCCTCAACGACCTGGCTGCGCCTAGAAATCCTGTCCATAAAAATTATGAACAGGATCGGTGACAAAGGGCAGCACTGTCGGAGTCCTACTCTCACCGGAAACAGGTCCGACTTACTACCGGCAATGCGGACCAAGCTCCGACACCGACACAGGGACCGGACAGCCCTTACCAGGGAATCCGATATCCCATACTCCCGGAGTACCCCCCACAGGACTCCCCGAGGGACACGGTCGAATGCCTTCTCCAAGTCCACAAAGCACATGTAGACTGGTTGGGCAAACTCCCATGCCCTCTCCAGGACCCTGCTAAGGGTGTAGAGCTGGTCCACTGTTCCGCGACCTGGACGAAAACCACACTGCTCCTCCTGAATCCGAGGTTCGACTATCCGACGGACCCTCCTTTCCAGGACCGCTGAATAGACTTTCCTGGGGAGGCTGAGGAGTGTGGGTCATTTACGCTCTCTAGCGCCCCCTCCAGAGACCCCAAAAAGGGCGGGTACTCCAAACTGCTGTTCGGTGCATAAGCGCAAACAACAGTAAGGATCCGTCCCTCCACCCGAAGGCGGAGGGAGGCCACCCTCTCGTCCACTGCGGTGAACCCCAATGTACAGGCCCCGAGCCGGGGGGCAATAAGTATGCCCACACCTGCTCGAAGCCTCTCACCGGTGGCAACTCCAGAGTAGAAGAGTCCAGCCCCTCTCAAGGAGACTGGTTCCAGAGTCCAAGCTGTGCGTCGAGGTGAGTCCAAATATATCTAGCCGGAACTTCTCAACCTCACACACTAGCTCAGGCTCCTTCCCCGCCAGAGAGGTGACATTCCACATCCCTAGAGCCAGCTTCTGCAGCCGAGGATCAGACTGCCAAGGCCCCTGTCCTCTGCCACCGCCCAGCTCACACTGCACCTGACCTCTTTGGCCCCTCCTACAGGTGGTGAGCCCATGGGAAGGGGGACCCACGTTGCCTCTTCGGGCTGTGCCCGGCCGGGCCCCATGGGTGCAGGCCCGACCACCAGGCGCTCGCCATCGGGCCCCACCTCCAGGCCTGGCTCCAGAGGGAGGCCCCGGTGACCCACGTCCGGGTGAGGGAAAACGTTTTCCAATGGTTGTACTCGTCATAAGAGGTCTTTTGAACCACTCTTTGTCTGTTCCCTCACCTAGGACCAGATTGCCATGGGTGACCCTGCCGGGGGCATGAAGCCCCCGACAACATAGCTCCCAGGATCATTGGGACACGCAAACCCCTCCACCACGATAAGGTGGTGGTTCAAGGAGGGGTCTGCATCGTTTAGCGACAATATATTTCTTATCTTGGCAATATTTCTGAAGTGAAAGAATGCTATCCTGGTGATATTATCTACATGAGCTTCAAATGAAAGACTGGAATCTATAATCACGCCGAGGTCTTTTACTGTTGCACTTGATGTAACAGAAAGGCCATCTAAAGTTATACCTAGTTATACCTAGCTGTATGCGGTCCTATGACTAGAACTTCTGTCTTATCTGGATTAAGCAGAAGGAAGTTAATTAGCATCCAATTTCTTATGTCCTGCACACATTGCTCAACTTTAGTTAGCTGGTTTTTCTCATCAGGTTTTGCTGAGACATATAACTGTGTGTCGTCAGCATAACAATGAAAACTAATACCATGCTTACGGATTTGAGATTACAGTGGGAGCCACACCAAATAGCCGCGACAGTGTGGCTGAAGTGTGAATGGCGTGTGAATGGCCTTTGCACGCCGTAATCCCCCCTCCCCTTTCTGGCCGAAAGGCGTGTCAAGATTTCACAGTAAACACGCCCATTCAAGCCCTATTTATTCATTTACCTGGTTCCACCACTAGATGGCGCTTCGTTCTCAAGAACACATTAAAACAAGCCAGCTGCGCTGAGTTGCAATCACGTGATTTTAACAACCCGCCTCCACCCCCGCCGAACTGACGCTGCCAAACTACAGAGATGAAGATGGCGGCTTAACGGACTATTCGTGGTAAGTGATGTTTTATTTTATAAAATGTGTTTGGGGTAGTTTACAGTTTATTTCCCAGTTTAGTTTTTTTATTGGCCGTTTGAAATATCACTGGCAGCACCAGCAGCGGTCAGATGTGACTTTAGAGAACTTAATGTTCTGTTTACCAAGTCTGGAGTTAATATTACAGCTTACTGTCAGTGTCACACACTCACAATGTCACTCCACTTTAACTCAAAAACATGCTCAAGCTTCGACAATACTATTAATGTCCCTATTACAAGAGCTGCACTACCCGATGAAGAGTGCTTGTGTTCTCTGTAAATACTGAGAGAATCTCACCGCGTGTTGTCTGGATAAATTCAGCGCTTATTTATTCTCTGGTTAAGAGTTAATCTGCAGGTTATTTCTGTGACTGTAATATAATGTGATGCAGTTGATGAGGGACACAGACTGAGGGGAGCTGTACAGGAGCTAGTAACGCTCATAACCCGGTTTATATTTTATACACTTTCCGCGGTAGCGCGAGCGCTTAGTTAAAGAGCTGAATAACAACACTGAAGTGTTTATCAGTTAAGGAGGAGGAGGGGGGGAGAGGTGTGTGTGTGTGTGAGGGGCTTCAGTAAGTTATAGTTTGGCTTCAGAGATGAACTAATGCTCATATACGAGTGTTATATCGCTTAACTTATTTGTACGAGAAGCGCATTAAGTAAATTCCCGGTTAATTTAATGCAGACGATAATACAGACAGTCAGTGGTTAACACTAACACTGTTCACTGGTTAACACTAACACTGTTCACTGGTTAACACTAACACTGTTCACTGGTTAACATTAGCACAGGCAGATTATTTACATTACAGAATCCCCAAAGCAGTGTTTTACACACTCTGTGGTAAATAGGTTTATTAATATATATTGTTTTTATTAGAACTAGATGTTCTGTGAAGTTTATTTATCTTTGTCTTGACTAAATTCTCCTGTTGTCTTTAAGCAGAGCTCCGTTGTGGAGGATTGGGGGGTCAGACGGCTGACGGCTGGACTTTTGGAGCTACAGGACTGGAGGAGCCTGAACAAGCTGTTGAGGGAGCTGTAGGAGGGATGACGTCACAGTCCGACAGCTTTAGAATGATGTTTGATCAGGTCTACTGTATATTCTGAACATAGAACTGCAAAATGTCTGATACAGTACTTTGGGGGAAACAAAGACTTCAACTGTTCCATGTTTAATAGTTTTGATATTTGAAAAATTAATACTTTAATGTAAAAGGACTATAGATAGAGACTTATAAGCAGCTGGTGTATCCGGGTAGTTTAATGAACTTTAAGCAAAAAGACAACATGTATTCATCTGTTTTATATAAATTACTGTTTTAACTTTGACTAGTTTTGGAAGAATAAATTGAATTGTTAAAGTCATGTTTTGCGTGTTTTAATTTTGGGGGATTGTTTGGGTATTTAAAAATTGTTTAGTTGAACCAACAACTTCAATGGGCAAAAAATGGGACACAACTTTGTTTTAAATAGTCAAAGAGTTGGGCTGAAAATAATAATAATAATAATTATTGATCATAGAAACAAATGAAACCAGTTAAACACTTGATTATATGTGTTTGTGATTGTGACCCATAATAATTTTTTCTCAGTATAAATAAATGTTTTGGGTTTTAAGAACTCCAAAAGAGCAACGACAAACTTGGTATTCTCCATTGAGGTTTCTCACCTTCCACTCCTGAGTATGACATGGTGTTAATTGCTCTGTGTGTGTGTGTGTTTTTGGCGGGGGGATGGGTGTGTGTGTGTTTTCGGCTGTTCAGCAGTTCTAAACACAAGCACAGTTTTTGTCCTTAACTAAAATACTTCAATACGTTAATGAATTTATTTTGCTGAATAAGGTAATAAGCGATATTTAAACCAAACCAGTAAGTTAAGTAAGTGTTCCATACATTAAAGTACTGTGTATAACCAAGTGCCCTAGCAAACACAGTTACAGTACAGTTTACAGTACAAACAGAGTGTGTGCGCTGGGGGGATTGGAAGGTGAGTGAGAATACTCATTTACAAGACAAAAGACGGTTAGAGGCAGCGCCGTTCTAGACCAGACAACACGGGGTGGGGGAGGGGCGCATCATGTTCAAGCACTGTTTTTACCTGGCCTTACTGTATAGTAACAGTATTGTATTTGCTGAATTGTGTTGAGGCACGCAAACCCCCAGACCACAATAAGGTGGCAATCCCTCAGGGGGAAACTAAAAAAAAAAAAAAAAAAATATATATATATATATATATAATTATATAATAAAATATCCTTAATCCAGATTTTATCAATCAATGACATAACATTTATCTAAGCTGGATGGTAAAATTCTCAAAAACGTTTAACCTAAAGTAAGACTTAACACACTATAACTAAAATATTTACAAAACTGAAAGGTTGTCTTATGAATAATAAAAAATACAAACTAAATTAAAACAGATGGGCTATTGAACAGATCATAATATGTTTTATGTTTTCTGATTATAAATGATATATGGGTTGATTTTAGAAAGGCTAAATGAAATAGCTAGTTTTTGGTCATGTCAGTCCAGTAACTATACTATGTAAAAGTAATTATAATATGAATTAATTAAGGGCAGGACCTAACCTAATGTTAATAATTTACACCATGATAACATTAGTATTCGTGTTTTTGTATATATTTTTAAATGTTCAAATGAACGTTTCAGAGTATATAATTTGTCGTGTCATCTGTGATTGAGACCCATGAGTTAAATTGAAATATTTTTTATAGGTAGTAAGCCAGGTTTTAGTAACCTTGGATAAATCAGCATGAAAGCCCTCTCTCGCACTCACACACACACACACACACACACACACAGACACACTGTACACACACAAATAATACATGAAATCGCGTAAAACCAAATGAAACTAGGGTAAAAAATATGAGCAGTAAAATACAGTAGTATCCTGTAGGTGATTCCTGTCCTGTGATAACAGGCACTAACACTCTAGAACTGTTTACTTCTGTTAGTTTTGTTTTCAAGTGTGAATGTTTATGGGGATTAAATCTGTCTCTGCTGCTGCATCTATACACCGTTGTGATAAGTGATTGATGCCCCATCAGATCTTTAATGTGGGACATTATGCTGGTTAAATGACTAAAGACACACTGATCCGTATGGACAGAGATTTGTTCCAGATATTATGCGCCATTAATCAATTTGTTATGCCAATTTGACTTTCAGCGAAAACATCAAAAATATAACGAAAACAAACCAAAGCAGAAGTTACATTTTAAGCTTTACTTTCAAATTCAAATTTGATTTGTCACATACACAGCGCGATATGCAGTAAAATGCTTTGGTTGCTTTAGGTGAGACTCGAACTCGGCATTGCTTCACCTGGACCGCTTTATAAGTGTCACGCGCTAACTGATTGCGCCACTGGAGCCACACGGAAGTTGGTCTTGTCAGAGTATCCTCTCTCTCGTGCGCGCACGCACACACACACACACACACACACACACATGAAATTGCGTAAAACCCAACGAAATATAAGCAGTAAAAAAAAAATAAATCAGTAAAAATACAATAGTATAACAGGCGCTAACTCTCTGGAACTTTTTTTTACTATTGTCTCCAAGTGTTTATGGGGATTTAATGTGTCTGCTGCCGCATCCATTCACAGTTGTGATAAGTGATTAATGCCCCATCAGATCTTTTGACGGGGGAGCATTATGCATGATTAAATGACTAAAGAAATACTGATCCATATGGGCAGATATTTGTTCCAGGTTGCATGCGCCATTAATTGCCTCTTATGCCACTTGTAGACTATCAGTGAAAAAATCAGCGAAAACATCATCAAAAATATAACGAAAACAAACCCAAGCAGACGTTTGAGCTTTACTTTGCAGCAAAATATTATCTATCAGTATATTAAATGGAACGGGGTAAAATACACAGTAATATAAAATACTGTACGTAGCCTGCGTTTTTATTCCGTACCTACAATGATCGGTATAGACAAATTACAGCCGTTACCGTGTCTTTAAGGATCATTTGAGGATGTCTTAAAAAATATTTCACTAACTAATTTTATTAATTCATTATTAAATAATAAATAGCATAATCATCATGGGTTATGTATTGAGTGATTTAACAAATCTGTTTTATTAATCGGTTTGTTGTTGTTGTTTTTTCATCTATTTATGAAACTATGTTGACAATACAAGAACTGTCTGTATATTAAAGATACGGTATTGGGTTTCCTGGACACTGCAGTTAACTGTGTCAGTCAATGCTCCATCTGGCGGAATTATACGGCATTGCAACCATCTTTTTAGAAAGCGCATGGGGGCGTTTATGGGGCGGGGCATCGTTAACTGCGTCATCGCGGGGGATCACATTCCATGCACGAAGCCTTCATGGAACTGCCACGGAGCAGTCATGCTCCAGGCGGCTGTTTGACGTGGCTCCCACTGTATGTTGCCCAGAGAAAGCATGTAAAGGGAAAAAAGCAGTGGGCCTAAAACTGAACCCTGCGGAACGCCAAACTCCACTAGAGAACATGCAGAATAATCACCATTTAAGTCTACATACTGATAACGAGCGGTCAAATAGGATCTGACCCAGGAGAGGGCTGTACCCTTAATTCCTAATACATTTTCTAATCTGTGAAGAAGAATAGTATGATCAATGTTGTCAAAAGCTGCACTGAGGTTGAGTAATACAAGCATACCCAACCCAAACCAACCCAACCCTGATCAGAGGCCAATAGGAGGTCATTTACTACTTTAACGAGTGCTGTTTCTGTGCTGTGATGAGGCCTAAATCCTGACTGATACAGTTCATGTATGCCATTTCTATGTAGATATGAGCATAGCTGCTACTATTTTTTCCAGAATCTTAGAGATAAAGGGGAGGTTCGATATTGGCCTGTAATTGGACAGCTGACAGGGGTCGAGGTCAGGTTTCTTAATTATTGGTTTGATAACTGCTAATTTAAAAGATTTTGGAACATAACCAATGCTGAGGAATTAATTATTCTCAACAGCGGTTCTGTTATTACTGGTATTATCTGTTTAAGAAAATGTGTCGGTATAGGATCAAATATACAGGTTGATGAATTTGCAGAAGAGATGAGTGAAATTAGTTCATTCTCTTCAAGGGGAGTAAAGTATTCTAGGTTCCGATCTGACATGGCTAGGTTAACATCTGTATCAATTACATTGTTCGGTTTCAAAGCCTACATTTTATGCCTGATATTTACAATTTTATTATTAAAAAAGTGCATGAAGTCCTCACTATTGCATGATGATGTTGTGGACATTTCTGTAGTGGTCTTATTTCTGGTTAATTTGGCTACGGTATTAAATAAAAATCTAGGATTATTTTTATTTTCTTCTATAAGAGTGGAGAGATACGTTGATCTAGCTACACTAACAGCTTTCCTATAGTTCAGGATGCTCTCTTTCCATTCTATGTGAAATACTAACAATTTAGTTTGACGCCATTTACACTCTAATTTCCGAGCGGTCTGTTTTAATGTGCGTGTGTGATCGTTATACCAGGGAGCGAGTTTCTTATCTCTAATAATTTTTCTTTTAGCTGGAGCTACATTATCTAAGGTACAACGAAATGTCGACTCTAAATATTCAGTCGCCTGATCGAGTTCTGTGGGGTCAGACGGTGACCTAATCGAAGTTGGTAACTCTGGCAATAAAGTTGGAAATGACAATAAAGCCTTTGAACTTGAACTTCTCTCTTTACTTAACTGGGTATATATTCTAGGTTGTTTAACTCTTTTTTGGTTATTCATTCATTCATTCATTCATTCATCTTCTATACCGCTTTATTCTGTATTTAGGGTCGCAGGGACCTGGAGCCTATCCCAGGAGACTCAGGGCACGAGGCAGGGTACACCCTGGACAGCGTGCCAATCCATCGCAGAGCACACACACACACACACACACACACACACACACACACACACACACACACACACACACACACACACACACACACACTCATTCACACACTATGGTCAATTTGGGAACGCCAATTAGCCTAATCTGCATGTCTTTGGACTGTGGGAGGAAACCGGATTACCCGGAGGAAACCCACATGCCACACCCACCCACAATTTAACATGCTCAGTGAGTGCTGTAGGGTCTGAGAGACTTGTGTTTTGTTTTTGTATTTCTCTGAACATTTTACCGTCTGACCTTGAATGTGAGTATGGTGATCCACTCATGTCAAGATTGGCACCTGTCTTTCTCTAACTAAATGAGGACTAATCATTCTCACTGTAGAACATTGGACTCCAAATTATTTTGAAATAGTTTCATGACCACAGATTAATGTGGAGCAATAATTGCTTCTCTGAGAACTTTGCTTATGTATTTCCTTCTTGGTATAGTGTTAACACACACTTAAATGCTTTCGATCAGCAAACTGCCCAAATCTTTGATTTTATAGATGTCTGCTGATGATCAATTGATCTAGGGCTGAGGACTAGCAGCACCTGACTGAAGCTTACCCTCTTTAATCATATGGAAACAGTAAGCAGGTACTTGCTATAAAACAGTACCCTGTTCTAATGAAAAGCTAGAAAAAGATAAATATTGAGAAAATTTCCTCAAATGGCCAGGGATGGAATGCAGTAAAGAGAGTCTTTTGGAATATTGCTGAGAACCTCTTGAATCCTTGGCTCCAAGACCTCAAATGTGCAAGGCTTTGTCCTTTGTGGAGCCCCACAGAAAATTCATGATTCATTCAAAATGGGGTGGTGCTCCAATGGTACTACAAGTTCTATAGCCATTTAATATTGCCTAGTTAATTTTCATCCACCCTGAACATTGTAATGTGAAATTTTTACAGTAAATTACATTAAGGTTTTCCTTACTGTTGCAGATTTGTGACAGCACCGCATCGAAACCTGTTTCCAATACCACCAGGTTGGTGATAATTCTCAGCATGGGTGCACTGGTGCAGATTTGTTTCTGGTCCTGGAATGCTTGGTCTGTGGCCTCTGTCCATTGCATATGCTCTGATTGTTCTTTCTTGGTGAGATCTGCTACATGTATAATGGAGAAATCTTGTAAAACCACCTGGTACTCATGGACTGCCTCTTATACCTTTTTCTGTGAGGCCTGCAACCAATCCAGTTCCCCAGGTACTATACCTTGGTCATATACCAGACTTTAGACGTTTTATACATTCACTTACACACAAAAAATATTATATACACTACTGTTCAAAAGTTTTAGATCACTTTCTAACTCATGGTCGTTCCTGATTTTTATTTCTTTCTACATTGTAAAGGAATGCTGAAGGCGTCCAAGAAATGCATTAATCTCCTTTGAACAGTTGATATTGAGATGTGTCTACTACTTAGGTTCTGTAAAGACTTCATAACTGCGGCCCTCCTGGGATGGCCTTCATGAGAGCCAGTTTCATTATGGTGCTTGACGGATTTTGCAAATGCACTTGACAATACTGTTCTTGCAAGAACTATTACAGAAAGACTGACCTCTGTGTCTTAAAATAACAACTAATTGTTGTTTTTGTTGTTGTTACGTAATTACCTAATTCCATATGTGTTATTTTATAGTTTTGAAATCCCCAGTATTGTTGTAGAATGTAGAAAATAAATCACTAAACAAAAACAAAGAAATTTGCAAGTGATCTAAAACTTTTGAACGGTAGTGTATAATTGTAAATATTGGTATCTGGTACACTGCAGTGTCTATTTTTGTACAATACATGTGAACTACTGATCAGGGGCCGGTTTCTCGATAACGCACACTATTCGTGTGCTAAGAAGACTCTTAAGATATATCTTACATTAAGTGATAACTTTTCTAAGTGTATTTCTCGAACTGTCTCTTAAGAGTCTTCTTAAGTCGCTGCCTCTTACGTTCAACGTTACAAAGCGCTGTCTACAGTGAAGGTCCTGAATTAGCTGACATCGATTGCTCAGGAATCGATTTTTGACTCCTTTTGCATGACAGCGTTAAGAAAGACGGCACTTTCTATGCAAATTGAACATTACACTAAATTCTTTTAATAGCGTTTATTTCGACATGGGTTAACTTATCAATAACATGCCATAATAGACAAATATATAAATGAAATCACCAAACTGTCGCTAATATTTTCATGTAACCTGTGGCGGTGAAACAAACCGGGTATACAATCATAGTTGATTGACAAACAGCTGACAACACTCTTCACCAGCTTCAGAAATAATGTGAAGTATGTCGGTTGTCGGGGTTGTATCACTCGAGGCGGATCACGGTGCCTAATACCCCTATCTCACCTGTGCGGCCTGACTCATCTCTGTGAGCTACCACGATTGCCCACGACGTTCCTTTAACGTTCCGCGAAGTTCTACAAGGTCTGCAAGCTTCCGCGAGGACCAGCAAAAAAAATTAAACGTTTAATTTTTCACGCGGAAAGATGGAAACGTAATCAAAGCGCAAAAACTCGGGGTGAATCATGATGAACCCTACTTACAGCCACAGTGCGAGACCGCGCATAACACCGCATCTCACAGCGAGTCAAACCGCATAAGTGAATAGGGGTATTACACATTACAATCACCCAGAAAAATTAATGGATGCGGGGTTTGAAACTCCCAAGGTTTTCTCATTTAACTAAATCAAATTTCATAAAAATAAAACGTGTCAAAAGAAAAGCCCATAAAGTTATGGATAATGGCTAATGATCAATGAAACATATTTTAAACAAAAAGCAGCGAGCAGCTGGACATGGGGACGGGGAGTGTAAGTACGACGCGTTGGTCTGGCACGCACAGGTCTGAGCAGGTCAAGAAGCTCTATAATCTGTTGCCTTGGAAGGCAAAACTTTTTTTTTTTTTTTTTAAATAACGACCACGGAAAATATGAAAAGGGCTGAAGTTTTGTCTAAAGGAAAAATTTACATGACCCACACGGCTCCACGGACGGCGCCATCTTCAGTTTAACACAACACCACGCTGTATCACTCCCAAATTGTTTGCTACCTGTTTAATATTAAAAGTGATTGCCAATTTTAATGCATTAGTCACATTATGAAATAGGCTAATTAAAAGTCACTCTATTAGTTCTGATATCAAATAAAATAACATTCTTAAACAGGTCTACAGTATATTCCATCATTAATACGACTTGCCATAATGTGTTTGCATACACCGCTGGTTTATAAAGACTGCTGTTCAGTAGCGGCAACTAGCGTCTTGAGCTGAAACTACGCTACGAATGAGTTAAGGTTGGTCCAGACCAACCTTACGAACGTGTGACTTAGAAGAGATACTTAGAGTAAGAACGTTTTGGGAAATGCGCCATAACGTTAAGAGAGAGGTTAAGGTACAACTTAAGAACTACTTAGCGATAAGAAGCTTTCGAGAAACCGGGCCCTGAGCATCTATAAAATTTGTTCACATCTGTGAAATGGACCACGTCCATTCATATCTGCAGAAATTTAAAAATCAAATGTTCATAAGTCTGGGACTACTTGTACTATCAATGAGCCAAGGTGGTACCAAAAGCCATTTTATTTCTGACATTAGAGCTACCTGACAATACCCTCTTGGTCCTATATAAATATATATAAGGTTTCCAGCGAAAGCACTCCACAAGGTCCTTCACTCTTTGCATCGGAGAGCTGTCTAAATCTAAGATTTGTTTAATCCTCTCAAAATTATTTCACAGTCTTGGGGACCCCAGTAATGGGAGACAGACTCCTCTAAGATGCAATTCACTTCCATTCACTATTTTGGCCACTTCCTCTCAATTACTTGTTGTACAGCCTTCGCCAGGTAGCATGTTCATATTATGTTGAATAAGATGGGTACGGCCAATTCCTAAGATTTTGCCACACCTCTCTGGTGTGAAAACAAGTCCTTTGTTGGATCTGTGGGGTCCCTGCCACTGCGCCAGGAATTTACATTTTGCAATTTAGTCCCTGGGCTTGGACTGTTCCACCTGGGGTTGTTCCATATGCTAGCAAATGAGGGTATATTTGCTCTTGCAAATGGGGGTGGCAATGCCAAGCAGTTTCCCAAAGAGCGGCCTGAAACACGTGAACCCAGTGGAAGCTTGTGAGGTAACCTTACATAGCATATGCTAGGATTTGGTTGATGTAAATTCTTCAACTGCAGCAGCTAAAGAGATCTTTATCAGGTTTGAGATAAAAAATTACCCTTGATCTATGAGTAGGGCTTTGGATATTCCTAACAAATTGGAGAGGATTACCAGTTCTCATGCAATGTTCTTTTCACAGTGGGATGGCCTCAGGATTGTGGGATAGTGGGTGGGATAATCTATGATCACCAGGATGTACTTGTGGCTGCTGTCTGATTTTGGCAGGTGGCCATTGAGTTCCACCAGGATGCACTTTAAGGGAATGCAAATTTAGGATCATAATCCCTGTGCTGATCCAGGGTGAGCTATACTGTCTGGTAGATTGAGAGATTCCCTTTTGGCTCAACTCTCTTTGTCACAATGGTGCGGGAAAGTGACTGTAATACCACCCCCATTGCTCCGATTCTCCGACCAACCTCACATGCCAATGCCCCATCACTCATAAATAAGACCCTGAGATACTTGAACTCCTTCACCTGGGGTAACGACTTACTCCCTACCTGTAGGTGACAATCCATTGGTTCAGGTTTCAGACTGATTAAAAAAAAATAAATTCCCCCCTTTTTTTCCAGAATTTTTCAGATTTTCTCCCCTAATTTTTAGTCGTGTCCAATTCCTCCCAGTCACTGGAGGCTCCCACATTAAGCTTCTACCGCCAATCAGTCCGATCCACGTGAGGTCACCAACCATCTTTTCGAACTGCTCGCTCACGCACCGTTGGGGGCGGCGAGGCACACTCGAAGGGACAGCACTATCCGCTCCTTCCACGTGCGTGAGCTCACAGACGCCCCTGACTGGCTTGTAGAGCTGTCATTAATGTGGGAGCACTGAGTACCTCTCATCCCTGCCCCCTGAGAGAGCTCGGCCAATTAGCTCTCTCTAGGCCTCCGGCTGTGAGAGGTAACAGCATCACCCGTGGTTCGAACCAGCTTGGAGGCCCTTTCAAACTGATGTTAACATCAGGACCACACTTTCTTCAAAAAACAGCGATGCAATCCTCAGCCCACCAAACTGGATACTCTCTCCTCTATGGCTGCGTCTTGATATTTCATCTGTAAAAATCACAAACAGGATTGGTGACACAGCACAGCCCTGGCGGAGGCCAACACCCACTGGAAGCAAGTCCGACTTACTGCCAAGAACCTGAGCACGGATCTTATATTGGGCATTAAGAGATTGGATGGCCCTGAGAAGTGACGCCCCCCCCCCCCCACCCCATACTCCCGCAGTATCAGAAAAGCAAATATTAGTACTAAAATTGTTTTGATTGTTATGGAATATTTTTAGGACATTTTAACAGTTTTGTTATTATGGTGCACAGATTTGTAAAATTATTTAAATTTCCATGTGGTTAAGCAACATGCAAACCTTTTAAAAAACAATGGATCAGTACAGTATGTTTTATTCCTCTGTTCTGGTATGTGTGGTTTATCTTGGGGTGAGTATAGCAGATTGAATTAGAAAACAAAGACAAAATATAAGCATTTTTTTTTGCTCATTCTTCCTAGTTGTGCAAACTAAATGCATTCTAAGCATATAAATATGGAGGCAGAAACACAGTGTCAGACTACACTATCTGCAGCCCAGGAGTGCGTCAGTCTGCTCACTGTTAGCCAAGACTGCCTACTGTGACCCATGCTAGACCATCTGCCAATCTCTATGTCAGGGGACATGCTCTGAAGTGACTACAACTTCGTGACATCTGACCCCTGCTGGATCAGGGAATGTTGTATCAGTTTTCCCTGACAGGGTAGAGGTTGAGAATGGATCCTGAGGGACTGACATAGTAGTGACTACACTATCAAATATTTAGTACATCGTATATATCTGATTATGTTTACTGTATGTTTTTTTTTTTCAGAAATAGAGTATGTATTTCATTTGTTAAACATTGGGGAAACCTACTTTCCAGATTTGTAGACTGAGCAAGTGGCACAAGAGATATGAAGAAAAATATGGGATGTGAGATATAATACAAAAGTTCAATCTGCACATTTGCTGCACTACAGTCTGGCTTAAGTTGAAATTTGCTGCTTTATATAATCACTGGAAAAAGGGACAGTTTTGTTCAGATCACAAATCATTCTTTATTATTTTGCAGATTCATAACAAAAGGAAAATATTGTAATAAGTTGCAGCTTTTTTCAGTACCTTCCTAGGAAGTGAGTGCTCATTTTTCAGCCATAAATTTGCATACATTCCCATATATTTAAGCATGTCCTGCCAAAAGTGATAAAGAATAGCCTTTGCAGTGTACCATAGGGTGGTGGTTAGTGGGTAGGGAGAATTTTGCATTGAGGAAAGCTAGACAAAATGCAAGTAAATTCAAGAAAAAGGAACAGGGTGAAACAGATATAGATACAATGTGGAAGGAGAAGTGCATTTAGAGTCGGGAAGTCAGAGTGACAAAGCTGAGCAGGGGAGGTGAGGGGGATGACATGCAAGAGTGATTGAATATGTGATAAAATAATGAACAGAAGGGCTTGTCAGAAACAGGGAGGGAGAGATAGTGAAAGCGCGAAGCAGGTAGATTTACAAGGTGTAGACAGGGGAATGGGACAGAGTGTTGGAAGGATAAGTGGAAGAATGAGTGAGGCACTCTGGTTTTACAGCAGCACTTAAATCGAAGCGCTTGAAGGCAAGACTTAAGAATTTACTGCAGGGGTGATTAAGCGTCTGTGTGTAGACAAAGTTGTGAGCATGTATTATAAATTTGGCCTCTAAAGACAAAAAAAAAAAAAAAAACACATTTTCATGACATGTTGGAATCAGGAATAGTGAAACCTAAATATATCACATACCTTATACAAACACTGATACAATACAGACTGGACAAGACATACTAAACAGACTAGCAGACTAAACACTAGGGACTATGCATGTAAGGGATAAACAAACAAGACAGGCTTGGCTAGGTCTACATGCTGTTACGCCCATTGGCTGCTAAGCTAGCTAGTAGCCAAACAGACCAATTGCTAAACAGGCTAGTAGCCGGAGACCCAATTGATGAACATACAAGGTACACAGCAGACTAGGTATGAACAGACTAAGAACTCTAAAAGATAGTTGCTAAACAGGTTAGTACCTAAACAGACTAAGAGCAAATCAGACGATGAGACTAGACAGACTCGAAGACTAGACAGACTAAGATCTAAACATGTTAGTATCACCCTCATTAGTATTTATACAGACTAATAACTAACATGCAATGGCGGTTACTTACACATGAGGGTAAACACAAAAGGCTAATTCTCCTAGAGGCTAATCCTGCTAGGAGACACAAAGACATCTTAATATAAACAAACGTAACTTAAAGCTCCATAAACAAAAAGGCCAATTATCCTTAAAACAAAACCAGATCAAACTAAACCCACAGAACAGAAATTATACGTATAATGCTCGACCCAGTTTCCCAGAACAAACAGGTATTTATAACATGACTAATGAGCGTCCTCAGTTCTGGTGGGCATCCGCGTCACCTGACTGAGGTGCCTTCTGGGAAACTGAGTCTATGAACAAAACTACAAACTAAAACACAGTGCCCTCTAGTGGGCAACCCTCACAGTGTCCAGCTTCAGTTAAACTGAAATTATTGTTATTTTTAACTCCTGAAACTCTCAGCGCTCATCAGTAAGTCCATACTTAAATTTTACACTCTTCTATATACTAACCATACTTATTTATTTCTTCGTACTTACTAAATATTTAATTTTATATTGGACATTGAATTATTTGCTTTGAGGTGAACAACTGAATAATAAGATAACATTTACTAGGTTGATTATTTTCTATACCTCAATTCAGCATCTTCTTCTCACAGCTTTACCGGTCTTAAGATATATGCCTAATCTGTTCAGTCCTCAGTCTTTACAGCATGGATATTTACATGGTTATTAACACTTGTGCCAGTGTACTAGGTAGTGTGCTGCTGCATGCCCTGCCTTCCCCTTCATCTTTCCCTATGCCCTTCGCTGTGTATGTGTTAGTTCTTTTTTCCTCCATCATATTCTGTGGATGCATTCTGGTGTCTACGTGACCTGGACATTTGAGCAAGCTATCCCAGCATGGAGCCATTTCAAATCAGACTCATCAAACAAAAAGGGAAGTGAGAGAGAAATAGTACCCACTGATGAGTGATTTCTCAAAGAAAAATACCACAAAGAGGGAAAACTGGAGGAAAGAGGAGCATGAGCAGGCACAGCAACAAGAGCGAGAGAAGATACTCTGTTTTGATAAGTTGAACATTATCAAACTAATAGGGCTGTCTGCATTTACATTTTAAGAGCCTCTAACCCTGGCTGGGAAAGCATGTCTAAGGAACTGCTTGTAGGCGACAGGAGACAGGTGACGTTTGAATTGCGATTGTGAGACACAACTAAATTGCCCAGAGACACAAACTGTAACAACTAATAATCTCCTCCATTTAAAGTCTCGTCTCTTTCTGACTATGCCTGTCTAAAGTGGGTCTCCAGTGGGGTCTGGAGAACTCTCTTCTCCAGTCTGTAGACACTCTTCCTGCTGCTCTGACGGAGACTGGCACTCTCACCGCGAGTACTGATGACGGCAGGTCCCTGTGTGTGGGTCAAGAGACGCCGCTGTTTTTCCTCCAGTCGTCCTGACAGGCAGGTGACAGAGATTAATAGCCCCCATATTGACTGAGTAACTTGCAGTTCCTTATCTCTGTCAGACCCGGGCTTGGCCCGAGAGCACGCTGCTGTTATTAGAGGTATAATTGCGGAGACATTTAAAGCGTTTTCCCTCCGGGGATGGTGGAATCCAATAAAGCTTTCATAAGAGCCAAGGCAAGGCAAGCTGCTCTGCTCTGAACGAACGCACACACTCACACACATACACGCGCACACTCGAAGTAAAGGCATCCAAAGCTCAGGAAAAAAAAAAACACAGAGTCATTGGTACAGAGAAAATGAGTGATTTATGGTATGTCACACAACTTCAGATTACTTGTTTTATTAAAACCGCATGAGGTAAGGCTATAGAGATGACAGCAGTTCTGCTTGTGTTGCATCAAATAATCACTTCAGATCATACACGCTGCTACCGTGTGTGGTTTAGTGTATGTAATATTTTGGTTTTATGATCTGTAAGTGGGTGTAAGCAAGTAAATGTGTGTCCATAAAAAATATGTATGCATATGACACTACAGGCTAACACAGAGAGCAGGGTCTGAGTCCACTACCAAGAGGAGTTTTGTAAACTACATATTGCTTTATGAAGCCCTGATACAACTTTATACAATCTTATATTTTCCTAAACATGATTATCTCAAGTAGAAACAGAAAGAACAGATTTACAGAGAACAGTACAATCAGATGATGGCTGTTAAGAGGCGACAACAATTTGTCGAAATTAAGTGGCGTCATGACCTAGCACTGACCCGTGAAAACATGATATACAGAGATATATTTTTCTACACATGGGTAAAACTTGCCATGATTTGCTTGATGTAGTTCTTTAATCTTTTTTTTTTTTTTTTTCGGGTTAGGTTCTTAACTCTGTTATGTTTCTACTCATCTGTAAGATTCTATCTAGGGCTATTTGTGAATTCTCTCAGATTGTAGTGTTTAGTACAGGTCATGGTTATTAAATGGTAAATTAAGGATATACAGATATTTATTATGTTTTCTCTTTTATGCAACTATGTAATTTACACAGCAGTGGAATACTTGAGACACCTAAATTTGAGACAACTTTTAAAGATTGAATTGGTGCTTGTGGTGATTATAAAATTAATACTGTATATAACATAAGGCTTAATATATTCTCATATCAGTGGATCTGATCTGTTGGTACATTGCTTTCAAAATACAAATGTGCGGCATGTATTGTGGACTTGTATGTTTCTATGTGTTATTACGTATTTGTTTGAAGGTGACTGTTTCATCCTTCTCATTTCATGAGCATTTGAAAGAATATGGATAGAGGGGGTGCTGCTGGTTATGAAAAGCTACCTTGATTGAAGGTAACCAGGCTAAAATGAAGTTTGCCTCAGGGCTAAACAACCAGGGGGTCAATATGATGCCTGCCCCTTCAACAGCAGCTAGGAGTGATGTGTGTGTGTGTGTGTGTGTACATGTGTGTTTGGAGATTGTGGCCCTGTCTCCTTTCCCCCTTCAGTCATGTGTTTGCTCACCTCTCTGACCATCAAGCTTACTAAATAGACATCCACACTTCAACTATGAAAAACCCAAAGAAAATAAGTTCTCCACAAGGTTACCTGTGGGCCGATGTTTTTATTTTCTATCCTTAACAAAGACGTGCCTTTACCTTCACCTTGTGTTTGTGTGGAAAGATAAAATTCAGTGAATGTGGATTTAAAACAATGAAGAAGACAAGGTCTGTATGTGTTTTTTTGCTCTGATGAGTAAAACATAACAAAACACCAAGGTACGATTTGAGAGTTTTAGTATATGTGTATTTAAGCTATTTATATTAATTCCATTAAATGACCCATAAAGTGAAATAAATGTATAGAGAATGTGTTAATAAGACCATAAAGTAATGTAGGGAACATGTTGTAATAAGGGTAGCAAAGATCGAGACCCATATACAACCCACCACAGCAGACTCTCACACAACTGGACTCATTTAGAATCACAGCCACAATATATATGGACACTTATTACTATCACTCATTGTGAAGTTGTCATACCTGTTGTTACCAAGCTGTGGTTTATTGCTACATCGCATTTCTGGTTTTTGATTTTTGCCATGTTTGTGCACATTTTTTAAATGCCATGTTTGTTCACATTTTTTAAATATGTTTAAGAATTGTCTGCATGCTTTATCAGAATGCTCCATTGTCCCTACACGTGTTGTATCTTCATAAATGACACTATAACGGTCACATCCTGTTAGCTGTCCTGTTACAATACCATTAATGTGGGCATGGTGTTGAGGCAAGGCATAGGCGGATGATGTGTAAACAAAGTGTCTTTAATAATAAACAAAACAAGCAAACAAAACATGAACAAAGGAAGTTGGCTGTACTTGGGAGCATACTATAAACAAAAACAATAATACACTAAGACACAGACAAGGGATTACACAACCTAATATACGTACAGTACAGACAAGGGATACAGACCAGACGAGACAAGACAAACTAAACAGACTAGAGGACTAAACACAGGGGACTATACATGCAAGGGGCCAAACACACACAAGACAGGCTTGGCTAGGCCTACTAGCTGTTATGCACATTAGCTGCTAAGCTAGCTAGTAGCTAAACAGTCTAATTGCTAAACAGGCTAGTAGCCAGAGACCCAAACAGACTAGGTACACAGCAGACTAGGTATAGAACAGGCTAAGAACTATAAAAGGTTAGTACCTAAACAGACTATGATCTAAACAGATGATCTAGACAGACTCGAAGACTAGACAGACTAAGATCTAAGCAGGTTAGTAGTGCACTGGTTAGTATTTATACAGACTAAGAACTACATATGCAGTGGGGCTTACTTACACATGAGGGTAAACACAAAAGACTAATTCTTCTAGAGGCTAATCATGTTAGGAGACACAGAGACAAAGAGACATACTAAATTAAGACAAATGCAAACTTAAAGAGCTCCATAAACCAAATGCCAACTATAACTAAACAAACTAAAACAGAACAAGACAAAACAAAACCCACTTAACAGAACTGAAATTAATGCTCGACCCAGTTTCCCAGAACAACCAGCTATTTATAACATGCTTATTGAGCTACCTCGTTCAGGTGAGTACCCGCATCACCTGACCGAGGTGCCTTCTGGGAAACTGAGTCTAAAAACAAAAACTACAAACACAAAACATTGCCCTCTAGCGGTGAACCCTCACAGTACCCCCCCCTTAAAAACACTAACTGAGGTCCTGGGTACTCTTCCCTATGTCCCGGGTCGTTCCACCCGACTGCGTCACCGATGACCCCGAGGTGGGTGGGAGGGTGGGCGAGCTTGGATTGTCGCCGAAGCTAGGCGCCGGATGCAGCAGCGGCCTGCACCCGAAGCTGGGTGGCGGAGGCGGCAATGGCTCATCCTCGGGGCTGAGCGGCGGTGGACTTACGACGTCGTTGCCGGGTGGCGGAGGCAGCACTGGGTCGATGCCATAGGCCGGGTGGCGGAGGCAGTGTTGGATCGATGGTGTAGGCCGGGCGTTGGAGGCAGCGCTGTGTCACTCTTGCAGGTGGAGCGATGCATGTAGCACTCGTCTCTTCACCTCCTTTGAACACTCTCCGTTGCTCTCGACCATTGACCCTAAGTACTTAAAATCCTGCACCTTCTTTACCTCTGCTCCCTGTAGCCTCACCGTTCCTCTTGGGTCCCTCTCATTCACACACATGTATTCCGACTTGCTGCGGCTAACCTTCATTCCTCTGCTTTCCAGAGCGTACCTCCACCTCTCCAAATTTTCCTCCACCTGTTCCCTGCTCTCGCTACAAAGCACAATGTCATCTGCAAACATCATAGTCCATGGAGACTCCTGTCTAACTTCATCTGTCATCCTGTCCATCATTAGAGCAAACAAAAAGGGGCTTAGAGCCGATCCTTGATGCAGACCTACATCCACCTTCAGATTTCATACATGTCCTGCACCACTCTAACATGCTTCTCTGCCACTCCAGACTTCCTCATACAACACCACAGCTCCTCTCTCGGCACCCTGTCATACGCTTTCTCTAAATCTACAAAGACACAATGCAACTCTTTATTACCTTCTCTGTACTTCTCCACCAGCATCCTCAAACCAAAAACTGCATCTGATGTACTCTTTCTAGGCATAAAACTATATTGCTGCTCACAAATTCTCACCTCTGCCCTTAACCTAGCCTCCACTACTCTTTCCCACAGCTTCATTGTATGGCTCATTAGCTTTGTACCTCTGTAATTGCCAAAGCTCTGCACATCTCCCTTGTTCTTAAAAATCGGCACCAATACACTTCTCCATTCCTCTGGAATCCTCTCACTCTCCAAGATCTCGTTAAACAAACTAGTCAGAAACTCTACTCCCACCTCTCCTAAGCACTTCCATGCCTCCAGGTATGTCATCAGGACCAACAGCCTTTCCACTCTTCATCCTCTTCAACGCCCTTCTCACCTCACTTTTACAGTACTAATATTTGCTACTTCCTGCTCCACAACAGTCACCTCTTCTACTCTTTCTACTCTACTCTTCTACTCCTCATTCATCAACTCCTCAAAGTACTCCTTCCATTTTCCCATCACCCTCCTGGCATCTGTCAGTCCATTTCCATCTCTATCTTTAATCACTCTAACCTGCTGCACATCCTTCCCATCTCTATCTCTTTGCCTCGCCAACCTGTACAGACCTACCTCTCCCTCCTCACTGTCCAGCCTACCATACAAGTCCTCATATGCTCTTTGTTTGGCCTTTGCCACTTCTACCTCCACCTTACGGTGCATCTCCCTGTACTCCTGTCTAATCTCTTCAGTCCTCTCAGTGTCTCACTTCTTCTTTGCTAGTCTCTTTCCCTGTATACACTCCTGGACTTCCTCATTTCACCACCAAGTCTCCTTGTCCCCTTTCCCCTTCCCTGAAGATACACCAAGTACCCTCTTACCTGTCTCCCTGATCACATTGGCTGTAGTCAGGAACTGAAAGCACCTCCTGACCACCCATAGCTTGTCTCAACTCCTCCCTAAAGACTACACAACATTCTTCCTTTCTCAGCTTCCACCACTTTGTCCTCTGCTCTGCCTTTGTCCTCTTCACCTTCCTCACCACCAGGGTTATTTTACACACCACCATTCTGTGTTGTCTGGCTACACTCTCCCCTACCAACACTTTGCAGTCACTAATCTCTTTCAGATTACAACGTCGACACAAGATGTAGTCCACCTGAGTGCTTCTGCCTCCGCTCTTATATGTCACCCTATGAAGAAGAAGAAGAAGAAGAATATTCAATTATTGTCACATGTACTTTTTACAGCACAGCGAAATTTCTTCTTCGCATATCCCAATTAGGAAACTGGGGTCAGAGCGCAGGGTCAGCCAGCTTACAGCGCAGATAGGGTTAAGGGCCTTGCTCAAGGGCTCAACAGTGGCAACTTGCCGATGCTGGGGTTCGTACCCCCGACCTTCCGATCAGTAACCCAGTAACCCACAGCCTTAACCGATTGAGCCACCACTGCCCGTTCCTGCCTCTTCTGGAAGAAAGTATTTACTACTGCCATTTCCATCCTCTTTGCAAAGTCCACCACCATCTGTCCTTCTACATTCCTGTCCTGAAGACCAAACCTGCCCATCACATTTTCATCCCCTCTTTTCCCTTCCCCAACATGTCCATTGAAGTCTGCACCAATCACCACTCTCTCACCACTTCATCTAACTCACTCCAGAATTTCTCCTTCTCTTCTAACACACATCCTACCTGTGGAGCATAACCACTAACAACATTGAACATCACACCATCAATTTCCAGCTTCAGACTCATCACCCTATCTGATACTCTCTTCACCTCTAGGACATTCCTTACAAACTCCTCTTTCAGGATAACTCCTACTCCATTTCTTTTCCTATCCACACCATGGTAAAACAATTTGAACCCTGATCCTAAGCTTCTGGCCTTGCTACCTTTCCACCTGGTCTCCTGGACACACATTATATCCACCTTCCTTCTCTGTATCATATCAACCAACTCTCTTGCCTTCCCTGTCATGGTCCCAACATTCAAGGTCACTACTTCACTCCTAAACTCTTTCCTTTCCTCTTCTCTCTCTGCTTTCGAACACGCCTTCCTCCTCTCCTTCTTCGACCAACAGTAGCCCAATTTCCACCGGCACCCTGTAGGTCAACAGCACCGGTGGCGGTCGTTGTTAACCCGGGCCACGACCGATCCGGTATGGAAATTATATTTCTGATTCGCATCATTTGTTTGGCAAATGTTTTACATCGGATGCCCTTCCTGACACAACCCTCTGCATTTATCCAGACTTGGGACTGGCACAAGAAGACACTGGATTGCGCCCCCCCATGGTTGCATTGTTTTATAAATGAATATTATAAGAAACTAAAGTAACACTCATGCACACACACACACACACACACACACACACACACACACACACACACACACACACACACACACACAGCCCCCACCTATTCCTAAAAACCAAGCTTTCACATGCCACTCTTTGTAGCTCATTTCCTAAGCAGTGATGGCAAAAATGCATTGCTTTGTAATTTCTGTGTAATCTGGTTATCCTGTGAATTCTGCATTGACCTTGTGACACTCCTCAATGCAGTTATTCCAGTCCTGACAGAGGGTGAGGAGTCTGGCAGTAATGCAATAATCGCTGTGTGTGTGAAGCGGAGGGAGGCAGAGCTATGCATTAGGACAAGTAGTGTACAAGTTTATTCAATTGACTGTCACCTCATGTTTAAGCCAAGATAGACACAATCAATCAATCTGAGAGTGTCAGCATTTGTAGTTTTGGCTGCTTCGTCTGCGCTCTGCTTGTCAGATCTCGTTTCATCTTCACACTCTGACCTGATGTCAGAAACGGGTAAGGTTTGAAGGTGAGAAACTCAGCCATGTGAGGTCAAGAATAGCATGCTGAGGGCAAATCTAGGTTGTGACAAAATATTAGGATGAAATAAGCTAAAAAATTTGCCTCAAGCTTTGCACCAAAACATCACTTGTTTTCTCTGTTATAAAGAGATTTATATATATATGTACTCTTGGATTAAAAAAAAAATCAATTTATAGTGTTTCATATTTAATTAAATTAGTTTAAATTTAATTACACTACCATTTTATGTTTAAATATGAACACAGATACAGTATATTAATATTTAACAAACTAAATATTAAATAATCAAATACACATACGAATAAAGGTATAGAATTTCATTTACTCTTGCCAATACATGCAGACATGCATAACTTGCCATCCTACATTTTTATTGTTTTAGAGTAATACTACGTATGTCAGATCCACACCTGAAAAAGCAGGACAATTTAGAACTGTACATGCAGAGAGATGAGAGCTGTCATCACCCCCTCCATATTCCTGGGAAAGGAAGACACCTGCTAGTGAGATACACACATTGGTGTATTTGCTTGAGCAGTGACAGATGTGGAGATACATCAAGGCCAAAAATATCCCAGTCGAGGCTTTACACCTGCTTTCTATAACACAAAAGCTGAACTAAACCCATATGGTGCTGATCATTGCTCTAGTCCTAAAAGCACTCTGGCAATGCCTTAACCCACCAGAGAGAGGTGCTGTTATCACCATTCACTGGACAGATATTGGCAGTGTACTGTATAGTATAGATTAAAAAAAAAAATAGATATGAATAAGACTTCAATCCTTTGTCATGTAATGTCTTGGTAACACATACTTACACACACAGCAGGAGAATGCTTACTTATTGACTCCAACACCATTGATTCAAGCTAATTATTTTTTCATTAAGGACAAACTCTCTTTACACTTCAGACTGTGTGGCCATGTTCGACTCCAACACCATCGTTAAGATTGCTGATGATACGGCGGTGCTGGGCTTCATCTCCAACAACGATGAGTCGGCCTACATGGATGAAGTGGAAAACCTGGCACTATGGTGTGAAGAAAACTGCCTCCGACTGAACGTCAGTAAGACGAAGGAGCTGGTGGTGGACTTCAGAGACAACAGGACCACAAACCCCTCATCATCAATGGAGCTCCAGTGGAGAGGGTGAGCAGCTTCAAGTACTTGGGCGTCCACATCTCCGAGGATCTGACTTGGACTGAGCATATCTGTGCTCAGACAAAAAGGGCAAAGCAGCTTCTGTACCACCTGAGGCAGTTGAGGAAGTTTGGGGTTTCCCCTGCTGTCCTTAAGGCTTTCTACTCGGGCGCTGTTGAGAGCATCCTTACACAGAACATTTCATCCTGGTTTGGGAATAGCTGTGCACAGGACAGGAAAGCCGTCCAGAGAGTGATCCGGGCAGCTGAACGCTGCTGCAGGTTAACTCTCCCCTCCATGCAAGACATCTACACCAGGAGATGTAAAACCAGGGCAGCTCGGATCATTAAGGACTTGTCGCACCCCAATAACGGACTGTTCAAACTTCTGCATTCACGCAAAAGGTTCCGGGTCATTATGGCCAAAACGGAGAGACTCAGGAGGAGTTTTTATCCACAGGCGTTTAGACTCCTCAACCAGGATGTGCCACTCTCCCGTTCATAGGACGGTTCACCCACACACTGCTGTGTTGACATTGCACACTGCACACTGCACTTTAGTCTGGACTATAAGCATTACTTGCAGTACATTTTATCTTGCTGCATATACACACTTTATTATTATGTTTACATTTGTACTTTTTTTTTGTAAATTTTTCAGGAAAGGAATATTTTTCATTGTTTCTATTTTTTTGTTGTTTCTATTTCTATTTTTATTTATAGATTATTTCTTTTGTTTTCTTCTGTTATTTGCACAAAGTAGGAGCGGTTCAGGATACATTTCACTGCGTGGTGTACTTGTATAACTATTGTATGCATGTGACAAATAAAGAAACTTGAATCTTGAATCTTGAAGTATAAAGAGTAATGATGAGTTAGAAGGCAGAAAACCTGTCGAAAACCAAGAGACCACTGGCAAGAGAAGAAAATAAACGAGTGACATGTTACACAAATGTGATTGCTTACTGACCAAAAATGAGTTGGAGTTGCAGCCAAATATGAGGTTAAAATCTGATCCGGAAAAAGATCATGCACCATGCACTAACACACCAACGGAAACAAACATCTAAGCTTAGAATAGACAGTAATGAATGGTTAAGTCTCATGCACCGGTTCTCTTTGTGAAGGTGATTGAATGCGGTGTTAAATCACCGTTCCTCTGTCCACTCACCAAATGATGACTCAATTAAATCTGTGAAGTTGCTAGTGAAGATCTCAGGTCATGTGATGGCTAATTAAACCACAAGCACTTACCTCAGGAGTTAATGGCCTTTAATTATAAATGAAGAACTGGACAGCTCGGTCAATGGGTTGAATGAAATCCCTCATGATCACAATGACCCCAATGTTTCTTACAATCTTCATCAACAAAGCAAGAGCCATCACACTAATCTTCAATAGTGAAGTCTGTATACCTGACTATTGTGTTAGGATGGTGTAGAACTAGTACCAAAAATGTGTGAAATACTGTTGGGTCTAAAAATAATTCTTTTACAAATGGCAGAATTGTCTGAATTGTCTGCTTGTGTGTTATTTTGCTTCACCTGATTAAATTTCATATTATGAAGTGTATTTACTGTTTCTCATTGCACTACCTGAAATTACTTTCACAGAGCATGGAAACATAGTATGTTGTTATGTTGTCACACATTGTGTGCACATTTGCACATGCACTTTGTTGTCTTTGTCTTTTCTGTATATGACTTTAGATAGGATAGTTTCTGTTAATTTATAATGTTAATCTGGTTTCTCTCTTCTTAGTTAGTTAGTTAGTTAGCTAGTCAGTTTTGTTCATTTATGTTGTAACTTTATGTCGTATGTAGCACCTTGGTCCTGGAGGAACGTTGTTTCGTTTCATCGTGTACTAAACTGTATATGGTTGAAATGACAATAAAAGCCTACTTGACTTGATGTAATGTAATGTTTGTTAGATTGTTTTATAGGATAAAAAATACCTGAGTAAGTGTAGTGTGTTAATATGCTTAAGCATTATTTTGGTGTATTTGTAGTTTACTTGTTATAATTTTTTTTGCTTATACCCTTTATAATTTTTTATTATTATATAAAATTAGAGAAAACCTTTTCAATGCTTTACATTTTTATTTAGACCTTCAAATCTGAAATGTCTGTTCTTCTTTTATCCAGTCAATAACTGCATGCTATATATCAGAGAATGGGTTAGTTCCACATCCAATTCAGTTCAGGATCTATCAGTATAAGACAAAGTAATCAAGTACAAGGTCAACATCTTTACTTGTCACATCAGCAGAAAGCATGATGAACTAAATTCAACATGTATTTATGGTCCTGATTAGAGTTGTGTCAGTACAATACAGTATATTTACACAGATCAGCCATAACGTTAAACCCACCTGCCTATCCACATGGAAAGAACCTACAGGATATATGCGCATATATGAAACCTATATGCAGTATATATGCGCATATATCCGCACCTATATGAGGATGTATGCGCATATATGAAACCTATATGCAGTATACAGTATATGCTTATATATCCGCACCTATATGAGGATATATACGCATATATGAAACCTATATGCAGTATATATACGCATATATCCGCACCTATATGAGGATATATGCACATATATGAAACCTATATGCAGTATATATGCATATATATGATAATATATATGCTGCATATATGCATATATATGCCACATATAGGCAACATTGAGGTGCATATATGTGCATATACAGGCCATACAGGTCTCCTGTATTGCTTCTTTATATCCACATATAAGCCCTATACAGTGGTGTGAAAAACTATTTGCCCCCTTCCTGATTTCTTATTCTTTTGCATGTTTGTCACACTTAAATGTTTCTGCTCATCAAAAACCGTTAACTATTAGTCAAATATAACATAATTGAACACAAAATGCAGTTTTTAAATGAAAGTTTACGTTATTAAGGGAGAAAAAAACTCCAAATCTACATGGCCCTGTGTGAAAAAGTGATTGCCCCCCTTGTTAAAAAATAACTTAACTGTGGTTTATCACACCTGAGTTCAATTTCTGTAGTCACCCCCAGGCCTGATTACTGCCACACCTGTTTCAATCAAGAAATCACTTAAATAGGAGCTACCTGACACAGAGAAGTAGACCAAAAGCACCTCAAAAGCTAGACATCATGCCAAGATCCAAAGAAAAAGTAATTGAGATCTATCAGTCTGGTAAAGGTTATAAAGCCTTTTCTAAAGCTTTGGGACTCCAGTGAACCACAGTGAGAGCCATTATCCACAAATGGCAAAAACATGGAACAGTGGTGAACCTTCCCAGGAGTGGCCGGCCGACCAAAATTACCCCAAGAGCGCAGAGACAACTCATCCGAGAGGCCACAAAAGACCCCAGGACAACATCTAAAGAACTGTAGGCCTCACTTGCCTCAATTAAGGTCAGTGTTCACGACTCCACCATAAGAAAGAGACTGGGCAAAAACGGCCTGCATGGCAGATTTCCAAGGCGCAAACCACTTTTAAGCAAAAAGAACATTAAGGCTCGTATCAATTTTGCTAAAAAACATCTCTGTGATTGCCAAGACTTTTGGGAAAATACCTTGTGGACCGACGAGACAAAAGTTGAACTTTTTGGAAGGTGCGTGTCCCGTTACATCTGGTGTAAAAGTAACACAGCATTTCAGAAAAAGAACATCATACCAACATTAAAATAGGGTGGTGGTAGTGTGATGGTCTGGGGTTGTTTTGCTGCTTCAGGACCTGGAAGGCTTGCTGTGATAGATGGAACCATGAATTCTACTGTCTACCAAAAAATCCTGAAGGAGAATGTCCGGCCATCTGTTCGTCAACTCAAGCTGAAGCGATCTTGGGTGCTGCAGCAGGACAATGACCCAAAACACACCAGCAAATCCACTCTGAATGGCTGAAGAAAAACAAAATGAAGACTTTGGAGTGGCCGAGTCAAAGTCCTGACCTGAATCCTATTGAGATGTTGTGGCATGACCTTAAAAAGGCGGTTCATGCTAGAAAACCCTCAAATAAAGCTGAATTACAACAATTCTGCAAAGATGAGTGGGCCAAAATTCCTCCAGAGCGCTGTAAAAGACTCATTGCAAGTTATCACAAACGCTTGATTGCAGTTATTGCTGCTAAGGGTGGACCAACCAGTTATTAGGTTCAGGGGGCAATTACTTTTTCACATAGGGCCATGTAGGTTTGGATTATTTTTCTCCCTAAATAATAAAACCCCTCATTTAAAAACTGCATTTTGTGTTTACGTGTGTT
The DNA here is from genome assembly GCA_030522415.1 of Channallabes apus. Taxonomy (NCBI): domain Eukaryota; kingdom Metazoa; phylum Chordata; class Actinopteri; order Siluriformes; family Clariidae; genus Channallabes; species Channallabes apus. The sequence continues at coordinate 27,953,147 of CM060110.1, forward strand.
CTCTTTGACTAATAGTTAAATGTGTTTGATGATCAGAAACATTTAAGTGTGACAAACATGCAAAAGAATAAGAAATCAGGAAGGGGGCAAATAGTTTTTCACACCACTGTATGTACATACAAGATATGTCTCCTATGGCAGGATCTGGTCATTTTAGCTCATATCTCACTTTGGCAACTGTCATATATGACGCCTAGCTCATATTTTCTATTATCAAGGCAATAACTAAGAACTAACTTTAAAAAAATGCAAAAAACTTATGTGCGAACACATGAAATTGGTATCCTAATTACCCACTAAAATTAACTGAAATGAGAAATGAGAAATATATCTATATATCTATGGCCTTGTTCACACGGGCGTTAAAATCAACCATTTTTCTGCCGTTCGTAGTGTCCGGTGATCGCGGATGAAGCGCAGAGGGTTTTCTACACATAGGAGTCAATGACGGTCTTCACACGGGCTTTGGTGACGTGCGTTTGTCCGACTGCGCGTTTATACGGTGTTAAAAAAACGTTGCATGCAGCTTTTTCTTGGCGTTCAAATCCCAACGAACGCAAGGAAACCGTGTCTAGTTCGTTTTTTCTGCGTCCATTTTACGCTTCGGAGGACCGAATATATCCCATGATCCTACATGCTATACATAGGGAAATGCGGAAAAAGGCAAAAATAAAATGCTTAAAAAATAAAACTTGCGCGGAAATGTTCGCATTTCTTCATAAACCACAAAAAACTTCCTTTAATCCGACGTTGTGCAGTCGGAGGGTGAACCCAGTAGTGGCAGCAATTTTTTTTCTCTCCCTACGTCACCGTATTATTTTTACAAATATTTTTATATATTATTTAAATATAATAATTTAATAAAAATTTTTTAAAACAATAAGATTAATGTCTAATATTGCAAAATGGTCCATATTAAAAGGAGGCACCTCAAATAAAATGACAAGGGGTTTTATATCCAGTTCCCGACACACTGCCCCCACAGGTTAAACACACAAACTACAATTTGGGCTGCAGGCTGTCGTTAGACAGAGACAAACGAACGCCAGTGTAGAGATCAATCGAGCGGCACTACAAAACGCAACATCAACGTATAGGACGTTCTGAGCTCGTTCGTTTATCCAAAAATTTAACGCCCGTGTGAACAAGGCCTTAAAGTGTCTACTTTTAAATGATGCAAGTCACATTGAAAACAAATATTCTCAGTTTATGTAATCCGTATGAAACCAAGGAGAGGCACAGAATTTCTATCGCACTTATCTGCTAATGACCCGAGGCAGGACACGCCCATATGCCAATCACACGGAAATCAGTCCGGGCAATTTACATACTAGGCCACGCCCCCGGACACCGGCCTGACACTCAGATTCAGTGAGTTTTCTGCACGTTCTGGAAGATGGCACGCGCTTACACATCCGAGGAAACTCTTCAGAATGTTCTGGAAAGTGGGATGAGTTTACATTTACCTCAGAAGAAGACTGTGTGACTCCGATGCCGAACGGCAGCATTTTGAACAGAGAATAGACCCATGCTACACTGGGTAAGTTATTAAGTCTTATATAACTCTTATTCTGATAATATTAAACTAATATTAGTAAATATTTTCCTCACTACAGCTAGCTCTTGTCAGCTTGTGTGACACATTGGCTTTCAATGCCATTTATATAGTTTAGGTAAATCATGCTATCATGCTAACTCATGTAGCACAAACATAATATTTCCCGGTGGCTAAGCTAATGCCTTATGGAGTTTACAGATGTTTATAAATGTTCTAATGTATTTCACCTTGTTTTGGATAGCTTTAGATTATACAGTGGTGTGAAAAACTATTTGCCCCCTTCCTGATTTCTTATTCTTTTGCATGTTTGTTACACAAAATGTTTCTGATCATCAAACACATTTAACTATTAGTCAAAGATAACACAAGTAAACACAAAATGCAGTTTTTAAATGAGGGGTTTTATTATTTAGGGAGAAAAAAAATCCAAACCTACATAGCCCTGTGTGAAAAAGTAATTGCCCCCTGAACCTAATAACTGGTTGGGCCACCCTTAGCAGCAATAACTGCAATCAGGCGTTTGCGATAACTTGCAACGAGTCTTTTACAGCGCTCTGGAGGGCTCTCATCTTTGCAGAATTGTTGTAATTCAGCTTTATTTGAGGGTTTTCTAGCATGAACCGCCTTTTTAAGGTCATGCCACAACATCTCAATAGGATTCAGGTCAGGACTTTGACTAGGCCACTCCAATGTCTTCATTTTGTTTTTCTTCAGCCATTCAGAGGTGGATTTGCTGGTGTGTTTTGGGTCATTGTCCTGCTGCAGCACCCAAGATCGCTTCAGCTTAAGTTGACGAACAGATGGCCGGACATTCTCCTTCAGGATTTTTTGGTAGACAGTAGAATTCATGGTTCCATCTATCACAGCAAGCCTTCCAGGTCCTGAAGCAGCAAAACAACCCCAGACCATCACACTACCACCACCATATTTTACTGTTGGTATAATGTTCTTTTTCTGAAATGCTGTGTTACTTTTACGCCAGATGTAACGGGACACGCACCTTCCAAAACTTTTGTCTCGTCGGTCCACAAGGTATTTTCCCAAAAGTCTTGGCAATCATTGAGATGTTTTTTTAGCAAAATTGAGACGAGCCTTAATGTTCTTTTTGCTTAAAAGTGGTTTGCGCCTTGGAAATCTGCCATGCAGGCCGTTTTTGCCCAGTCTCTTTCTTATGGTGGAGTCGTGAACACTGACCTTAATTGAGGCAAGTGAGGCCTGCAGTTCTTTAGATGTTGTCCTGGGGTCTTTTGTGGCCTCTCGGATGAGTTGTCTCTGCGCTCTTGGGGTAATTTTGGTCGGCCGGCCACTCCTGGGAAGGTTCACCACTGTTCCATGTTTTTGCCATTTGTGGATAATGGCTCTCACTGTGGTTCACTGGAGTCCCAAAGCTTTAGAAATGGCTTTATAACTTTTACCAGACTGATAGATCTCAATTACTTTTGTTCTCATTTGTTCCTGAATTTCTTTGGATCTTGGCATGATGTCTAGCTTTTGAGGTGCTTTTGGTCTACTTCTCTGTGTCAGGTAGCTCCTATTTAAGTGATTTCTTGATTGAAACAGGTGTGGCAGTAATCAGGCCTGGGGGTGACTACAGAAATTGAACTCAGGTGTGATAAACCACAGTTAAGTTATTTTTTAACAAGGGGGGCAATCACTTTTTCACACAGGGCCATGTAGATTTGGAGTTTTTTTTCTCCCTTAACAACGTAAACCTTCATTTAAAAACTGCATTTTGTGTTCAATTATGTTATCTTTGGCTAATAGTTAACGGTTTTTGATGAGCAGAAACATTTAAGTGTGACAAACATGCAAAAGAATCAGAAATCAGGAAGGGGACAAATAGTTTTTCACACCACTGTAGTTGCTAATATGTATTTGGCTCCATTTTGGTTAGCTTATAACACTGCTATCAGTAATGTTATTTAGCACAAACAAGCTAGTTCCAGTTGGCTAAAATACAGCCTTATGTAGCTAAGTGATGCTTATGAACATTTCTTTGGTGTAAATTTATATAATCCCTTTTGTTTAGCGTGTATTTACAAATGCCTGATAATATGTAATTGTTTAGAATGTGTTCAATATGTGTGTAATGTCCAATGGATGGTGTTATGTCTCAGGTGTAAATGTTTGAGATGGTCTATGGTCCATCAACAGATATTTGCCCAGCCTATTGCCCATCAACAAATACAGAGGGGCACAAAAATTTATACACACTTTCACAATTGTTATCTATGGCCTTTTTTAAAAACTCAAATTGAATTATGGCAGCAGTGTGTAGCATTATCTATCACCATCATTGATGCTGTCATGTGACCTACAGAAGAGAGGTGTATATTTTTCATGTTGAAATGTGGATACATTTTTTGGTCATCTCTGTATATATTGTGCATCCATATTAATTGCACATCCATTTCCTCTGAACAGTATAGGCTAACATTTTTTTATTTATTTGTTTTTAGGAATGTGTCTGCATCACCCTTGCCTTCACCAGCCCCTCACATCAGGACACGCAAGCGCCGTTCAGATGGACCTCTTGTATTTGTGAAGTGGATGGACACACGAGAAGTATCTACCTGTTCTACCATCCATTCTGCTTATACAGTAGACGCGGTGAAGATGAGGGTGAAATTACAAGGTACATGGACTACAAAGACATGTCCTGTGACTGCGTACAACCAGCACATGGGGAGTTGATCCCTCTGATCAGCTATTACAATACTATACTACACAGCACAAAACAATGAAGTCGTACAGAAATATTTTTCTACACTGCTTGGACATTGCTCCCACCAATGCTTACCCTGCATGTATGTTTTGTACAGTTTTTTTTTTTTATCTTGCACTGTTTTACTCTGAATGTCCATCTTTTTTCTGTACCGTTCCTGTTGCAGTTTTACCCTGCATGTATCTTTATCATTAATCTGCATTTATACATAAAATCCTATTAACTATTGGGAAGCTAAACATAAGAATCAGTATGAAACATGAAAAGTTTCTAAAAGTTGCCAAAAAATTAATATTGTGATGTGAAATTATTTTTCAGATTGAAGTTATAAAGGGCTCTGGGGTGTTTTGCCAGGCAGAAGCATGGAGAGCAGCCCGCCTTGCCACCTCTGCTACTGCCATGGTACGGAATCTGCTGCTGGGCACCTTCGACTTGGAGACTTGACCAAATTAAAAAGGTAGCCATTATTGGTGAGTAAATGCATAATGCGTTGAGAAGGGAAAAAAACATTTAAGACTTTATAAGTTCACCACTTTAACCATAGCCTACTTGTATCAATGTTTATTAGCCATCAATGGAGACTGCATAAGGTAGGGCACCCATTATTGTTACTGTATCTGCTTGGGACCTATAATACTAATTCATCGCTTGCTCACTTCTTAATCCTACCTTTCCTCTTCTAAAGCCACATTTCTGGGGTATTGCGCTGTAGGGTGTGTAGTCCTCTATTTTGTAGAACATCTAGTGTTGCAAATAACCTCGTGGCACTAATTGTTGTCGTCTGAAGTTTTAATAAATAATAATTTATTATTATTATACTGTCTTATTATTTTTGTCTTCTCTAGATGCTACATTGAAGAAGTGGCCGGCAGCCACCCGAAGGCAGATAGGCACATCTATCAATTCAAAGCTCACGGAGCTGAGAAGGTCCTCAAAATAATCTTTTTTCTTCCTGTTCAATTTTTTGTCATGTTTTTGTTCTTTTACTAGTTGATTGTTCTTAAGAAAATAAAAAATTAAAATTTCTACATTTTGGGCTTTTATTTATGTTGTCTAGCAGCTATGGATTTTAATAATTTTACTAATCTAGGTAAACATATAGGTGCATATATATGCACACATATATACATGCATATATGTACCTACAGTATATATGTACGCATATATGTCCATATATGTACATATAATATAGGAAAACGGGCAATTTTATATATGCACGCATATATGCACGCATATATGCACATATAATATAGGAAAACGGCCAATTTTATATATGTCACATATATTACTATATAGGTACATATATGTACGAATATATGCACGCATATATGTACATATAATATAGGAAAACGGCCAATTTTATATGTCTATATAGGTACATATATTCACGCATATAAGTACGCATACTGTATATGCACGCATATATGTACGTATATGTACATATAGTATAGGAAAACGGCCAATTTTATATGTCACATATATTAAAAACCTATATCAAAACCTATATTAAAACATATATGTTTATATAGGTTATTTCCGTGTGGGTAATATTGAGTAGGTCTAGGGTCCCACATGGAAAGAACCTATATGAGGATATATGCGCATATATAAAACCTATATGCAGTATATATGTGCATATAACCGCACCTATATGAGGATATATGCACATATATGAAACCTATATGCAGTATATATGCGCATATAACCGCACCTATATGAGGATATCTGCGCATATATGAAACCTATATGCAGTATATATGCGCATATAACCGCACCTATATGAGGATATCTGCGCATATATGAAACCTATATGCAGTATATATGCGCATATAACCGCACCTATATGAGGATATCTGCGCATATATGAAACCTATATGCAGTATATATGCATATATTTGATAATATATATGCTGCATATATGCGTATATATGCCACATATAGGCAACATTGAGGTGCATATATGTGCATATACAGGCCATATAGGTCTCCTGTATTGCTTCTTTATATCCACATATAAGCCCTATATGTACATACAAGATATGTCTCCTATGGCAGGATCTGGTCATTTTAGCTCATATTTCACTTTGGCAACTGTCATACATGATGCCTAGCTTATATTTTCTATTATCAAGGCAATAACTAAGAACTAACTTTAAACAAATGCATAAAAACTTATGTGCGAACACATTAATTTGGTATCCAAATTGGCCACATACAGTATATGAGGATATATGCACATATATGAAACCTCAGTCTCCGTGAAAATCTTTTTGAAAGACGTCACTAAAATTAACTGAAATGAGAAATATATCTATATAAAGCTTAAAGTGTCTACTTTTAAATGATGCAAGTCACATTGAAAACAAATATTCTCAGTTTATGTAATCCGTATGAAACCAAGGAGAGGCACAGAATTTCTGTCGCACTTATATGCTAATAACTCCAGGCAGGACACGCCAATCACACGGAAATCAGTCAGGGTAATTTACATACTAGGCCACGCCCCCGGACACCGGCCTGATCAACACACACACACACACACACAGAGAGACAGGTTTGAAAACACTCAGATTCAGTGAGGTTTCTGCACGTTTTGGAAGATGGCACGCGCTTACACATCCGAGGAAACTCCTGGAAAGTTGGAGGAGTTTACATTTGCCTCAGAAGAAGACTGTGTGACACCGACGCCGAACAGGAGCATTTTGAACAGAGAATAGACCCATGCTACACTGGGTAAGTTATTAAGTCTTGTATAACTCTTATTCTGATAATATTAAACTAATATTAGTAAATATTTTCCTCACTACAGCTAGCTCTTGTCAGCTTGTGTGACATGTTGGCTTTCAATGCCATTTATATAGTTTAGGTAAATCATGCTAACATGCTGCCTCATGTAGCACAAACATGATATTTCCCGGTGGCTAAGCTAATGCCTTATGGAGTTTACAGATGTTTATAAATGTTCTAATGTATTTCACCTTGTTTTGGATAGCTTTAGATTATGGTTGCTAATATATATTTGGCTCTGTTTTGGTTAGCTTACACTGCTATCGGTAATGTTATTTAGCACAAACAAGCTAGTTCCAGGTGGCTAAAATACAGCCTTATGTAGCTAAGTGATGCTTATGAATATTTCTTTGGTGTAAATGTATATAATCCCTTTTGTTTAGCGTGTATTTACAAATGCCTGATAAGATGTAATTGTTTAGAATGTGTTCAATATGTGTGTAATGTCCAATGGATGGTGTTTGCTAATGTCTCAGTTGTAAATGTTTGAGATCCACTACATGGTCTGTTGTCCATCAACAGATATTTGCCCAGCCTATTGCCCATCAAAAATACAGAGGGGCACAAAAATGTATACACACTTTCACAATTGTTATCTATGGCCTTTTTTTAAAACTCAAATTGAATTATGGCAGCAGTGTGTAGTATTATCTATCACCATCATTGATGCTGTCATGTGACCTACAGAAGAGAGGTGTATATTTTTCATGTTGAAGTGTGGATACATTTTTTGGTCATCTCTGTTTATATTATGCATCCATATTAATTGCACATCCATTTACTCTGAACAGTATAGGCTAACATTTTATTTATTTATTTGTTTTTAGGAATGTGTCTGCATCACCCTTGCCTTCACCAGCCCCTCACATCAGGACACGCAAGCTCCGTTCAGATGGACCTCTTGTATTTGTGAAGTGGATGGACACACGAGAAGTATCTACATGTTGTACCATCCATTCTGCTTATACAGTAGACGCGGTGAAGATGAGGGTGAAATTACAAGGTACATGGACTACAAAGACATTTCCTGTGACTGCGTACAACCACCACATGGGGAGTTGATCCCTCTGATCAGCTATTACAATACTATACTACACAGCACAAAACAATGAAGTCGTACAGAACTATTTCTCTACACTGCTTGGACATTGCTCCAACCAATGCTTACCCTGCATATATGTTTTGTACAGTTTTTTTTTTATTTTTTTTATCTTGCACTGTTTTACTCTGAATGTCCGTCTTTTTTCAGTTTTTATTTTGTACTGTTCCTGTTGCAGTTTTACCCTGCATGTATCTTTATCATTAATCTGCATTTATACATAAAATCCTATTAACTATTGGGAAGCTAAACATAAGAATCAGTATGAAACATGAAAAGTTTCTAAAAGTTGCCAATAAATTAATATTGTGATGTGAAATTATTTTTCAGATTGAAGTTATAAAGGGCTCTGGGGTGTTTTGCCAGGCAGAAGTGTGGAGAGCAGCCCGCCTTGCCACCTCTGCTACTGCCATGGTACGGAATCTGCTGCTGGGCACCTTCGCATTGGAGACTGGACCAAATTAAAAAGGTAGCCATTATTGGTGAGTAAATGCATAATGCGTTGAGAAGGGAAAAAAACATTATAAGTTCACCACTTTAACCATAGCCTACTTGTATCAATGTTTATTAGCCATCAATGGAGACTGCATAAGGTAGGGCACCCATTATTGTTACTGTATCTGCTTGGTACCTATAATACTAATTCATCGCTTGCTCACTTCTTAATCCTACCTTTCCTCTTCTAAAGCCACATTTCTGGGGTATTGCGCTGTAGGGTGTGTAGTCCTCTATTTTGTAGAACATATAGTGTTGCAAATAACCTCGTGGCACTAATTGTTGTCGTCTGAAGTTTTAATAAATAATCATTTATTATTATTATACTGTCTTATTATTTTTGTCTTCTCTAGATGCTACATTGAAGAAGTGGCCGGCAATTCAATTCAATATCAATTCAAAGCTCACGGAGCTGGGAAGATCCACAAAATATATTTTTTTCTTCCTGTTCAGTTTTTTGTCATGTTTTTGTTCTTTTACTAGTTGATTGTTCTTAAGAAAATAAAAAATTTTAATTTCTAAATTTTGGGCTTTTATTTATGTTGTCTAGCAGCTATGGATTTTTTTTTACTAATCTAGGTAAACATATAGGTGCATATATGCACACACATATACATGCATATATGTACCTATATATGTACATATAATATAGGAAAACGGCCAATTTTATATGTCACATATACTGTATTACTATATAGGTTCATATATGTACGCATATATGCACATATAATATAGGAAAACAGCCAATTTTATATATGTCACATATACTGTATTACTATATAGGTACATATATGTACGCATATATGCACATATAATATAGGAAAACGGCCAATTTTATATATGTCACATATACTGTATTACTATATAGGTACATATATGTACGCATATATGCACGCATATATGTACATATAATATAGGAAAACGGCCAATTTTATATATGTCACATATACTGTATTACTATATAGGTACATATATGTACGCATATATGCATGCATATATGTACATATAATATAGGAAAATGGCCAATTTTATATATGTCTATATAGGTACATATATGTACGCATATATGTACATATATGTACATATAATATAGGAAAACGGCCAATTTTATATATGTCACATATATTAAAAACCTATATCAAAACCTATATTAAAACATATATGTTTATATAGGTTCTTTCCGTGTGGGGTATGCCCCCAAAACAACTTTAGATAGGCGTGTCCAGCACATCCTAGATGCTTGTTTGGATTGAGAGATCTGGGGACTTGATCTGGAGATCTTGAGGCAAAGCCAACACCTCAAAATCCTTGCCAAGTTCCTCAAACCATTCCTGAACAAATTTCGCTTGAGCTTGCTAAACAAGGACCGTGAGATTAGCTAATACTGTTGCCATTGCAGGGGTGTACTTTGTCTGTAATCATGTTTATGTAGTTGGGATGTGTCAAAGTATTATCCACATGAATGCCAGGATGCTATATGAGCATCCGGGACATGCACACGGCCTTAATATAATGCACTGTAAAAAAAAAAAAGTGATTTATCAATCCATTGCTTCATGGTTCAGTTCCGATGGTCAAGTGCCTCATGTAAGTGCTTACAGTGGTGGTCGGTCAGCAGGGGCACTCTGATCAGTCTGCAGTTATGCAGCCCCATAAGCAGCAAGCTGTGATGCACTCTGTGCTCAGACATCTTTCAATGATAATCAGCATTACCTTTTTTTTTGGCAATTTTTGCTATAGTTGTTCTTTTGTGGCATTGGACCAGATGGCTAGTTTTGCTCCTAATGTACAGTATCAATGATCCGTTGGTTGTATCATCTAGCAGAGGTCCCACATGGAAAGAACCTATTTGAGGATATATGCGCATATATGAAACCTATATGCAGTATATATGCGCATATATCCGCACCTATATGAGGATATATGCGCATATATGAAACCTATATGCAGTATATATGCACATATATGATAATATATATGCTGCATATATGCGTATATATGCCACATATAGGCAACATTGAGGTGCATATATGTGCATATACAGGCCATATAGGTCTCCTGTATTGCTTCTTTATATCCACATATAAGCCCTATACAGTATGTACATACAAGATATGTCTCCTATCGCAGGATCTGGTCATTTTAGCTCATATCTCACTTTGGCAACTGTCATACATGATGCCTAGCTCATATTTTCTATTATCAAGGCAATAACTAAGAACTAACTTAAAAAAATGCAAAAAACTTATGTGCGAACACATGAAATTGGTATCCTAATTGCCCACATACAGTATATGAGGATATATGCACATATATGAAACCTCAGTCTCCGTGAAAATCTTTTTGAAACACGTCACTAAAATTAATTGAAATGAGAAATGCGAAATATATCTATAGAAAGCTTAAAGTGTCTACTTTTAAATGATGCAAGTCACATTGAAAACAAATATTCTCAGTTTATGTAGTCCGTATGAAACCAAGGAGAGGCACAGAATTTCTGTCGCACTTATCTGCTAATGACCCGAGGCAGGATACGCCCACACGCCAATCACACGGAAATCAGTCCGGGTAATTTACATACTAGGCCACGCCCCCGGACACCGGCATGAAAAATGAAGACAGAGAGACAGGCTTTAAAACACTCAGATTCAGTGAGTTTTCTGCACGTTTTGGAAAATGGCACGCACTTACACATCCGAGGAAACTCTTCAGAATGTTCTGGAAAGTGGGATGAGTTTACATTTACCTCAGAAGAAGACTGTGTGACTCTGACGACTAACGGGAGCATTTTGAAGAGAGAATAGACCCATGCTACACTGGGTAAGTTATTAAGTCTTATATAACTCTTATTCTGATAATATTAAACTAATATTAGTAAATATTTTCCTCACTACAGCTAGCTCTTGTCAGCTTGTGTGACACATTGGCTTTCAATGCCATTTATATAGTTTAGGTAAATCATGCTAACGTGCTGCCTCATGTAGCACAAACATAATATTTCCCGGTGGCTAAGCTAATGCCTTATGGAGTTTACAGATGTTTATATTCACCTTGTTTTGGATAGCCTTAGATTATGGTTGCTAATATGTATTTGGCTCCATTTTGGTTAGCTTATAACACTGCTATCTGTAATGTTATTTAGCACAAACAAGCTAGTTCCAGGTGGCTAAAATACTGCCTTATGTAGGACATTTCCATGTCCTGTGACTGCGTACAACCAGCACATGGGGAGTTGATCACTCTGATCAGCTATTACAATACTATACTACACAGCACAAAACAATGAAGTCGTACAGACATATTCCTCTACACTGCTTGGACATTGCTCCCACCAATGCTTACCCTGCATGTATGTTTTGTACAGTTTTTTTTTTTATCTTGCACTGTTTTACTCTGAATGTTCGTCTTTTTTCAGTTTTTATTTTGTACTGTTCCTGTTGCAGTTTTACCCTGCATGTATCTTTATCATTAATCTGCATTTATACATAAAATCCTATTAACTATTGGGAAGCTAAACATAAGAATCAGTATGAAACATGAAAAGTTTCTAAAAGTTGCCAATAAATTAATATTGTGATGTGAAATTATTTTTCAGATTGAAGTTATAAAGGGCTCTGGGGTGTTTTGCCAGGCAGAGCGTGGAGAGCAGCCCGCCTTGCCACCTCTGCTACTGCCATGGTACGGAATCTGCTGCTGGGCACCTTCGACTTGGAGACTTGACCAAATTAAAAAGGTAGCCATTATTGGTGAGTAAATGCATAATGTGTTGAGAAGGGAAAACAAAACATTTAAGACTTTATAAGTTCACCACTTTAAGCATAGCCTACTTGTATCAATGTTTATTAGCCATCAATGGAGACTGCATAAGGTAGGTCACCCATTATTGTTACTGTATCTGCTTGGGACCTATAATACTAATTCATCACTTGCTCACTTCTTAATCCTACCTTTCCTCTTCTAAAGCCACATTATATTGCGCTGTAAGGTGTGTAGACCTATTTTGTAGAACATATAGTGTTGCAAATAACCTCGCGGCACTAATTGTTGTCGTCTGAAGTTTTAATAATTAATCATTTATTATTATTATTATTATTATTATTATTATTATTATTATTATACTGTGTCATTATTTTTGTCTTCTCTAGCCGGCAGCCAACCGAGGGCAGATAGGCACATCTATCAATTCAAAGCTCACGGAGCTGAGAAGGTCCTCAAAATAATTTTTTTTCTTCCTGTTCAGTTTTTTGTCTTATTTTTGTTCTTGTACTATATTTTTGTGCTATGTGATTGTTCTTAAGAAAATAAAAAAATGTCATTTCTACATTTTGGGCTTTTCTTTGTTGTCTAGCATATGGATTTGTATAATTTTACTAATATCTAGGTAAACATATAGGTGCATATATGCACACATACTGTATAAACATGCATACATACATATGACATATAAAATTGGCCGTTTTCCTATATTATATGCACATATATGCGTACATACATACGTGCATATATGTACCTATATAGGTACATATATGCATGTATATATGTGTGCATATATGCACCTATGTTTCCCTAGATTTTAGTAATGTGGACATATATGCGTACATACATACGTGCATATATGTACCTATATAGGTACATATATGCACGTATGTATGTACGCATATATGTGCATATAATATAGGAAAACGGCCAATTTTATATATGTCACATATATGTCTATATATATGTACGCATATATGCACGCATATATGCACGCATATTTACATATAATATAGGAAAATGGCCAATTTTATATATGTCACATATATTAAAAACCTATATCAAAACCGATATTGAAACATATGTTTATATAGGTTATGTCCGTGTGGGGTGGAACGTAACGAATTACATTTACTCGCGTTACTGTAATTGAGTAGTTTTTTTTGTTTATTTCTACTTTTTAAAGTAGTTTTTAAAATCTGTAATTTTACTTTTACTTAAGTACGTTTTGTTTGAAGTATTGTAATTCGCAGAGGTGTCAAGTAACGAAGTACAAATACTTTGTTACCTTACTTAAGTAGAAATTTTGGGTATCTATACTCTACTGGAGTAATAATTTTTCAGCCGACTTTTTACTTCCACTTCTTACATTTTTAAGCAATTACCTGTACTTTCTACTCCTTACATTTTAAAAATAGCCTCGTTACTCAATTTTTATGATCAGAACGCGCAAACCTCCCCGGTCGCATGATAAGAACGCGCACAACGCCCCCCCCTTGGCATGATAAGAATGCGCACAGCGCACCCCAACCCCCCCCAACATCCATTTCCCCCCCCCCCCGACCCCCGGTCGCAGGATAAGAACGCGCACAACACACCCCTTCCAACCCCCCCCACCCCCCCCCCCTCGTCGCATGATCAGAAAGCGAGACCTTAATGCTTTTGTCGCCCCTCACGGTACTTTTACTTTTATACTTTAAGTATTTTTGAAACCAGTACTTTTAAACTTTTACTTAAGTAAAAAGCTTGGGTTGATACTTCAACTTCTAAAGAAGTATTTTTGAACCCTAGTATCTATACTTCTACTCAGGTAATGAATGTGAATACTTTTGACACCACTGGTAATTTGCTACATTTTAAATCATATTCGCTACTGAGTAAAAAATAAATGAATGAAAATAATAAAAAATATTATGCTTTGTATAAATGCTTCATTGCGCTCGCGTGTGTGTATCATGTCCTGGTCGCGCGCCGCTCCAGACTCCACTCCAGGTTTTCTGACTGTCCCCACGTCGGCAGCTACCTGACCTTCCACATGGTCGCTTCCGCCCTGAGAGTGACGTCATCGACTAGCGCGACCATATATAAACCGGAGAGAGACGCGGGAAAGAGGTTGTGATTTTGGCGTTTTGATATTTGGTTGTGTATTCCGGTTTTTACTTTTTGCCTCTCATTGACTTTGATTATTGCTTTGTCCCTTTTGGTGTGGTTGGTCTTTGTATAAATTTGTAGATAATTTCACTGTTTTTGGTGTAGGGAGTCCGGAAAGGTACCTGTATTTTTGTTTGTGTGTGTGTTTTTTTGTTTTTTTTTTGCAGGTAATCTAGCTACTAAATATAAATACCATTTTGTTTATTATTTTGGCCTGGATCCACCCTGAATCTGATCCTCCTCCTGGTGTGTGTGTGTGTGTGTGTGTGTGTGTGTGTGTGTGTGTGTGTGTGTGTGTGTGTGTAACAAACCTCATTATTTCATCAGTTAATGATTGGATCTAGTTCTTTCTGCCATATACTGTACCACCATTTCCATACAGTTTAAAATAGAACCCTGAACCATTCTTTTGCTGTATGGCCCAACTCTAGACTGGTTACCATATTTAAGTGACCACTTTGACAAAGAGAACAGCTTTATTATGCAAAGGTGTTCCTTCAGTTAAAAACAACTAGTTTGAGATTTATATCTGCTCATCTTTTTTGAACTACGCTAGAATGCCTCATCCCACCCCCGCTGTTAAAGAAAAATAAAAATAAAAAAGTAACTCGGTAACTTTTACTCTGAGTAAATTTTTTAATGAGCTACTTTTTACTTTTACTTGAGTAGATTTTTATAATGGTAACTTTACTTGCACTTAAGTAAAATTTCACTGAAGTAACAGTACTTGTACTTGAGTACAAAACTTTATTACTCTTTTCACCACTGTCATCTAGCAATTACAATTTCCCCTTACATATTCCCATTTTTCTGCTTCCAACACATCAACTTCAAGAACTGATTGTTCACATGCTGTCTAATAGATCCTACTCCCTTGATAGGGATCACTGTAATGAAGTAATCAACATTATTTATGTCACTGGCTTTAATGTCATGGTCGATTCTGTTAAACTAATGTCTCACAAGGTGAAAGGTATTAGATATTTCATTCCTTATGGGGATATCTGGAGAGAGAGAGAGGGAGAAAGAGAGAGAGAAAGGTGCACTCAGGTCTTGGGTTAGTTTCCCTATTAAAACAGACCACTCACTTCAACCCAGACTCTGAGACTTAAATAGAACATTACATGAAAGAGCTGTCTCTCACGCTCTTGAGTTTAAATGCTCTCTGCATGGAGCCCACTCCGTGTGAGGACGTGTAGCCACTGTAACACAGTCACATGCTCTTCTTATAAAAAGACTGAAACCATCCATGATAGACTATAGATTCCATAAGTCCAGAGTACTGAGATTTATACATGCCATTTAAAACATGATGAATGATGTCAGCTGTATATCAAACAAGGAGTTTGAAAATGGTTTGAAATATTAAACCAAATTTTTTCACTATCACTCACTCATCTTCTATACTGCTTTATCCTGTATTCGGGGTCGCAGGGGGCCTGGAGACTATCCCCGGAGACTTGGGGCACGAGGCAGGGTACACCCTGGACAGGGTGCCAATCCATCGCAGGACACACACACTAGGACAATTTGGAAAAGCGAATTTGCCTAATCTGCAGGTCTTTGGGAGGAAACTGGTGCCTGGAGGAAACCCACCAAGCATGGTTAGAACATGCAAACTCCCACACACAGATGGAATTGGGCCTGGCCGGTAATCAAACCCAGACCCTGCAGGTGCAAGGCGACAGTGCTAACCACTAGACCACATTTTTTTTTCTTTACTGTCTGCTTTGCCATGACCTCATCTGAGAAAGATTATACAAAATCATGTACAGTTATTTAAAAGAATTTGAAGAAACGTTTAGACCTCAAAGCTCCAAATCCCCGGTTTAATCCTGAGGTTTTCTCTGAATTCACCAAAAACCTGCAGACAGCCAGACTGAATTTATTAAATTGCCACTAGCCATGAATGAGTGTGTGAACATGTGTAAACATGGTAACCTGCAATGGACTGGTATCCAGGGTATATTTTAGTTTTACACCCAGTGATGTTCAGCTAGTTAGCACTGTCGCCTTGCACCGCCAGGGTCCGGGTTCGATTCCCTGGCCAGGCTCGATTCCTGTCTCTGTGTGCATGGAGTTTGCATGTTCTCCCCGTGCTTGGTGGGTTTCCTCCGGGTACTCCGGTTTCCTCCCACAATCCAAAGACATGTAGGTTAGGTTAATTGACATTCCAAATTGCCCGTAGTGTGTGAATGAATGTGAGTATGTGTGTGTGCCCTGCGATGGATTGGCACCCTGTCCAGGGTGTACCCCGCCTTGTGCCCTAAGTTTCCTGGGATAGGCTCCAGGCCCCTGCGACCCTGTATATAAGGATAAAGCGGTACAGAAAATGAATGAATGAATGAATGATGTTCAGCTAAATTAAAGGTCCCATATTTTACTATTTCGAGCATTGAACTCACAGGTCCCTGAAAGTGTGTCTTTTTTTTCATAATTCAATCTCATGGGGGATGGTGGTGGAGTGTTAACACGGTGGCTTCACAACTCCAGACTTGAGTGTGAATTCCTTCCTCAGGTCTGTGTGCGTGGAGTTTGCATGTTCTCCCTGTGCTTGATGGGTTTCCTCTGGTCACTCCAGTTTCCACCCACACTTTAAAAGACATGCAAATAAGGCTAACTGGTGTAAATGAGTGTGTGAGTGTATGGTGTATGCCATGCAATGGATTGGTACCCCATCCAGGGTGTACCATGCATGCCTAGGCTCCAGGCTTGCTGCAACCCAGTAAGCAGTAAGATGATGTTTGAACTCAAACTCCCTCTGTTTCACTCCTTTTGCATACGTGGTGTTTTAGTGTCTATGTAAATGAGCTAGTTCTGAGCAATGCCATGCCAGAGAACAGCAGAAGGGAGTAGATCTGGTCAGAGCAGCAAGCCAGGGCAGGGTCTCTTCTTTTATAAAGTTAAATTAGGGAGAAATTTTGCTTGGTTTATTTATACACTGGCCAATGCAAATATGTTTTCTTTTGTCTGTAGATGCACAATGAAGACCCATCTGACCTCTTAGTGTAAAATGTCTAAAAGTGTAATTTTCTTCTTATTGTGTGTGACCTAGAAGTTATTGTTTGGAGAAATGTTATAACTGAAACAGCTGATATACCATTCTTGTCTTTGAGAAGACATTTCAGTGGACACAATTATATACCCTGATTTACGACGTTTGTCAGCAGTCAAACTTGATATATCAGGAAACAACATTATGCAGAAGTAAACTGGATTACATGCTCAAGTCACCCGGATCAATTACACCTAAGCATAAACTCGCGTAAAAATAGGTGGAGGACGTTTATGGGGATAGAAGCTTACTGGAAGAAAATTGCTGAAATCAGCTACACTCATGTGATTTGTCAGCATGGAAATATTCTACATGCAACTTAATACAGTAGATAGGGTTATTATGTTATGCTTTGTAATAATTTCACTATGTTTTTATGGGTGCTATTTCTTTCCCTTTTTGCTTTCATATAATTAAGTTTTTCTAGTTTGCAATCATGCATAATTTTAAACTGTACTTGTTTGCAGTGTTGCTGCATGATTGTTTCCAGTCTTGTTTAGAGCGCAGTATTGCAGGATGCTGCAACATTCTTTGTGGTAATCAAATAATTTAGAATTAAGAACTACGGAACAAGATTGAGGACAAATACACAGTTCTATGGTTCAATTTATCCTCCAGAATTGCTTTATCCTGTTCATAGTCAGAGTGGATCCTGAATCTAATGAATGTCTGAGCTTTCAAAGGCTACACTCGATGCTGCGTGAAAACGCTATGGGGAACATCTTTTCGTGTTGCCGATTGTGAAGCATGTGTGTATCAAACACGCCAAATTTTAGCCTATATAAACTCAGTCAGGTGACATCATCTGATGAGACGCACCTGCAGGTTATAAATAGGAGTAAACCGGAAGCATTCCTCAGATCTTTTGTCTTCACTGACAGCCTAGTTGTGTTGCGTGTCTGTGTTTAAACCAGCAAAATAAGAAAGTGTTTAACTCACCGATATGGCAGAGTTTTAAACGAGATGTCCCTCCGTGTGTGATAATCCATATCGGAGGGCGATCTCTACACTTACTGCTTCGATTGAAGTGCTCGCGCGCGCCCCGCATTCCTTGAGAAGCTCCGGGCTGCGGCGCATTCCTGGGGCTTAAAACGCGTGTATCCGGCAGAGCAGTGAGAGACGGATTTCGCATCCTATCTCTCATGCCCTCGCTGGATCGGGAAATTCCTCTGTCCGCTCTCAAGCGCGCCCTGGTGCTTCTTGTGAATGGACAAGGTTAGACATCCTTTCTTGCTTCCGCGGAGATGGAAATAGCCTCCAAGCACTTGAAAAACATTAAACGGCAGGTTCTGTCGGGTGGCCGGGGGGCGGAGCTTCAACGACGCTCTCTCCCTTTTCTTAGCAATCTCCATATGAGTTAACCCTTTCATGGAGTAAGCTGTACTCATCCCGTGTTTTCCTGCCATCAACTTATTTATTTGATTAAATATAGTTGATGTGGAAGCACGGGGTTATATGATGATGCCCAGATAGAAGCTTTCAGGCTATCTCTCTCCTGGGACATCATCCTCCCTGAAAAGCTAATACTTCCTTTCAAGCTGTGTAGACTTTCATCTTCCCTGGAGGGAAAAGCTTTTCAGGCAGCAGGTCAGGTTGGTGCTCCATTGCACACCATGGCGGTTTTGCAGCTGACCTGCTGAGAGACATGAGCACTGGCAGGGCTCTTCAAGATAGGGTATATTGGAATTACGCCGGGCCACAGACTCGTCTCTTCGTGCAACAAAGCAGACGGCTTGGGCTGGCATATTGTCTTCTTCACAAAGAAGCACTGAGGTTCATGTGCCCAGGACCATGGCGGTGGACCCCCAATGGGTAGAGGCACGCAGAATTCCTTTCAAGAATGAAGTGTTCTCCCTGGCACCCCCAGGAGGTCGGTGTTCTTGCTCCCCCACCACTGGTGTTTCGGGCAACACCAGTCTCCAATAGTTTTTACTAGTTTTTTCTTGCCATGTTTCAGGATGCTGAACATCTAACATCCCCCCCCCCCCCCCGTTTAACCAAGCCGCTGAGACTTTTGCCCCTTTCTGAGAAACTGGCAGCGTGGAAGCTACTGCCAAGTATATCTCCTTGGGGACTAAGCACTGTAGAGAGAAACTACAGGATTCAGTTCTCACATCATCCTTCGTGTTTCAACGGCGTGGTCTCCACTTCCATGAAACCGGAAAATGCGCATCTGCTGACAGAAGTTGCTGGGGAATGGGGCCAGGGAACATGTGCCCCTACCAGACAGAGAGTGAGGCTACTACAGTTCTTCTCCCCCCGTTCTTCTTGGTTCCCAAGAGGAACGGGGGGATGCGCCAAATTTTTTTATTTTCGCGGGCTGTACTGCTATCTAAAAATAAATAAATACAGCTTCAAAATGTTGACTGTCAAAGTGATTGCTCTCAAATCCTACCAAGCGATTGATTTGTGATGTTCATCACTTTCAGAGATCTTAGCTCTCATGGCAGCTGTATCCACGGTAACACCTTTGGGCCTTCTGCACATGAGAGCATTTCAGTTGTGGCTAAGAACGAGGGGATTTCACATGGGGGAAAATCCCCAATAAGGGTTACGCGCCACGGGCTTCGTACCCGTCCTATGTGGTTCCTAACCACAGGCGCTTCCCTCACGGGCTGGGGTGCGATCTTAGATGACCGTCCAGCCCAAGGGATCTTCTCGCGCGGCACATCAATTGCCTCGAAATGATGCCTCTATTTCTGGCCCTAAAGCACTTCCTCCAGCAGTTGAGAAGCTACCATGTCCTAGTGCGAGTGGACAACACTACGGCAGTCTCATATATTAATCGCCAGGGCGGACTGCGCTTGCGCCGCTAAATAAGCTAGCTAAGCCCCTCAGGGCGATTTACATTCCAGGGCATATGACTGTGGGAGCAGTTGTACTGTCCAGTCAAGCTCTGACACACGGGGAATGGAAACCCCACCCTGAAGTAGTCAGTCAATTTGGGAGAGATTTCATGTAGCAGAGGTGGACCTCTTTGCCTCGCAAGAACAGCAAATGTCCCCTTTACTACTCTCTGACTCTTCCAGTTCCTCTGGGTCTGGACGACTTGGCCCATATGTGGCCCAGGTTACGCCTTTATGCATTTTTCCTGATAGCTCTGCTCCCGGGAGTCTTGGCGAGGGTCTGTCAACAGCCCTGCTGGCCGACCAGAGTGTGATTCTCGGATCCAGTATCTCTCGTCGATGGCTCACCATGGTGATTCCAGTGAGGAGGGATCTTCTGTCTCAGGCACAGGGGACAATATTTCATCCCCAGCCTGAGCTTTGGAACCTTCACGTTTGGCCCCTGAACGGGACCAACTAAGTCAAGCTGGTCTTTCAAGTGCTAGGGCTCCCTCCACTAGAAGAGCTTATGCCCTCAAATGGAATGTATTTGAAAGTTGGTGCATGATGAAGCAGGTAGACCCAGTCCACTGCCGAATTGTTTCAGTGCTGGAGTTTCTGCAGGCAAAGTTGTCCTCTGGCTTGTGCCCTAGTACTCTCAGGACGTACGTAGCTGCTAGTTCAGCCTGTCACGTTCTGATTGATGGGGTTACTGTGGGAAAACACCCTTTAGTTGACCGTTTCATTTGTGGAGCTAAACGGTTGAGGCCACCCACTAGAGCCACCCTTCGTGGGATTTATTTATCGTGCTCGAAGGTCTAATTGACACCACTTTCGAACCACTGCGTCTGTCAGGTTTCTGACCCTTAAGATGGTTTTTCTGATGGCCGTTACCTCTCTGAAGAGGATTGGAGATCTGCACACCTTGTCAGTCTCCCCATCCTGCCTAGACTTTGCCCCTGGGCTAGTCAAGGCCATTTTGCATCCTCACCAAACTATCTTCCGAAAGGTCCATTCTCAACCATGCACCCTGTTTTTGAAGCTATCTGTCCTCCACCTTATACAGCCTCAGAGCAGGAGAGACTTACTGTGTCCAGTACGTGCTCTTCAGACTTACATCCACCGCACCAGTCAGTGGCGTAAGTCAGAGCAGCTTTTGATATGTTATGGGGCCGCATCCGGGCGGCGGCCGCCACTACACAGACCTGGTCACACTGGGTGAGAGATGCTATTGCTCTCTCCTATGAGGCGCGTGGGCTCACTTCGCCTCTAGGAATCAGGGCTCATTCAACCAGGGGGATCACCTCATCTAGAGGTATTCCCCTGCAGCAAGTGTGTGACCCAGCAGGTTGGTCCTCTCCGCACACATTTTTTAGATTTTTAGTCTGGATGTTCATGCTACTCAAGGCTCACAGTCCTCGAGTCAGCCTCCCAGATATAGTTCTGAGACCACCTCGTCCTTGTGCGCACACGCTACACAACCCTGGGGTCCAGACACTTGCAGTGCAGCGGCGTTGGTATTCTCGTTCCCATAGCGTTTTCACACAGCATTGAGTGTAGCCTTTGAAAGGGAACGTCTCGGGTTACTTTGCTGTAACCCTGTTCCCTGAAAAGGCGGGAACGAGATGCTGCGCTCCAATGCTGCACTGCCTACGTGACTGGACGTCCCTTCAGACAAAATCGATCTGAGGAATGCTTCCGGTTTACTCCTATTTATAACCTGCAGGTGCGTCTCATCAGATGACGTCACCTGACCGAGGTTATATAGGCCAAAATTTGGCGTGTTTGATACACACATGCTTCACAACCGGCAACACAAAAAGATGTTCCCCATAGCGTTTTCACGCAGCATCTCGTTCCTGCCTTTTCAGGGAACAGGGTTATACAGCAAAGTAACCTGAGACGAATTCCAGGCAGAATGAAGTACTAGGGTGGATTTCACATTTACAGTACATTTAGTGGCAATTTAAAGTACGACAACTGAGATCATGATAAAAAAAAAATAAAAATTCTTTTCTTTTTTTCCCCCTGAGATTTTAGGTATTTAATCTGTATATAGTTTCCACTTAGTTACATCAAGGTTGAAAAACATCCAAGCTGATTTTTCAGTGTAGTGCCCTAGTTTAGGTCTTAAATATTGTTTATTTAAAGTGTTTTCTGTTTTAGTATGTATTATCCAAACGTTTAACTTGAGTTAAAAAATTCTGTTTACAAATTAGGCGACGCGGTGGTGTAGTGGTTAGCACTGTCGCCTTGCACCTCCAGGGTCTGGGTTCGATTCCCCGGCCAGGCTCGATTCCCGTCTCTGTGTGCATGGAGTTTGCATGTTCTCCCCGTGCTTGGTGGGTTTCCTCCGGGTACTCCGGTTTCCTCCCACAGTCGAAAGATATGCAGGTTAGGCTAATTGGCGTTCCTAAATTGCCCGTAGTGTGTGTGTGAGTGTGTGTATATGTGTGTGTGCCCTGTGATGGATTGGCACCCTGTCCAGGGTGTCCCCCGCCTAGTGCCCGAAGTCTCCTGGGATAGGCTCCAGGCCCCCCACGACCCTGAACACAGGATTAAGTGGTATAGAAAATGAATGAATGTTTACAAATTACAAATTCTGTTAATAATATGTAGAGCATTGTAAACTGCTTGAGTTAATCTTTCTGGAAAACAGAAAAGTAATGGGTTTGTGATTAACTAAAAAAAATTGTAGATGCTTCTGGAGTAAATCTTTATTTTTTTTTCTCTTGTGCTGTGAGTGATCTAGACAAATGTCAGTCGTTTTTGCTAGCAATTAGTAACCGCTAGGGTAGCCTATCAGGTTTGAGTGGAGGCGGGGTTAAACGGAAGCTGCTGGAGATTTTCAAGGAGAGGAGTGGAGAAAAGGGCATCAAATGGGGGAATGTATTTTCTGAGAAACAAACAAAAAGAAAAACTAATCCCTCTGTGCTTGAGTCAATGTTTTGGACAGAGAAGAGGAAATTAAAACACTAAGAAGGTACTGTAACATGGTTGTATGCTTGGCAGGGTTAAGTGTGCTAGCAGTGTGTGACTTTTTTGAGAAATAGTGAGCTGCTGTGCTAAAAGAAGGAGCAGATTCTGTTTGTGAGGAGCACCTGTGGCTCCAAACTTCTGTAGGCTTTGAATCCTGCTGCCGTGACGTGCTGTTACAGGAATCTGCTGGACGTGAATACAGTCAGGATTTCTTTCTCCGTCAAGAAATATGGTTGCTAAACCATATTTGGTGGTGAGAACTTCATGAAACTTAAGGCATTGGAACAAGAGTTGTTATGGTACCATAGACTGGTTAGGGAAAGAAAAAAGCCCAGGTGTTGGTTAAAATTGTTTTTTTCTTTTATTTGTTAGTGGGTTCAAAACTACAAGTGACATTTAAATGTGAGGACCACTATGGCTACGTTTACACTGCAGGTCTCAATGCCCAATTCTGATTTGTTGCCTATATCTGATTTTTTTGACCGTCTGTTTACACGTTCTTTTAACTGTGACTCATATCCGATTCAAGTGCTTACACTTGCCATACCATCTGAAACATCGTGCATACTTAAATGGAGATTCTTGCGCTACACACTAGCCAAGAAAGACGAAGGTGAAATATGCTTAACACTATCTCTGCTATATATGCAAAGTTCGCGAAACATCACCATGGTTTTAAAACGGAGGAGGAGAAAAAAACGCCATAAGTGCAACCTGCGCATATGCTTCATTCACCAAACACTGATTTCTTAATGTTATTTAGCCCAAATAAGCATTAACACAAGGCGTGTGTGTGGGGGGGGATCTTTTCCTCTTCCATGTCACCTACGATGTTATCATTCCACACGTGCTTCCACCGAAGAATAACAGTACGTCATTAAACCACGAAGAAGTCGCAGTTTTAATGACGTACAGAACACAATGCCTCAGGAAATCCGATCTGTCTGTTTACACGACAATCACATTAGCACATATCTGATTTATATCCGATTTATTTCCACATATGAAGGAGGCCTGAAACTGATCTCGAAATATCGGAAGGCATGCGTTTTTTTCCTGTTTACACAAACATAGAACATATCCGATATGTGTCACACACTGTATGAGCAAAAAATCGGAATTGGGTCACATTTACCTGGCAAATTAAAGAGTAGAAGAGGTGACTGTTGTGGAGCAGGAAGTAGCAAATATTAGTAAAAGTGAGGTGAGAAGGGCGTTGAAGAGGATGAAGACTGGAAAGGCGGTTGGTCCTAATGAAATACCTGTGGAGGTATGGAAGTGCTTAGGAGAGGTGGCAGTAGAGTTTCTGACTTGGTTGTTTAACAAGAACTTGGAGAGTGAGAGGATTCCAGAAGAATGGAGGAGAAGTGTATTGGTGCCGATTTTTAAGAACAAGGGAGATGTGCAGATCTGTGGCAATTTAAGAGGCATAAAGCTAATGAGCCATACAATGAAGCTGTGGGAAAGAGTAGTGGAAGCTAGGTTAAGGGCAGAGGTGAGCATTTGTGAGCAGCAATATGGTTTCATGCCTAGAAAGAGTACATCAGATGCAGTTTTTGCTTTGAGGATGCTGGTGGAGAAGTACAGTGAGGGTAATAAAGAATTCATTGTGTCTTTGTAGATTTAGAGAAAGTGTACGACAGGGTGCTGAGAGAGGAGCTGTGGTGTTGTATGAGGAAGTCTGGAGTGGCAGAGAAGTATGTTAGAGTGGTGCAGGACATGTATGAGAGCTGTAAGACAGTGGTGAGATGTGCTGTAGGTGTGATAGAAGAGTTCAAGGTGGAGGTGGGTCTGCATCAAGGATCGGATCTACAGTAAGCCCCTTGTTGTTTGCTGTGGTGATGGACAGGATGACAGATGAGGTTAGACAGGCGTCTCCATGGACTATGATGTTTGCAGATGACATTGTGCTTTGTAGCGAGAGCAGGGAATAGGTGGAAGAAAATTTGGAGAGGTGGAGGTATGCTCTGGAAACCAGAGGAATGAAGGTTAGCCGCAGCAAGACGGAATACATGTGTTTGAATGAGAGGGACGCAAGAGGAACGGTGAGGCTACAGGGAGCAGAGGTAAAGAAGGTGCAGGACTTTAAGTACTTAGGGTCAACGGTCCAGAGCAACAGAGAGTGTGGTAAGGAGGTGAAGAGGCGTGTACAGGCAGGTTGGAATGGGTGGAGAAAAGTTTCAGGTGTGTTGTGCGATAAAAGAGTATCTGCGAGAATGAAAGGAAAGGTGTACAGGACAGTGGTGAGACCAACGATGCTCTACGGCTTAGAGACAGTGGCACTGAAGAAAAGACAGGAGGCAGAGTTGGAGGTAGCAGAGCTGAAGATGTTGAGGTTCTCTTTGGGAGTGACAAGGATGGATAGGATCAAGAATGAGTTCATCAGAGGGACAACTCATGTTAGATGTTTTGGAGATAAAGTCAGAGAGGCCAGATTGAGGTGGTTTGGACATGTTCAGAGGAGAGAGTGTGAATATATCGGTAGAAGGATGCTGAGGTTGGAACTGCCAGGCAGGAGGTCTAGAGGAAGACCAAAGAGGAGATTTATGGATGCAGTGAGAGAGGACATGAAGTTAGTTGGTGTGAGAGAAGAGGATGCAGAGGATAGGGTTAGATGGAGGCAGATGATTCGCTGTGGCGACCCCTGAAAGGGAACAGCCAAAAGACAAAGAAGGTGGTCACATTTACCTGGCAGTGTAAACGTAGCCAAAGTCAAATTAAACCTTTTAGTTTGTGCTCGATGTACAGTTTGTGTCTGTATTTAATATCAAGACACTAAGGATTTGGGGTACAGGGATAGGGGACTACCACTGTTTAAAATGTATTGCATGAGAGTTTGTGCTCGCATTAGCAACATAACTATATAATAAGCTAACCAGGTCTCTCTACTTCAAGTCTGAGACATATTTGGCAATTATAGGTATTGTGAACACATCCCAATTTAAATAATCTAGTAGACACATCATTCTACCTTTTTTAACAAAGTGTCTCAGTAGGGAGGAAGGAGAGGAAATTATGTGAATTAAGTTAGCTGTAGAACCAATAGCCCAATATCTCTGACATTAAGAGAATTTCTGATTTTTTTTTGTATGTGTATGAGGTAAAGTTAACATGGAGTCTGAACAGATACACAAATGGTGTGAAAGGAATTCCATTGATGTACAAAAAGCCATTGTATTGAGTGAGATTTCTGTAGATGTGACTGATGAAGTGATTTACAAATTATTGGACGGGGCAAAAATATTTGGTCATAGCAAATTAACAGGGAGGTGTTTAGGACACAATAAAAGTAGCCAAGTAGTGCTAGTTGAGACTTCCAATGACATGACCAAGGCTAACATACCTGAACAGCTACTAGCTGGCGATGGGTTGGGGCCTTGGGTAGTTAGTATTGAGCACAGTCAGAGTTCCCAAGTTCCCAATGAAACAGAAGATTTCCAAACAAAGTTTCTGTCATTACTAGCAAATGAGGGGAAGACTTTATTTGCCATTACAGACTCCTTACCCCAAATCCTGCTCCTGCGGCAGCCCCAGACCTACTGTAAATACGAAGCTTTTGAATGCCATTTCATCATTAGTAGAGAAGTGTCAGAGCATGCCCATAGAGAGTCAAAGCTACTGTAAGCTTCAGTTCGCCTCCATGGAGAGGTATGACGCTTGGGCAGAGCAACACCCATATGTTGGATGAGTGGCAGTGCTCTGATACAGAAAATAGCTGAAAGCCTTAATGGATGAGCAGGAGATATTGTTTGATGCTTAAGAGTCAGTAATCCCCATGCCACTGCCAATGACTATCTAAAAGCCTTGGAAACTGTTTTTGGTACAACAGACATTGGAGCTGACCTCATGGTGAAGTTTCAACACATTTCAACAAGAAGGCGAGAAACTGTCAGCATACTTACTCAGACTAAATAAGCTGTATCACACAGTCCATCATAGAGGTGGAGTGGCTGACATGAATCGTGCACGTATTGAACAAGTTGCGAGAGGAGCTCTGTCTCATGACCTCACTGTGCTTCGTTTAAGAATGGTGTACAAACTTAAGCCTCTTTCTAGCTTCTTTGAATTGCTCCATGAAATAAGAGAGGAAGAGGAGATGATCCTTGAAAGACAGATGGTAAACAGTGTTGACTCCACAGCATGAATTAGGAAAGCAGAGTGTGCTACTGCCTGAGTTACATCAGCTCAGCCAGATCCTGGAACAGTAGCTGCCATGACTGAAAATGATCCTGCTATAGAGATCCTCAGAATAGAATTGCAAGGTCTTAAAAGTGAGGTCACATGTTTGTTTCTGCTTCTATAGCTACTTCAGGAAATACTGTATTGCATTCAGGGCCAGAAACTGTAGCCAGTTGAGACCTGCCGGGAAGTTGCTGGCGCATGGCCAAGCAAAAAACCACAACCTAAAGTATTGTGCCGATGTATTTTGCTATAGTTGCCGTGAAGATGTAAATAAGCATCTGCTGAAAACTAAACAGGACGTGGGAAACCCCTAAGGGGCACAGGAGGGGAACGGCCTGATGAGAATACGTTCCACCATGTGCAACATGCTAGAAAAAAAGAAAGCCTGGTCTTCCAGATGGTCTAGTTGGACCAAGCTCTCTTGTTTCTTCTCTATGAGAAGTTTCAGATGACACAGCTGAGCTAAAAAGAGGAACAGTTTGGTTCACAAGAGCCAAGCCTTTTATTCTCCCACCTGGTGGAGTTGCGACAGTCAGGGGCGTTCCAAATTTCCCCAGAAATTGGTGTAGTCAGGCTTTTATTATAGACCACCCAGAGGAGGAAGGTTTCCCTGTAGAGCTTTTGGTGATGCCTGTGGGAGAAAAACCTACAGCAGCTCATTGCCGATGCATTTCAGTCACTCTGAGAAACATGGCGAACCATGAGGTGACCTTGAAATGGGGAATTCCTATTGTTCATCTTTTCCCAGTGGAGGTCGTGAATGCAGTACCCAGAAAAGATAAGTCTAAGGCCCTAAAAGCTGAACTTTCCCCATCTTCATTCAACTTTAGCAATTCCCTGGTGCCTCCTGAGTGGAAGGAGAGACTATAGAAAAAAGAAGTTTTCTTCTGCAATGAGTTTGATGTTGGGTGTGCAAAAAGTACAGAGCACACTATTTGTGTGACTGATGACAAATCCTTCAGAAAGCGCTACAGACATCTACTGTCAGGTGTTGTGGAAAATATTCGAAAACATCTCAATGACCTCAAAGAGGCGGGAATCATTTCAGAGTCAAGAAGCCCTTATGCATCCGCAATAGTAAAGAAAGAATAATGGAACCATACGAATGTGTGTGGATTATAGAACATTAAACAGGAGAACAATCCCTGAGCAGTACAGTACACCGTGCCTCATGTGGAAGATGCTCTGTCCTGCCTAAGTTGTAGCCAGTGGTTTACCATGCTAAAGCTTAGAAGTGGCTACTATCAGATAAAGAGAAAACACCTTTCATTTGTCCAGTGGGGTTTTACCAATTTGAGAGGACGCCAAGGGGATTTGTGGGGCACAGGCCACATTCCAACGGGTCATTGAGAGGACTCCTGGATGTACTGGTGTACCTTGATGACCTCACTGTTTTTGTGGAAACATTAGAGGAATATGAGCAGCGCCTTCTTAAAGTGCTGGAAAGACTGAAAGAAGGACTAAAGTTGTCTTTGGATAAATGTCAGTTCTCCTGTCACTTACCTTGGACATGTTGTGTCTAGTGAAGGCATTTCTACAGACCCTTCAAAAATTGAAGCTGTGAGGTCTTGGTCGCATCCTGAAAACATCACTGCTCTTCGCTGGTTCCTTGGCTTTTGTTGCTACAACAGAAGGTTTGTGAAGAATTTCTCAAAAGTTTGTTATCCACTAAATCAGCTGCTACAGGGCTGTGGTGTGACTGGAAGGCCAATTAAAAAGGCAAACACTGATCCAAATAGCAAGGAGAGGAAGCAGAAAAAAGGGACACAGGAGCAAAAGAATGGTACCATGCTAAAGAACCCTACTGATCCATTGACCTAAAGGGCACATCTAAACATGCCCTGCCAAAAGCTTACTGTAATCTGTCTTCCATCCATACTTTATAGCTTCCCAGAATGACATCAACAGAAATCTCCCATGCTCAGCAAGTAGACCCCTGTATTGGAGAAGTGTGGCGTGCAGTCACTCAAATATTGTTCACTATGGGTTACCAAAGAGAGTGCACTCTGACCAAGGCAAAGACTTTGAGAATCAACTGATTTGTGAACTGCTGGACATGTTTGGGATAAGAAAAGGTTTGGTCCTGGACTATCACTCTCAGGAAGACCCACAGCCTGAGCACTTTAACAGAATTACTTGACATGCTCAGAACCCTTGAGGCAAAGGACAAAGGAAAATGGAGCAAATACCTGGTATAATAAGCCACCTGGTACTGTACATGCATACAACTGCACAGTAAATGAATCAACTGGCTATTCTCCATATTTCCTAATGTTTGGGCATGAGGCTAGGTTACCAGTAGATCTGGTGTTTGGAGTTTTGAGTGATGGAACCTCAACTAAGTCCTACCTGAGATATGTCAAAAATATGAATTCAATCATTTTTAATAGACCCATGACCAATTCTCCTCCCATGCAAAGTGTGTTTCTTTTAGTATTGGTACGAGTGAAGTCATAACATTTGAAACCCAGAGAACTGTGAGGGTGGGCTACATCAGTAATCTTACGTACTTACTGTAACTGATGTTTAATGTAGCTTTTGGCCATCTCTCAAGCACCCATCTGTGTTAAACTGCCTGAAAAGCTTTTCTTGAAACCAACTGCTCCTTATTTCCTAGCATCATTTGCTACTTATTGCATATGCAACATATTTCCTTATACAGGCTGAATAATATTCAACCACATTTACTAAGGTTGTTTAAAATGAAATTTTTAGGTTAGGAATAGGTTGGTGGTTAGTCACACTTTTATTTTGTTGGAAGTCATTAAAAAGGGTTTCACCACACTCGTTTGCAATTATACAAATTTATCATGAAATCAGATTTGACAATATGCAAGACTGAACAGGGAAGAAACAATCCTGAAATAATTAGGTGTTCATTTACACCAGCTGCAGTTAATGGGCCTTTCCATCCAGGGTTGGAAGATCTGCCTTGAGCATAGTAGTTTCCTATGGCTTTGATGTAGCACTGCTGTAGATTCTTACCAAGATTACCAATTATAATGCCAACCAGCTACATACTGGCACTGTTTTTGTACATTCATGTCAACTTGTAATATCTTTGAAGAAGGCGTTTAACTCCACCCACTTAGTACAAACATTTTATTTAAGTGAAAAAACAATTGTGTTATGACATTCAAGTGAATTTCCTTTGACTTTCTTTATACATTTAGTAGAGTGGAATACAGTAGAGTAGAGCAGAAATACAGTGGAACCTCGGATTACGAGTAATGCGGTTTACGAGTGTTCCGCAAGACGAGCAAAGATTTTTAATATATTTTGACTTGGAAAACGAGCGACATCTTGGTTTACGAGCACCGAGTATCATGTATCACGCATGCACTTACATCACGTCATCACAACTGAGCCAACGTTTTTCTCTCTCTCTGCTGAATTGTAGGTAATCGTCTCCCCTGCTGGGTGAACACACACACACACACACACACACACACACACACACACACACACACACACTCTCTGCCTTACACATAAACTCTGCAAGCACTAAGACCCAGAAGGGGAGACGATTATAGCAGAGACGATTCTCTCGGCTTTACAGCCCCCCTCCTCTCAGGTTCACAAACAAACACAAAGACTCTCTGCCTTATACAGAAACTGCTCTGTCGCAATTCATTTAAAAAGTAAGGTGCTGGTTACTTTGTTTTTGTTGTTGTTGTTTTACTTTACAGCAGTGACTCCGTTAGTTTGCGCTCACGCAAGTGTGACTAGCCATGCTCCTTGCTAATTTTTAAATGGTTAATTATTAAACGGTCTTAAAAACGGTCTCTCCATTAATGTGCACATTATACACACACACACACACACACACACACACACACACACACACACACACAGCGCCTGCGTGCACAAACGGAAACACTTATCTGTCGGGATTTATTTTTACGTTTAGGTAAAGTGCAGGTTTATTTGTTTATTTTTACTTTATATTTTGTGTTATTTATTTTTTCTCGATTCCCGTCTCTGTGTGCATGGAACTTGCATGGCCCCCCCCGTGCTTGGTGGGTTTCCTCTGGGTACTCCGGTTTCCTCCCACAGTTCAAAGACATGCAGATTAGGCTAAGTGGCGTTCCCAAATTGACCATAGTGTGTGAATGAGTGTGTGTGTGTGTGGTCTGCGATGGATTGGCACGCTGTCCAGGATGTACCATGCCTCGTGCCCTGAATCTCCTGGGATAGGCTCCAGGTCCCCGCGACCCTAAATACAGGATAAAGCGGTATAGAAGATGAATGAATGAATGAATGAATAAAATTCATTTGAGTTTGCTAAATGATCATACAAAAGGGGGGGTTCTTTTTTTCATGATTAGAAAAAAGTCTGTGCACCTCCTTGATTGATTATGGTGTTTG
Organism: Channallabes apus; assembly: GCA_030522415.1. Lineage (NCBI taxonomy): Eukaryota > Metazoa > Chordata > Actinopteri > Siluriformes > Clariidae > Channallabes > Channallabes apus. The sequence continues at coordinate 27,985,127 of CM060110.1, forward strand.
TTCCCTGTCCATAACTATAAGAATATAGCAGAGATTTTAAAATAATAATAATAATAATAATAATAATAATAATAAAAACTATATTTTTATAAATACAATATTTATCCCTAACCCAGTCATGCTCAATTCCCACCATCCAGTTACTGTACAGTGGTTACTCAAGGGGAATGTCTATGACTGCCGCGCCAAAATAAATCAGTCGCAATTCAAAGTAATTTGTGAAATGGCCGCCAGGTGACGCAAAGGGACATTTTGCAAAATGGCTGTAATTAATTTTGTTTAGACAGACTCTTTGTTTCTATCTGTCTATTGTTATTATTAAAGAAAACAGCACAAACAACAGCTCAAGGGCTTATAAAAACACTAGAAGCACGGGAGGAAGAACCGAGTCCAGCCTGAGATCAGATCAGTCTGTCGTGCTAGGGCTACCATGGCTCAGCGCTCACAATCCCAATTTTAATTGGGCACAATCTCGCATCAAATCCTGGGCACCTAGATGCGCTAAATTGTGTACACCATCGGCTTTGACAGTCCAAACAACTACAATTGAAAGCCCAAGTGCCCAGGTATCGGTCACAGTGCCATCAGAGTATGATAAGTTTCAAGATGTGTTTAGCGTTAGGGCAGCAGCACGACTTCCACCTCACCATTCATGGGACTGCGCGATAGAGCTCCTGCCGGGGAAAACACCGCCCTGCTCGGGCATTTACCCATTGTCCGTGGCGGAAACCTGGGCTATGGAGGAATACGTGAGTGAGGCTCTCCAGCAGAGTCTCATCAGCAGGTCCACGTCTCCAGCGTCGGCAGGTTTCTTTTTTATTGAGAAAAAGGGCGGGGGCTTAAGGCCATGTATTGATTACCGCGGTCTCAATACGATCACAGTAAAATATAAGCACCCACTGCCCCTGGTACCGACCGCTATCGACCAGCTCCGAGGCGCTTCCATCTTTACCAAACTTGATCTCCGCAGCGCTTATAACCTCGTTTGTGTTCGTAAGGATGATGAATGGAAGACTGCGTTTAGCACGACATCAGGTCATTATCAATACAATGCTATGGCTTATTGACTGGTAAACGCACCTGCGGTGTTTCAGGTGTTCATGAATGACATATTCCGGCATATGTTAAACCGTTTCGTTATAGTATACTTGGATGATATCCTAGTATACTGGCGGTCATATGCCGAGCACGTCCGTCACGTAACCGCCATCCTTCATCAACTGCGCGAACTCTGCGAAGGCAGAGAAATGTGAGTTTCATAGAACGGAGGTTGCATTTCTCGGCTATTGCATAGGACCACTGGGGGTCGAGATGGAGGCGACCAAGGTCACGGCAGTGCAACAATGGCCGGAACCCAAGGCGCTACAAAGTTTTCTTGGGTTCGCCAACTTCTACCGGCGATGCATTCGGGGCTTCAGCAAAGTGGCAGCACCGCTCACAAGTTTGTTAAAGGGAAAACCGCAACGGCTGCACGAGTTCACGCTGGAAGTGCGCCTTCCAGCGCCTCAAACAAGCTTTCACCTCTGCGCCTATATAAAAAATTCCCGACCCAGAGAAGCCCTTTTTAGTTGAGGTCGATGTGTCAGAGGTAGGGCAAGGAGCTGTGCTGTCACAAAGCCATGGCAACCCAAAAAATTTCACCCCTGTGCCTTCTTTTCACGTAAACTAACACCTGCCGAACGTACAGTGGGAGCCACGTCAAACAGCCGCCTGGAGCATGACTGCTCCGTGGCAGATCCATGAAGGGTTAATGCAGGCTTCGTGCATGGAATGTGATCCCCCGCGATGACGCAGTTAACGATGCCCCGCCCCATAAACGCCCCCATGCGCTTTCTAAAAAGATGGTTGCAATGCCGTATAATTCCGCCAGATGGAGCATTGACTGGCACAGTTAACTGCAGTGTCCAGGAAGCCCAATACCGTATCTTTAATATACAGACAGTTCTTGCATTGTCAACATAGTTTCATAAATAGATGAAAAAACAACAACAACAAACCGATTAATAAAACAGATTTGTTAAATCACTCAATACACAACCCATGATGATTATGCTATTTATTATTTAATAATGAATTAATAAAATTAGTTAGTGAAATATTTTTTAAGACATCCTGAAATGATCCTTAAAGACACGGTAGCGGCTGTAATTTGTCTATACCGATCATTGTAGGTACGGAATAAAAACGCAGGCTATATACAGTATTTTACATTACTGTGTATTTTACATTACTGTGTATTTTACCCCGTTCCATTTAATATACTGATAGATAATATTTTGCTGCAAAGTAAAGCTCAAAATGTAACGTCTGCTTGGGTTTGTTTTCGTTATATTTTTGATGATGTTTTTGCAGATTTTTTCACTGATAGTCTACAAGTGGCATAAGAGGCAATTAATGCCGCATGCAACCTGGAATAAATATCTGCCCATATGGATCAGTATTTCTTTAGTCATTTAATCATGCATAATGCTCCCCCGTCAAAAGATCTGATGGGGCATTAATCACTTATCACAACTGTGAATGGATGCGGCAGCAGAGACACATTAAATCCCCATAAACACTTGGGCAACTTACGACGCGTCGTAGCTGGGACACGTGGAACGTGGGGTGGATCCGTCGCATGGACGAGGGGAGTAGAAGTCTGACGGCGGACGGGTTGATTATCCTGGTTATAGTGAAAGGTCCAATGAAACGCGGGGAGAGCTTGCGTGATAGCGTCTTCAAGGGAATGTCCTTTGTGGCGAGCATGACTCGATCTCCCACCCGGTATCTGGGAGCCTTGGTGCGGTGGCGGTCCGCCTGTCTCTTGTAAGAAGAGATGACTCGTGTCAGAGTTCGCCTAGCACGTAGCCACGTTTGTCTGCAGCGGCGGACGAAGTGTTGAGCTGACGGAGTCTCCACCTCTAATTCTTGGACTGGGAAGAGTGGAGGTTGGTAGCCTAAGCAGCACTGGAACGGGGACAAGCCTGTCGACGAGGAGGGCAGAGAGTTGTGGGCATATTCGACCCAAGGGAGAAACTTGCTCCAGGTGGTGGAGTCCCGGGTCGTCATGCAGCGGAGGGAAACCTCTAGTGTTTGGTTCATTCGTTCTGTTTGCCCATTGGACTGGGGGTGGAAACCTGAGGATAGGCTGGGAGTAGCCCCGACGAGCCTGCAGAATGCCCCCCAAAACCGAGAGGTGAACTGAGGGCCCCGGTCCGACACAATGTCCGTGGGGAGGCCATGGAGCCGAAATACATGGAGAATGAGTAGTTCTGCGGTCTCCTTGGCAGATGGCAGCTTAGGAAGGGGCACCAGGTGCACTGATTTAGAAAAGCGGTCGACGATGGTCATGACGCAATTATTGCCGTCGGACGAGGGCAGGCCGGTGACAAAGTCAACCGCGATATGGGACCAAGGGCGTTGAGGAACCGGTAGGGGTCTGAGAAGACCAGCAGTTGGTCGATTGTCATTCTTACAACGGGTGCAGATGTCGCAAGCCGCCACGAATCTGGATGTGTCCTCCGCCAACGTGGGCCACCAGAATCGTTGCTGGATGACAAAGCGGGTTCGGGCAACGCCTGGGTGACAAGATAGCTTGGATCCGTGGCCCCATTCCAGAACTTGTGAGCGTAGGCGAAGGGGAACGAAGAGATGGTTAGGTGGAACTTCGCTAGGTCCGGCCTCCTGGGCCAGGGCCTGCCGAACCTTGCTTTCTATGTCCAGCTCCATGGCAGCGACGAGGCAGTGGGACGGGAGGATAGTGTCATACAACGTAGGCTCCTGGGGGGGGGGAAAACTGGCGGGAGAGGGCGTCCGGCTTAGAATTCCTTGAGCCTGGCCGGTAGGACAGGGTAAAGTTAAACCTGGAGAAGAATAATGACCACCTGGCCTGACGAGCATTGAGTCTCTTGGCAGTGCGCAGATACTCCAGGTTTCTATGGTCGGTCCACACTAGAAATGGAAGCTCAGTCCCCTCTAGCCAGTGTCTCCACTCCTCCAGGGCTAGCTTGATGGCCAAGAGTTCTCGGTCTCCCACGTCATAGTTTCTTTCAGCTGGGGTTAGGCGACGGGAATAGAATGCGCACGGGTGCATCTTGTTGTCCTGGGTGGACCTTTGAGAGAGGATGCCACCCACCCCGGTATTGGAGGCGTCGACCTCCACCACAAACTGCTGAGATGGATCAGGAATAGTGAGGATGGGGGCAGAGGTGAATCTTTTCTTAAGATTATTGAAGGCTTGGTCGGCTTCCTTATTCCAGCAGAACCGGGTCTTGGCGGATGTTAGCGAGGTCAGGGGGGCGGCAACGGAGCTGTACCCTCGTATGAAGCGTCGGTAAAAGTTGGCAAACCCCAGAAAGCGTTGGAGGTCTCGCCGCGAGGCTGGTATGGGCCAGCTAGAGACAGCCTGGACTTTGGCTGGTTCCATCTCCAGCATGGACGGGGAGACGACAAATCCCAGGAAGGTGGTGGAGGGTGTGTGAAACTCACACTTCTCAGCCTTGACATAGAGTTTATTCTCCAAGAGCCTCTGGAGAACCTGACGAACATGGTGACGGTGTTCCTCCAATCCTTGAGAGAAGATTAAAATGTCATCCAGGTAAACGAAAACAAATGAATTGAGGAAGTCGCGGAGGACATCATTAATGAGGGATTGGAAGACAGCGGGGGCATTGGTGAGACCAAAAGGGACCACCAGATATTCGTAATGTCCCGTAGAGGTGTTAAAGGCTGTCTTCCACTCATCTCCCTCGCGAATGCGGACAAGGTGATAAGCGTTTCGCAGGTCGAGTTTCGTGAACGTGTCGGCCCCCTGGAGTAGTTCGAAGGCGGTCGCCATGAGTGGAAGTGGGTAGCGGTTCCTGACGGTGATTTCGTTGAGGCCCCTGTAATCGATACATGGGCGAAGGGACCCGTCTTTCTTCTTCACAAAGAAGAAACCTGCCCCGGCAGGGGAGGAGGATGGGCGGATGATTCCGGCGGCAAGGGCCTCTGTGATGTAGGTGTTCATGGATTCTCTCTCTTGGCGAGACAAGGAGTACAGTCGGCCTTTGGGTGGAGAGGTGCCTGGGAGAAGGTCGATGGAACAGTCGTATGGGCGATGAGGAGGAAGCGACATGGCTCGGGTTTTGCTGAAAACCTGCTGGAGATCGTGATAATGAGTGGGGACATTAGAGATGTCCGGGGTGTATTCAGTCTTGGCTGTAGTTGGGGGTGTAGGGAGTGCAGAGTGAAGGCATGACGTGGCACAAGAGGGGCTCCAACCCGTGATCACATGTTTGACCCAGTCAATCTGGGGGCCGTGAAGCGCTAGCCATGGAAGGCCGAGGACCAGGGCGGCGTGAGACTTATGGATGACGAGGAGGCAGATCCTCTCAGAGTGATTCCCAGATGTTCTCAGAGTGAGTGGAAGGGTTCTGTGAGTGATTGGTGGAAGGGGGCTTCCATCTAGGGCTTGGACGGACAGTGGATGGTCCAGCGGAGTGCAGGGGACCTGCAGCGCTTTGGCTGTAGCGGAGCTGATGAGGTTCCGATCGGAACCGGAGTCAATGAGCGCCTGGATGGGGTGAGGTCGGCCGTTGATAACTAGTATTACAGAGAGCAGTGGACGGGGTTCCGGGAGTTTATCGGGAGGAGCACCCTCTAGGGGTAGAGGTTAGTGGGCAGTCCTTCAGCATGTGGCCTGAGTCCCCGCAGTAGAAGCAAGCTCTCTCCAGACGGCGGCGGCGTCTCTCCCCATCGGAGATGCGGGTTCTGCCCAGCTGCATAGGGTCCTCCCAATTACTCTGCGTGCGAGGAGGGGGAGGGTGGGGTGACCTCCGGAAAGGGTGCCTCGAACGAAGACGCGAGTCGATCCTCCCAGCGAGATCCATAAGTTCGTGGAGGTCCGAAGGGAGTTCGTGGGAGACTAACTCGTCCTTGAGTGCCTCCGACAGCCCCTCCAGGAAGACGTCGGCCAAGGCTCTAGTATTCCATCCACTGGAGGCAGCTAAGGTCTGAAACTCGATGGCATGATCATAAGCGGAACGTGACCCCTGGCGGAGGCGTAGTAACTTGGTTCCGGCCTCTCTGCCGACGTGAGACCGGTCAAAGACCCTCTTCATCTCTCCAGAAAATTCCGAAAAACTGTTGCAACATGGGTCATGTGCATCCCAGAGAGCCGTGCCCCACTCGCGGGCCCTACCCGTGAGAAGGGTGATGATGTAGGCTACCCTGGATCTTTCAGAAGAGAAAGTGGAGGCCTGAAGCTCAAAAATCAGAGAACATTGGGACAGGAAGGATCTACATGTACCTGGTCCTCCGCCGTAAGTGGGAGGGGCTGGCAGGCGTGGCTCCCGTGGGAGGTCCATGAGAGTGGGCATCTGGAGGCGCTGCATTTGGACGGTGACGTCAGCGAGCGTCTGTCTGGTGGTGACCATCTCCTCCTGGTGTTTACCAAGGAGAACGCCTTGATTCTCCAACGCCTGTCTTATCCTGTCTAATCCTGCTGGATCCATGGTATGGCTGGATTATTCTGTCAGGAGGCTGCGATGTACGTCAGTTCGCGGAGGTGAATCCAGATGCAGGTGCAGGCACGAGGCGTTGACTGTGCTTGAGTGAATGAGAGTGGGCGTGTCGCGCCGGGAAATTCGCGGGGGCGGGAGACGCGCCGTGAGCGTGGAGCTGAGTCGAAGTCGAGGAGGGGAGAGCAAGAGGTCAAAGCCGTGTGATCAGTCAGCGAGGGCGTCGAGCCAAAACGTGAAGCTGAGCCGTGGTCGAGAAACGAAAGCGAAAGTTCAAAGCCGTTAAATCCAAGCGTGGCAATAATCCAAATCGGGAGGCGAGTGGGGAAAACGAGAGACAAGCGAGATCGGTAACGTGAAAAGTCATGAACAGAAGCGCGAGAAAACTATGGCCAAAAAAACACACAATAATCCAGCGGCGAGCTTGCGCGCTGCGCCTCCTTATAAGCTGAAAGAAATCAGCGCTGGATGAGAAACCGGTGTGCCGGCGGGGCGGTCCGGGAGGGACGATGACAGCGTGGGAAAACATGGTCACGTGATGGGTGCCTGACAGCGTGGGAAAGGAAATGTCAAGGGTCTTTGATCAGCGCGAAGGCACTGAGAGCGTGACAGATTTAGCCTTTCTAAAATCAACCCATATATCATTTATAATCAGAAAACATAAAACATATCTGTTCAACAGCACATCTGTTTTAATTTAGTTTGTATTTTTTATTATTCATAAGACAACCTTTCAGTTTTGTAAATATTTTAGTTATAGTGTGTTAAGTCTTACTTTAGGTTAAACGTTTTTGAGAATTTGACCATCCAGCTTAGATAAATGTTACGTCATTGATTGATAAAATCTGGATTAAGGATATTTTATTATATAATTATATATATATATATATTTATTTTTTAGTTTCCCCCTGAGGGATTGCCACCTTATTGTGGTCTGGGGGTTTGCGTGCCTCAACACAATTCAGCAAATACAATACTGTTACTATACAGTAAGGCCAGATAAAAACAGTGCTCGAACATGATGCCCCCCTCCCCCCACCCCGTGTTGTCTGGTCTAGAACGGCGCTGCCTCTGACCGTCTTTTGTCTTGTAAATGAGTATTCTCACTTACCTTCCAATCCCCCCAGCGCACACACTCTGTTTGTCCTGTAAACTGTACTGTAACTGTGTTTGCTAGGGCACTTGGTTATACACAGTACTTTAATATATGGAACACTTACTTAACTTACAGTGGTTACAAAATCGGAGCGTCGTATGTAACGTCGCCGCCGCATTACGGGATGTGCATTTGCTGTGCATTTGCTGGCTTTTACCACTGAGTGGCGCTATATAACTACAGACTGACGCCTCATGCCTTAGTTCATTCTCTGCCTCAATAATACACGTAATAGCCGATAACATCAAGTGAAACACTGTAGTTGACCGAATTCATAATCACAGTACTATAATTACAGTACAAATGTAGAATTCAAATTAAATCAAATCTTATTAAGATCAAATTTAAGCACAATAAATATTAACACAGTGAGCCTTTAGATTTTATCACGTGTAATTAGAAAAGAAGTGTGTAGGGTTTTATTTAAATATAAATTTCTAAACCAATAAGATCAAATAACACCAAGTTATTATTATAACAGGCTTACTTCGTCACTTATCAAAGACGTACGCTTGCTTTCAAAGAAGTCGAGTGGCTTATTAACGTCTCTGGTGTGCATTGTCTCTAAGTGGCCGCTTGGTGTAGCGGTTAGAACACTCGGCCAGTGATCTACTAAGCGCCGGTTTGAATCCCGAGTGATGTTTTAAAATGTTTTATTTTAAAACTAACTAAAATGTTTTAAGTGCGCTTAAGGTAGAGTCTTATAAAGGCTATGTAGACTTATATAGTTTTATTATATATTTTTTGCACATTAATCTGAGTCCTCATCTGTTAGATCTGTTTAGTTTTTTTTTTCCTGCCGGGACAAATGCGCGGTTCCATCCCTTTCCCGCCTATTCAGGGAGCCTACGGAGTGAGCGATTAACCATAGTCGAATCGATTGGTGTGCGTCCAACTCACGTTACTCGTGTGCTATTAATGCCGGCTGGTGATAATTAACGTTAATATGATCTCGGGCTTGCTCACGATGCTCAACATCTATAAAAATAGCAAAGTATTGTGTATAGAGTGATAAAAAAAAACTATCTAACGCATGTTAGAAAACATAATTTCCTGCATTTTTTTCTGCTTCAGGAGTCAGTCTGTTCTGAGACAGTGAGAGTAGAGGAAGGGGCAGATTCAGAACCAGGGAGGGAGCCGGAGACAGCAGAACAAAGAGATGATATTGCCAGCACCAGCACAGGGAGCACAGTTTTTAGTTTAGATCTCATGTTTACATTTTATTGTATGTTGATGGCTTGACTGTAAACAACATAAACAATGCAATAAATTTATAAAAATATATATTTATTGTCCCCCCTGCTGTTAAATGAAATTTGCGTTATTTTACGTTAATGTTACGTTATTACATTATTAACGTCGACAGAATAAAGTAAAGTTTTATTTCTGGGAATTGATGCACGGGCTTCATCTTAGGCTTTTTTTTCTTTCGGTTCTTTCGTTTCTCAGCGCCGGACTGTTGATGTCTCTTTCCAGGACCAGGCATATCGTTCAATTATTATATTTCTTTTGGACAAATACTGTAGGCAGCCGTAACAGAGGTGAGGGCGCGCGCGTCATCACGTGTGCTTAGCCGACTCTGCGTTCACCGTAGACTTCAATATAGACGTTTATATTTTTGTTTATTTGTATATGTATGTTATTAATATTAATTTTTTAGAGATTGTGTGTGTGCGTGCACGGAGAGTTTGTGTTGATAAGTGTATGTCGATAAGTTGATAAGTGTATCAGAAAGCATTAAAATGACACACACACGTCTGTATATACAGTATATCAATTACATGTATATCAATTTCATTAGTTCGTTCATTCTATTTGAAGCTTCGGATGTTTTTTTTTTTTCTTGGTTTGGTTAGATTAGTTCTGAACTCGCTTCCGTGAAACTATCGCTAAAACAATGTGTGTAAAACAAGAGTGTCATAGTCCATTGTTAGTTTTAATGATTTGGCTGAAACTAATTATCACTACATAAGTACCCTAACACCATTGATCATGAGTCTCAGCTGAACCTAATTCTATACTTGTAACAGAAAATGTAGATGCAGATTCCAAATGTGTATTTATATAATAGATAGATAGATAGATGTGTGTGTGTGTGTGTGTGTGTGTGTGTGGGCTCTACGCAGGGGCAAGAGAGGGCAGCGCACCCTTAAATGTCTGCACATGTTAATATATTTCTAAAATGTATATATTACAAGTTGATAAACTGATCTGCGGTAGCGGAAAAATCCGCTGAAAATGACAGGCTGCAGCGCGCACACACACACCTACACACGCGCACACACACACACAGACACACCTCCCTTGAGCCCTGCGTCTGTCGGATTTCAGCGGTCACGGAAAGACTTTGAAGCAGTTTATATATGAATCTAAGCTTGAACTTATCAGCATTGTAAATATATAATACTTTTCAAATAAAATCGCTATTACTTTGACCCTGAAGTTTAGTTTAGCACACACAAAAAACAGAAAAGTCATTTCTGGTAAATCAACGGAATGTGTAGTTTATTTACAGTAATTCATTAAAAAATGAATATACATTGTACAGTACACGGTAAACACGGGAAAGATTACAAAATGAAAAAACAAACAGTGTCTACTTTATAAACAGCTTAGTATGTGCGTCGAGATGCTGAAATCCCTTGCATGTTTTTGCTTCCAAGTGGAGAGATATTTGACCGATAGCCTAGAACAAAAGATCTATAGGTGTGATCACAACCCCCTCCGATCGACCGTGCCATCAATCACTGACCACCTCAGAAGTTCCCTCCAATGTATGGCTGCAATACTTGTTTTGCAAGTATTTTTAACACCATTCATAGGCTTACAAGTTCCATTCAACATATAATGATGTCTCCACATGTTAATATATTCCTAAAATTTATATATTACAAGTTGATAAACTGATCTGCGGTAGCGGAAAAATCCGCTGAAAAAAGCACAGGCTACAGCGCACGCGCGCACACACAGACACACCTCCCTTGAGCCCTCGGTAAACATCCAAGCACTGAGGCACGCAAATCCCCTGACCACAATAAGGTGGTAATCCCTCAGGGTGGAAGATGAAAAATACAAATTAAATAAATAAAACAAAATAAAATATCCTTAATCCAGATTTTATCAATCAACGACATAATATTGATCTTAGCTGGATGGTCTAATTCTCAAAACCGTTTAACCTAAAGAAAAACTTAACACACTATAACTAGAATATTTACAAAACTGAAAGGTTGTCTTATGTATAATAAAAAAACCTCATAACTCAAAAAGATCATATTATGTTTTTATATATATATTTTTAGATTTTTTTTATAGTAACTGAACAGCTCTCTTCTCTCCAATCCACTCCTAAACCACAGTCTCCTATTTCTCTGTGCGTGCTCTGGAGACTGTGAATGAATACACGCAGCGGAGGTTTTGTAAACTGTAGAGATACAATAATTTTACTGCTGGAAAATCAGCATTTTATCTAATTTGAAATATAAACCTAATATTATTTGTTACTTAATATATTTTCTTTTGATGATGACCATAACAGCCTACTGCATTTCATTATTTATAATAACACAAAAACAATATTACAATATTTGATATTTTAATATAAACTCGGTATCATTATCCTCCTTGTGTATGTGTAAAAAACATTTGATTTGTTCTATTTTTTATTCTGATAGTGTGCTCAATTTGTTTCTAGTAATTTATATATTTAAATTCGGATGCCTTTTACTGTTACAAATTTAACTCTTTGCTGTACAAGCCCTTGTGTTGTTGTTTGTGCTGCTGTTCTTTAATAATACCAATAATCAGATACAAACAGTCTGTCTAAACGAAAATTAAGCAATGCTTCTTAACTCATCATTATGTGGATATTTTTCATGTTCGTTGGATAAAGTATGTACTGTAATGATTTGGTCTACTCTGTACTGTATGTGCGTGAGAGAGAGGGGTGTCGCGGTCGTGAAACAAAGGCTCATTTCAGCTCATTCAGTTTCTCTGAATGGATAGGTGAGAACAGCTGATTCACGGTGAATAATTTGCATTTGAGTGTTGCCAAGTGAAAAGAAGACAAACATCAAGACGAACAACATATAAAACTGAGACAATATTTTAAAAAGAATCGCAATCAACCTGAACAGGTAAGCTGGAATAAAATCAGTAGCAGCATTAACTAAAGTAATTAATAATTACTAGCTGCTACTGATTTTATGGACTCATCACTGTTAAATACGTTGGTCACATGGGACTCATTACGGTTGTACATCGTGCTCTGAATAATAAAATTTTTTGTTTGGTGTTTGTTTGCTGAGTAAAATTAAAATAGAACAATTTTTTAAAACAGCATCATCCAGGATTCGAACCGACGCTTTGTAAATCCCTGACCGAGCGCTCTAACCACTACACCAACCAAGCACTAAGAGACAACACACCTCCGTGGCGTTAATAAGCCACTCGACTTCTTTGAAAGCAAGTGTTAAATAAGTAACGAAGTAAGCCTGTTATACAATTATACTATTTGCACGTGTATTTTATCTGTTTTAAACTTGGTGTCATTTGATCTTATTGGTTTAGAAATGTTTGTAAAAAAACTATTGTTATCAAAAATGTAACAGATGTAACACCGGACTTCATTACCCACAATCCATCTCCCGCACTGGACTACACTGCCGTAAACAGCTGTCGTAAATCAAAACTCCCGGTACTGCAGATGGCCACCACTAATGACACACACACACACACGCAGCAGCAGCAGCAGACCGAGCCGTCACTCCCCTAAATTTAAAGAATACAAACTGGTTGCGTGTGAGTTTGCTGTTATTTCTATAGTATGCTGAAGCAAAATCAAAATACAACAATTTTTTTTATTTTAATTTTGCTATAATTAAAATAAAAAAATGTAAAACATCATCCCTCGGGATTCGAACCGGCGCTTTATGTCTCACTGACCGTGTGCTCTAACCGCTACACCAAGCAATCACTTAAAGACGATGCACCCAAGTAACGTTAAATAAGGCAAGGTTAATAAAGCAAGCTCTGGATAAGTGACGAAGTAAGCTTGTTATAATAATAACTTGGTGTTATTTGATCTCATTGGTTTATAAATTTATATTTAAATAAATAGTAAACTTGGCCGATTTCGTTATAATTTTGTTTGATGAGTGGGGCTTGAAAATTCTCTTGAAAAATATGGTCATTTATTTCAGTTAATAAATCAACTATAATTTTTTTTACTCATTATTGTACAGTACACATTAATAGCTCTGGTTCAGATTTTTCATGTTTGTTGTGGAAATTACCATCACTGTTGTATTTACTGTGATGAATGAAAATGTCACTTTGCGCCACCTGGCGGCCATTTTACGAATGACTTTGAAATGCAACTGATTTATTTTGGCCGCTGTTGCCTTTAAACGGCGGTATACGCGGCGAGATCGCCATTCCAATTTTGTAACCACTGTACTGGTTTGGTTTAAATATCGCTTATTACCTTATTCAACAAAATAAATTCATTATTAACGTATTGAAGTATTTTAGTTAAGGACAAAAACTGTGCTTGTGTTTAGAACTGCTGAACAGCCGAAAACACACACACACCCATCCCCCCGCCAAAAACACACACGCACACACAGAGCAATTAACACCATGTCCTACTCAGGAGTGGAAGGTGGAAGAATACCAAGTTTGTCGTTGCTCTTTTGGAGTTCTTAAAACCCAAAACATTTATTTATACTGAGAAAAAATTATTATGGGTCACAATCACAAACACAAATAATCAAGTGTTTAACTGGTTTCATTTGTTTCTATGATCAATAATTATTATTATTATTATTTTCAGCCCAACTCTTTGACTATTTAAAACAAAGTTGTGTCCCATTTTTTGCCCATTGAAGTTGTTGGTTCAACTAAACAATTTTTAAATACCCAAACAATCCCCCAAAATTAAAACATGCAAAACAAGACTTTAACAATTCAATTTATTCTTCCAAAACTAGTCAAAGTTAAAACAGTAATTTATATAAAACAGATGAATACATGTTGTCTTTTTGCTTAAAGTTCATTAAACAACCCGGATACACCAGCTGCTTATAAGTCTCTATCTATAGTCCTTTTACATTAAAATATAAATTTTTCAAATATCAAAACTATTACATATTTGTTATTAATAATGTTATTACTTAACAGTTTAAGTCTTTGTTTCCCCCAAAGTACTGTATCAGACATTTTGCAGTTCTATGTTCAGAATATACAGTAGACCTAGTAGACCTGATCAAACATCATTCTAAAGCTGTCGGACTGTGACGTCATCCCTCCTACAGCTCCGTCAACAGCTTGTTCAGACTCCTCCAGTCCTGTAGCTCCAAAAGTCCAACCGTCAGCCGTCTGACCCCCCAATCCTCCACAGCGGAGCTCTGCTTAAAGACAACAGGAGAATGTAGTCAAGAAAAAGATAAATAAACTTCACAGAACATATAGTTCTAATAAAAATAATATATATTAATAAACCTATTTACCACAGAGTGTGTAAAGTACTGTTTTGGGGATTCTGGAATGTAAATAAACTGCCTGTGCTAATGTTAACCAGTGAACAGTGTTAGTGTTAACCAGTGAACAGTGTTAGTGTTAACCAGTGAACAGTATTAGTGTTAACCAGTGACTGTCTGTATTATCGTCTGCGTTAAATTAACCGAGAATTTACTTAATGCGCTTCTCATACAAATAAGTTAAGCGATATAACACTATATGAGCATTAGTTCATCTCTGAAGCCAAACTATAACTTACTGAAGCCCCTCACACACACACCTCCCCCCTACACACACACACACACACACACACACACACACACACACACACACACACACACACACACCTCCCCCCTCCTCCTCCTAACTGATAAACACTTCAGTGTTGTTATTCAGCTCGTTAACTAAGCGCTCGCGCTACCGCGGAAAGTCCAGGACAAAGTGTGTAAAATATAAACCGGGTTATGAGCGTTACTAGCTCCTGTACAGCTCCCCTCAGTCTGTGTCCCTCATCAACTGCATCACATTATATTACAGTCACAGAAATAACCTGCAGATTAACTCTTAACCAGAGAATAAATAAGCGCTGAATTTATCCAGACAACACGCGGTGAGATTCTCTCAGTATTTACAGAGAACACAAACACTCTACATCGGGTAGTGCAGCTCTTGTAATAGGGACATTAATAGTATTGTCGAAGCTTGAGCATGTTTTTGAGTTAAAGTGGAGTGACATTGTGAGTGTGTGACACTGACAGTAAGCTGTAATATTAACTCCAGACTTGGTAAACAGATCATTAAGTTCTCTAAAGTCACATCTGACCGCTGCTGGTGCTGCCAGTGATATTTAAAACGGCCAATAAAAAACTAAACTGGGAAATAAACTGTAAACTACCCCAAACACATTTTATAAAATAAAACATCACTTACCACGAATAGTCCGTTAAGCCGCCATCTTCATCTCTGTAGTTTGGTAGCGTCAGTTCGGCGGGGGTGGAGGCGGGTTGTTAAAATCACGTGATTGCAACTCAGCGCAGCTGGCTTGTTTTAACGTGTTCTTGAGAACGAAGCGCCATCTAGTGGTGGCACCAGGTAAATGAATAAATTGGGCTTGAATGGGCGTGTTTACTGTGAAATCTTGACACGCCTTTCGGCCAGAAAAAGGAGGGGGGATTACGGCGTGCAAAGGCCATTCACACGCCATTCACATTTCAGCCACACTGTCGCGGCTATTTGGCGTGGCTCCCACTGTAACTATGATATCGGTAATCGTGAACTGGTAGCAGTAAAGGCGGCATTAGATGAGTGGCGGCACTGGTTGAAGGGAGCTAAACACCCATTTACAGTACTTACAGATCATCGGAATCTGGAGTACATCCAACAAGCTAAGAGACTAAACCCTCGTCAAGCCCGATGGGCGCTGATTTCACACCCTTCCACTTTACTATTATGTATCGTCCCGGCTCGAAAAATAGAAAAGCAGATGCGTCATCCCGCTGTTTTCCGGCGCCGGATCATGATTCGAATCCGGAAGCCATCTTGCCCGTGGCACTCGTGGTGGCCCCGATCGTATGGGACCTCGATTCGGAGATAGCTCACTTGACACGGTCCAAACACCTGCCAGCAGGCTGCCTCCGAATCGAACCTACATTCTGGGGGCACTACAGGAACGAGTGATGATTGAGGCACACACTAGTTTGTCATCTGGGCACCCCGGCGTCTTACGCACTTTCCATCTGCTGGAACCAAAGTTCTCGTGGACAAACATGCGGGAAACGCTGAAAAGAGGGGTTTCGTCTTGTGTTATTTGTGCGACAACAAAAAATCCTCGTTGTTTGCCTGTTGGGAAATTAATGCCCTTACCAGTACCCAATAGACCGTGGTCCCACATCGCAGTGGACTTTGTGACGGATCTGCCAGTGTCGAAAGGGTACACAACAATCTTATGCCTCTTTTCCACTGCATAGTACGGCATGACACGGTTCAGTTCAACTTACTTCGGTTCGGCTCAGTTTAGCTCGGTTTGCGCTTCCACTGTAGTTTAGTAACGCTTTAGAGTGGGCGGGATTATTCACGTGTCGTTTTAGTTGTGGCGCCTCTACTGCCGTGACATCATCGTAAACGCGCCACAAACAAATACACAACAATGGAGCATATCGACGGCATGGTGTTCTTCATTCTCGGCATGTGGATGTTTTTAACAGCGAGACGAAGGAGTTTGTTTCAAAAGAGCCTGATAGCAGCCAAAGAAAAATTTTGGTTAATACAAAAAGGTGCGTCCGATCCTTCTCTGGCTGTTCTAAATATAGCGGTTCTGTTGTGTCTCGTGTCGCAAGCTCAGTGACGCAGTAATGACGATTTTCTCCGGCTAATCAGTGACCAGCAGAGTTTACACGTCACGTTTTGGTAACGGTTCGGTGTGCTTGGAACCTCGGCTGAGGTGGTACTTAAAGAAATTACCATGTACCATGTACTGTTCCCAGTGGAAAACCCCCCAAAAGTGTGTTGAACTGAACCGTGTCATGCTGTACTATGCAGTGGAAAAGTGCCATTAGTAGTGGTAGATTGCCATTTCATTCCATTTGGTTCTCTCCCATCAGCCCTCCAGGTGGCAGAAACCCTATTCGAGACAGTGTTTCGCTACTACGGCATCCCAGAGGATATTGTTTCAGATCGTGGTCCGCAATTTATCGCCAGAGTCTGGAAAGTTTTCTTCCAGAAGTTGGGGACCACTGTTAGCCTAACATTGGGCTATCACCCCGAGTCTAACGGGCAGGCAGAGTGGACTGACCAAGAAGGTTCCTCCGAGCATATTGTAGTAGTCAACAGCCTGAATTCACTTCGTCACTCCGCGACCGGCCTAACGCCGTTTCAGTGTGTGCTCGGGAATCAGCCACCGCTCTGTCCCTGGGATGCCACTCCCACCAATATCCTTATGGTGGATCAGTGGTTCAAAAGCGCGGAAAAAAGTATGGGCGGGAGTGCACACCAAGATCTCCCAAGCAGTTTGTAGGTTTAAAAAATTTGCTGATAGATGACGAAGGGAAAGTCGTTCGCTCCAGGTAGGAGATCGGGTATGGCTCTCGACACGGGACTTTCACCTTAACCTCCCTTGTCGCAAACTCACCTCCCAAGTACATCGGTCCCTTCCCCATTATCACACAAGTAAATCCTGTCTCCTTTAACCCTTAGAAGTCAGCGGACCCGCCGACGGGCACACGGAGCATTTTAAACTCTTTTTACGGTTACCAGAAAAAAAATGCACGTCATGTTTAATCATACACATAAGTGTAGTACATCATTTGAATCTGTAAAGGGTCTACTTTTATTCATGTATACTCACAATATCCACAAAACATTGTGCTTTTGTAAAATAAAGAAAATTAACAGTGTGCGCTTTCAGCCGTCTCAGTCTCCGCGAAAATCTTTTTGAAACACGTCACTAAAATTAACTGAAACTCCGCGAATACTGCACAGACCGACATGAGCAATATATCTATAGAAAGCTTAAAGGGTCTACATTTAAATAATGCAAGTCACATTGAAAACTAATATTCTCAGTTCATGTAATCCGTATGAAACCAAGGAGAGGCACAGAATTTCTGTCGCACTTCATTATCTGCTGATGACCCGAGGCAGGACACGCCCACACGCCATTCACACGGAAAACAGTCACAGGGAAATCTACGTACAAGGCCACGCCCCCCGGGCAACGGCACGAAAACACACACACAGACACACACACAGGCAGACATGAACACAGTTTACACACAGATTCAGTGAGTTTTTCTGCATGTTTGGAAGATGGCGCGCGCTACAGAATGTTCCGGACAGTGGAGGAAGAGTTTACATTTACCTCAGAAGAAGACTGTGTGACTCTGACGCATTTTGAAGAGAGAACAGATCCAGCAGAGGACATTAAGGCCTTGTTCACACGGGCGTTAAATTTTTGGATAAACGAACGAGCTCTGAACGTACTATACGTTTATGTTGCGTTTTGTTGTGCCGCTCGATTGACTTCTACACTGGCGTTCATATGTCTCTGTCTAATGACAGCCTGCAGCCCAAATTGTAGTTTGTGTGTTTAACCTGTGGGGGCAGTGTGTCGGGAACTGGATATGAAAGCCCTTGTCATTTTATTTGAGTTTAATGCAGAAAAACTGCCATGCGGTTTTAATATGGACCATTTTGCTATATTAGACATTAATCTTATTGCTTTAAAAATTCAAATTAAATTATTATATTTTTATATAATATATAAAAATATTTTTTAAATAATATGGCGACGTAGGGAGAGAAAAAGATCGCCGCTACTGGGTTCACCTTCTGACTGCACAACGTCGGATTAAAGGAAGTTTTTTGTGGTTTATGAAGAAATGCGAACATTTCCGCGCAAGTTTTATTTTTTAAGCATTTTATTTTTGCCTTTTTTCCGCATTTCCCTATGTATAGCATGTAGGATCATGGGATATATCCGGTCCTCCGAAGCGTAAAATGGACGCGGAGAAAAAGAACTAGACGCGGTTTCCTTGCGTTTGTTGGGATTTGAATGCCAGGAAAAAGCTGCATGCAACGTTTTTTTAACACCGTATAAACATGCAGCCGGACAAACGCACGTCACCAAAGCCTGTGTGAACACCGTCATTGTCTCCTATGTGTAGAAAACCCTTGGCGCTTCATCCGCGGTCACCGGACGCTACGAACGGCAGAAAAGCGGTCGATTTCTAAATAGCAGGCCTAAAGCAAGCTGCTATGACAATGGGTAAGTTATTAAGTCTTATATAACTCTTATTCTGATAATATTAAACTAATATTAGTAAATATTTTCCCCACTTCAGCTAGCTTTGTCAGTTTATGTGACACATTGGCTGTTAATGCCATTTACATAGTTTAGTGTAGCATGTAGATAACACTGCTAACATGCTACACTAAATGTAGCAAATGTACATGCCTTATGTAGCAAACTTTCCCGGTGGCTAAGCTAATGGCTTGTGGAGTTTACAGATGTTTATAAATGTTCTAATGTATTTCACCTCATTTTGGATAGCTTTAGATTAGGGTTGCTAATATATTGTAGCCTTTTTCGACGCTAGCAGGGATCTTGGAGTACGAGTGAGCTTACTTGCTCCCCAATGAAAATGGCTAGGGAGTAGTTTATTAAACTCAGCACAAGCACACACACAGGTCAAGCACACACATTTTTTTAAATGTAAGCAGTTCACATGTAAGCCACCTCAGCCACCTTTATTTTTGTCATCACTAAATCAAGTTCACCTGTGTCCACCCCTGTGTATCCCTATTTAAGCCAGCCGAGACCGGAGCCCTTTTGTCTAATCACCGTTGTGCACACTCATGTTTGTTCCTGTGGTGCTTATATGTTTTTTGTTTTCCTTCTCTCTACCCCAGGACTGAAAGGTGTCTGCATGATCGGATTTTTGTTCGTGGGAGTCATAAGGGCCGACGTCAAAGTCACCGTCAAGACAGAAGGACTCTCGGTCCGCCAAGTTCAGCACGTTGCTGACGGCCTGTTTATTTTGCCTTGTTTGTTTTGTGCCTGCCTGCAAATCCAGCCTGGGAAGTCACACGCCACTTTAGTATTAACATGGTTATTTTGCTTTCTTTTCTTGTTTTTGGTACCAAGTGAATAAACTCTGTTCTGCTTTTCCCTGCATCTGCGTCTGCCTCCTCAATGGGCATGACATACTGGGCATTTCAAAACTATAAAATAACACATATGGACTTAGGTAATTACGTAACAACAACAGTTAGTTGTTATTTTAAGACACAGAGACCTTTCTGTAATAGTTCTTCAGTATACAGTAGTTGACAGTATTGTCAAGTGCATTTGCAAAATCCCTCAGGCACCATAATGAAACTGGCTCTCATGACGGGCATCCCAGGAGGTCGAGACCAAAACCTACCTCTGCTGCAGACGAGAAGTTCATTTAGAGTTATCAGCCTGAAAAATGACCAATTAACAGCACCTCAGATTAGAGGCTTTATGAAGTCTTTACAGAGCATAAGTAGCAGACACATCTCAGTATCAACTGTTCAAAGGAGATTAATGCATTTTTTGGACGCCTTCAGCATTCCTTTACAATGTAGAAAGAAATAAAAACCAGGAATGATCATGGAGTTAGAAAGTGACCTCAAACTTTTGAACGGTAGTGTATATGTTCATTCATGTCTTCTGATGATGTCGACACATTTTTACGTTTTAAATAAGATATGTTGGCATATTCACGAATCAGGACATTTGCATAGTTAACACTTTCAGATAGCCTACTATCAGGAAATTTAATTCATTTCAAGACCATTTAAACCGAGGCATTGCCATGTCTTTCATTGTTTTGTACTGTACCTGTTAAGACATTACAAAAACTATGTAAGAAACTTATTAGGAATTTTAAAGTACGATTTTGCTCATCTGTATATTCCAACGGGTTAAGGGAGCCACATTATATAACACCGAACAGAGGACAGCTGATGAAGCTGGTGACACAGAGGAGACAGATGAAAGAAGCATGCAACCTGGTGATTGGGTTGTTTATCGATACATAGTGTTCGGATAGAAGAAGGTGGAACCAAGCTAGAAGGGAAGGACCATACAAGGTGGTGTTGGTAACTCTAACTGCAATAAAAGTTCAAGGTAAAGATGTATGGTACCATTTAAATCATTGCAGCAGGGCTCCAAACCCAGAACAGGCAAGCGATTGAATTCTCCAGGAAAAGAGGTCTCCAACGCAACCAGAAGAAGCAGGACCATCAGGTGCTTCAGGGGGTGATGAGAGATCCAGACAACAGGTACCAGATCCTTACGGATATATAGAAGGACTACCCTGAGAAACAAGGATTCTGGCCAGAGTGGCCTCAAGAAGACATACAAGATTGGGAAGCAGAACTTGGAGAAGAGGAAGCAGAAGCAGAACAAGGTGGACCATCACACAGGACAAGAGCCCAAGTTAGACAATGGGAACAAAAGCGCACCTGAATTGAGACAGCACGAAGGCAGATTGAAGAAGAAACAACTGACAAAGACTCTTCACATAAACTACAGAGGGTAGATGGAGAAGTGCCTGAAGTACTGTATCTGAAGAATCTGATGCTAACTCAGATAGTGATTAAGCTACTTAAACCAACTACAGTTAAAGGAACATACCCAACAAAAAATACCCCAAAGAATACATTGTGTAGATTATTTGGTCATACACCCACATGTCAACATTGTGATACAGATGTAGAAACCACTCTTTTAATGCCATCTGGACCACAAGCAAAGAAAAATCACGTTTATAATAGTGTACCTACTGGCTCTCATAGATTATGATAATAAGATAAATGCCATGAGGCCCCCATCCACACGGTCACTTAGAGAAAAACGGATGCATTGCGCCTTAGCAGCAGTAGCAAGAGCTCTAGATGTTGATATACAGTAAAGGAAAGAAAATGGGAAGAAGACTTTCAAATGCAGATCAAAACTTTTAGAAAAACAAGTGCAGATTTTGGTAGAAATCAAAACAGGATTAACAATGTTAAATGGGTTGAGTTCTTATTTTATAATTAGCTGTTTTTTTATGAATAGACAAGATAAGGCTCCAGGTGCCAGACTTGGCAGAGACATGATGAAGGATTGAAACATGTGTTGGATACACGTGCTACACGTGCACCTGCAGTCGTGCACACATGTCTAAGTAAGAATATAGACAAATAACCAAAAGACACACGATCAGTTTTAAGAATACTGAGTTTAATAAGTAGTAGAGACAACACAAAATAGCATTTGCATCTACATAATGACAAACAAGAAAAAATGTATATAAAAATACAAAAGTATAAGACCCAACATAAAAGTACAAAAAACATAGGGGGCCTGGGTAAGTATTAATAGCAAAATAAAATGCACAAGAAATAACATATCAAAGATCAACCTTCACTGAGCCAGAACAACACCCACAGGAAGATCAGTAAGGAGGACAAAAGCAGAAATGCCACAGTTCAGAATTGGTGCAGGTGCTGGAGGAAAATCCGTTTGGGTACCAAGTTGTACTCTCGTTAGTTTGTGTACTAACGGTCCGTTAGTTTACATCGGTCTGAAAAAATCCGTCTGAGTGGCAACACTTACATGACAAACAGGCCTTAGAATAGAACGAGCTGGAGTACCAGACTCTGGCCTTACAAGCCTAAAGGCATGAGGAGAAGGGCTGTTTACCTCCAGGCAAAGTCTCTTAGAAGGGCCAGGATTGGAGTCCTCCTTCCTGTAGTGTGTAAGCCCTCGCTCATGAAGAAACTGCATCAAGGACATGGGCGACAGACACTCAGCCTGGATGAGGCCCGCAGAGGCCCGGTCTGTGGCAGGTTCAGTAGGGTTGTAATCCGTACTGGCCATGCTGTCCGAGTCATCCAGAGGGATGCAATGAGCCCTTGGGCAAGTACAATCAGCTAAAAGATTAAAATAAAATACGTAAGTACAACAAATTAGGAAACAATACAAAAATATTGAAATAGTGCGAAAGAGATGTTTACCCATGGTCTATCTCTTGAGAACTGTAGAATAAACCAGGAAAAACCAGGAATGCATAGTAAAATTAAGTGCCACACTAATATGTCTTTTATAAATTAAACAAGAGTAAAGATAATGGAAAGTACTTTGCAAGAAAATTTTATTATAATGGGAAAAATATAATCACTTGGTACAGATGACGTAGGGTGTCAGATGACGAGGTACAGTATATGATGTAGCATAATATGATAGAAAAACATAAACATAATGGGAGAATTCCTTGGGAAAAGTTTTCCTATAATGGGTTAAAACTTTAGTAAGGCATGGAAAAAGAAGTACAGAGGAGGGGACAAGGTGTGTTTTCAAGTCCCCTTGAAAACTGTATATAATGAGTGTTCATGTAGCTGTCAGACAGTCTGCTCTTGATAATGCTTGGATTTACAACCTAAGCATTATAAGTGCGGCTCACTTGGGTTTATTGCTGCAATAAATCCTGATCCAGATCCTGAGTCCTGAGTCGTTCTTTTTGACTAGCAATACAGCTTTTTTTTTATTTTTTATAATTAGTTAACATTAACAAGTGTAAGACTAAAAATCTCCCACAGACACATCAATGTATATTTATTCTTCCTGCGGGAAGTTTAAAACCAGTTTTTCTCATATATTCCGAAACCGTAGCGTTAATAAAACAGTGCTGTGAAGCGCCACTATTAGATAAAACACGGCTGTTAGAGCAAACATATTTGCAGCAGTCCGAGGTGAGGGCGTGTAAAATACCCAAACTGAGAGCCCAGTGTTATGCACTAAAATGACCCCTAGCAGGAATTGCCCCTACATAATCGCTATACTGTAATAATATCTACTACAACATAATTTAATCACACAAAAATGGCAGAACAAAATTTTATAAAACCTTTGCAGTACTTAAGTATCTGTCTGGGCCCATATTCACAAAGCTACTAAGCCTAAACGTTGCTTCTAGTGATGAAATAAATTTAAAAAAATGTAATGATTCTAAGAAAATTACAACATTTTCTTAGAATTTCCCCTTAAATTTAGGACTAAAACATCTTGAATTTAAACAGTTAATTTAAAAAATGTTAAGAGTAGAGAGTTGCTATAGCAGAGGACAACATGGCAGAAAGAAGAAATATTCTCCAAACACAACGTAAAATAAACACTACTCTTCTGTCCAATTTGGTTTTCTTATTTTACCTCATTCCATCTCTCTTGGAATGTTGGCTACATATCATCCGAAAGTGCAACTTAAATGGACTGTCCTGCAATCATGTAAATTGCTAAAAACTGAGCCATTATGCTCCCATCAATCTGAAATGGATTTAATAACTAATAAATTCAGTATGGTAAATAAATGTAAGAACTTAAATATAGTAACTACTGTGTGAAAATTGGTTGCTGCAAAAATAGACACATTTTGTCATTTGAATTAACAGGGCAGGGGTAGCTCAGTGGTTAAGGCATTGGACTACGGTTCGGAAGATCCCAGGTTCAAACCCCACAACCACCAAGTTGCCACTGTTGGGCCCTTGAGCAAGGCCCTTAACCCTCAACTGCTCAGATGTGTAATGAGATAAAAATGTAAGTCGCTCTGGATAAGAGCGTCTGCCAAATGCCTAGATGTAAGATGTAACTTATTAACCAATCACAGTCCTTGAATTGCTGCGTCATCCCTAGCAATGGGAAGGTTGGGTACAAGGTTTATGTACTTTCCTTACTCCAGAGTTGGTCTCTTGGTGTCACACATGATCTGCCATAGTCCTGCCACATCAACACTGTGGTGAAGATGTTTGAAGGACATTAAATTACCCTCTGAGGTGTTAAGGAACTTTTATTCCTGCACCACAGAAAGTATCTTGATGGGAAACTTCACAGTCTGGTTCGGGAACAGCACCAAGCAAGAAAGGCTGGCTATGCAGAGATGTCTACAGATATACAGCTGATCGCACCATCTGCACTGAGCTCCCTGACCTACACTATCTGCCAGGAATGCCAGGAAGATAGTGAAGGACCACAGTCAACCCAGCCATATACTTTTCTCTCTGATGCAGTCATCACAAAGAGAATGAGGAGAATGAGGAGGAGTTTTTTCCCATAGTACATTCAGACCCTGAACACAACTTGAACTAATGCCTTGGACTGTACACAGATACACACAGCACACATATTACAATTTTGACCACAGCTACCCTGGCTTGTTGTTGCACACTCTTCTATTTGTACTGCATTAATCTTTTTGCACGTACAACAATCGTGGACATGGCATACTGCACTTTGTTATGACACTCATAACTGATGTTGCAACCCATTCTTTTCTATCTTCCTGTAATATACATTTCTAGTTTTCAGAGGTGGCAAGTAACTAAGTACAACTACTCCACTATTGTACTTGTCTGCGCTTTACTTGAGTATTTTCTGTATGTGATACATTTTTTACTTCTACTCACTACATTTTTTAAAAATCCTGTATTTTTCCTTACTCCATTTTTGAATAGACATATTACTTTTCACCTATAGATCACATAAACGTGCATAGATTTTTTTTTTTTATCTAAACATATATGTTTTTATACTGTCACTCACACCATATAATGTCTTTCCTGTGGGAAAAGACAGGGACAAAACAGTTCCACCTGTCCTACTTTATAAAAATGACTGGCTGGCAGGTCACTATGAAAGCACAGATTGAAGGTTACTTGGGCAACAAATCCTATCCCACTTGGTCTCTGGGCTTCAGATTTTCCTGACTTCTTTTTTCAAACATCTTGAATGGGTGCATTTGTCAAGGTAAGATTAGAAGTGATGTAGCTGACTAGCTGGCACAATAATACTGATAATAATGCAAATATTTTTTTACACCATGCTTATGATTATAATGTTTTAGCGGGTCCTCTAACTTATTTTATTTTGTATGACTGCAGTATGTCCATGTGAAAAGGTGTAGACAACTGCGTTATACAAGGTAGCAATGGTAGCATCTACCTACTTGTAGTGCCACCTCTGTTAGTTTTTAGATTTCCCTTTGGAAATTCTTGTACATTTTATTCCTATTATATTTTTCACCTTGCAATCATTATTATAATATTTATTATCAGTGTTCTCTAATGCGAATGTTATCTTAATGTAACTTTACTTTGATGTTGATTTTATTGATTATGTTGATTTTGTTGTATTAACCTTTTCGTTGCATGTTATATTGTGTATGGCTGTGGATGTGATGGATAAAACCTGTAGTATATTGCCTTAAATATTTTATTTGTATAATATGTTTGCTGCCAAATATATTTTTTCAAATGAATGTCCATGTGAAATAGCCGTTGCTTTTTGTTATCTCTTTCTCCAACAAGCTGCAAGTGGCCACAGGTGTTTAGGCATTAGGATGCAAAACCATTTGTCCTCTGTGCCTAGTGGAATTTCCCAAGGACTCCTCTCCACTCATGGTGCTACAGCCACATGCTTAGGCACTGGACTGTGTGTGTGTGTGTGTGTGTGTGTGTGTGTGTGTGTGTGTGTGTGTGTGTGTGTGTCTTTGTGTGTAAAAGAGAGAGGCCTAAACATCTCTGTGTGTGTGCGCACTCCTGAATTAGTGTCTATGCTGAGAGTGGAGTGTCTTGTGTTTTAATATTTTTTTTCCCTTTGAACTTTACAGGTCTTTTGGCTGCAATTCACTGATGCTAAAAAGCCCCAATACCTGCCGTTTGTCAGGCTTACATAAGAGTGTGCTGTCTCACACTTAAAAAACCCTTTTAGATTCTTTACTTTTCTCTGCCACACTTAACTTCCCACTATGCTTGACATGCATTTTGCTTTTGCTCTGTCTTTCACAGTGCAGGGCATGCTGGCAGAATTCTAGAACTAAAGATCAATGTTTCAATTTGCAAAGTCCATGAACAAAAATGTCTGTGATTATCAAAAGTGACAGAAAAACTGATGACAATGACGAAGATACTGAACAGAAATGTATTCTTGAACACACATTACAGAGATACTGTAGAAATTAGAACAACACTGGAGGGCAGTGAAGCTCATGGGATCTTTAATCAACTTACAGTATACATACCCACATACACCTAATTTATTTATTTAAGGATGAGCATTGGCCATCAGGAAGTCCGGGAAATATAACATTATTTAAGTTTTTTATCCTATAAAATTATTAGTTTTTTGCATTCCCTAGTGTATCATGCACACACTAAGACAGGTAACACAGAAACACATGGCCCCACTCATAATTTTATGATATGTTCAGTTATCTGTTTCCTGTGTTAGATGCATTTAGGAAATGGACAGAAGGTGGAAAGGCAGCACACAAAGGAAAAGGCAAGATACTGTAAGAAAAAGAAAAAAAAAAGAAATTGCAAATTGGCTAATAGTGATTGTGATGATGCTGGAAGAAAACATCTGCCTTAAATAAGCCTTAGGAGTTTCCTTGTTTGTATCAGCCTATTTTTGTTAGTATGTCTCTCCATAGATGTACTAATCTACTTATTGGAAAATGACAGCTAACAATAGATGACTAACTGGTAATCTTAGTCCTTTCATTCTACACTAAAAAACTGAGCTCAGTCATGTTTAGTAAGAAATGCGTTTTCATTATCATTTCTCTCACCGAAGATAGATGTAATGTGAGGAATCAAATAGTTTGCTAAGAATTATATACTAATCATATGTCAACTAATCATATGCTAATCATAGATAATCATATCACTGTTACATGCAGTGGTGTGGTGCAGCGTACAGTATAGGCAGGGATGCCGACTTACAGTAGTTTTCAGTCGAAACTCATATATTCACTTCTACATTTGATACTTCAACCCTGATACTGTATGCTGAAATGCAGTAATGTACTGCACACATAGCAATTTTCGTTGCTGCCTTTGTTGGTTGGTTTGGTTACCTTTATGGAGGAGTGTTGATTAGTTAGAGCAAGAGTATTAATCAGAGGAAGAGCAAGGTGGGACATGTCAAACTCGGATATACAGTATATTGTTTGCTGCTACCTGTCTGTCATCTGGCCTCTTGTGGAAAAATAACATAATCAACTTACTGTAACAAGGAATATTCAGGAAATTATAAAACAAGGCAGCCACAGCTCAGGTAACCACAGCCCAGTGCTAAAGAGATATTACCTAAACATACTTGATCCTTATAAGGTGCTAAGCTGTTGAAACCAAATAATTTTATCTTCAGTTTTAGGACTGGGAAGAATATGATAGGTGTTTTAAAATGTTTTTTTATTTTAAGGTGAAACATGAACAAGCTGCAGTATAATTGTTACCTGTTATTCATCTCTGTTGTCTTAGTCAATGTATTAAAATGTTAATAATAATTGTTAAATTAGGTTTTTAAATATTTTATTAAAAAAATATGCTCTTAAAATAAATGTAAAAAAAAAAATTTTTGACTGAAAAGTGATGTTTAACTTTACTTTCATCCTGAATTTATGTAATATTCATGAATTTGGCCTGTGTAAGACTACAGTAGTACTATTTGCAAACTTCCCTTTGAAACATCACCTTCATTTTATAATGTTGCCACACTCTTTTTTAAATAAATAAATAAATAAATGGGAATAAATACCCACATTTCCAGGCACCACAACTCCGTTGGTTTCATGTAATATGGTGAAAACATCAGAGAAAAAGATAACAACTGTAACATATACCCTGCAATACCATAAATGTAAATACCATAAATAGAGACGAAAGACTATAGAATAAACTTTAAGCTATACAATAAACAGCAAACATTTTATTGCACAATCATATTATTAGGTCGCCTTTGTAATGACTCACCTCCATGACCTCATTCACTTCTACACATATTGCACACAGCATGCACTTGCTTCATATTGAAGGCACAAATACTTAGTTTTTTTGTTTGTTTGTTTGTTTGAGGAACAAAATCAAATTCTAATTTCGAAACCTGTTCATTTAGCAGCAGGGACACTGCTTACAATGCAGTCAAGGGTTTATCAAAGAAATTATTGAAGTATATGAATATGAGCTGAATTTCACCTTTAGCATATTGCCTATTTGATTCCTGTTGTTTATGTGATTCCTACGGTCATGTCACCCTGTGTCATAACACTAGTTATTGCAGTTTCAGTTATATTATCTTGGACAAATGTAGGGGGCTATTTAAAAGCAATTTCCTTGGCTGATTTTTGTTCTAGTGTAGTCAACAAGTAGATGAACTTACATGTGTTTTCTCACTCGACTGAAATTCCATGCAGTCTTTCACACAAACACCACACCATGTAATTGAAAGAGGAGAAAACACTTATGAAGTAAAGTTATGTCTAAACTAGGGCTGTCAGCATCAGCCCATTAATGGTTGCAAGTCAAAATTATTTAACACAATAATAAGTAAAATTCCTAAAAAATAAGCAATAATAATAAGTAATAAGCAATAAGTTAAATTCCTAATATTTCCTTAACATGATGCAAGGAACATCTGATTGAACCAAGTTTAAACCTGGAAGACATACATGCGCTAACATGTATTGTGGGTGTAAACACATTAAAAAACAGATCTTAAAACAGTTCTAGAATTGGGGCTTTTTATCAATTCTGTGATACAAAACAGCTCTCAGGACTATTTCCGTTAGCAGATCTCTGAAATTCTGGTTCAAATCAAGGTTTGTCAATTCAGATGCACCATATGACAAAATCGAGGATGTACAGGCCCCATAAAATAAAATAATCACTAAATACAGTACTTGGATATAGAAGCATGGTTCATCTGTATATTCATTTTATTTAACTGCTAAAAATTTAATAAAACATTGTAGGTGTAAACACATTAATTTCACATCAACATAGAGATTAATTTGTAAAAAAAAAAATATATATATATATATATATATATATATATATATATATATATATATATATATATATATATATATATATATATATATTATCCAGACCTAGTTTAGTTTAAACCTTGTGCTTGCTTGTGTTATTAGCAATACAGCTACAGTACATGACAATACATTGGTCATTCATACTAACACAAACATGTGAAACAGGAAAAATGGGTCTATACAAAACACATAATTTATATGTTTTGGTATAGGGCACGCCAAGTGAAGCAGGCAAACTGTAGAAATTTTCTCTTACTGTGGTTTCTTATTGTTTTTGTGCCATTGGTTCAGATGTGAATAGCTTTGGCTGGATTAACAAAACATCTGCACACATAAATAGGCACAGAAGCACCTTCGGCACACCGATCTTTCAAACAGTGTGCCATCGGGGTTGCCACAGGACCCTGCGCATTGAGAGGTGCTGGCCCTAGGCTAGGGGTCTGGGGACAATGTAGCCCACACACAATTAAATTAACCTGGCACTTTGCCCAAACCAGCATCCCTGCTGATGTAATTTCCTTTGCTGCTCTGTGGAGAGCCTCTCTACGGCCCCTCCATGACGCTACACACACACACAAGATAAATTAGAGCTTTGGTTTACTAACGATTTGTGTATTCCTATCTCTCTCTCTCTCTCTCTCTCTCTCTCTCTATATATATATATATATATATATATATATATATATATATATATATATATATATATATATATATATTGTTCTTTTAAAACAAGACATTAACAATTGCTTCATAAACTGATGGACATCGGAGGAGATACATACAGTATGGGGAGTAGAGGCAGAATGATGGGCGAGTAACGGTGCTCATGATCCAAATATGTTATTGGTGATTATGAAGGAGAAGCAGGAGGTGCAGCCTGAGAGTAGCAATTAGCATACTCTTAATGACTCCACTATAACTATCAGATGGAGAACACACACACATATGCTATTTCACATGTACATACCATCTGTAAAACAAATACAATTTCCTCACTTTCACTCCTTTTCAGTCCGGTCAGACCTTTTTTTTTTTTTATACCAATGCCATCCATCACAAAACTCCCAAACTCCTTCCAGTGTCACTTTGTTTGCTTCTCTTGCCTCCTCCTGCGTTCATACATAGACACATACTTTTCCTCCACACACATATAAACTTGCCCAGATGATGGCATTAGTTGGAGAAGTTGGCTGGTGTCCAGGTGTCCCAGTGTTCTGTAATATTGCCTTCCACATATTTCACTTCCACTCTCCTGAGCTCTGCTGAGCAAACTCAATCAGTGTCCCCCTCCACCTCCCTCCCAGGTACACACTGCTCCTCTATGTGTTTGAGATGTGTGTGTGTGCTGTGAATGTATAGAGACCGATGCCATGTGTTGATGGTGTTTCTTATTTGATGCTTCATTTTGCATCTGTATCAAGTATGAATTGAATTGTGTCTAAGAGTGCATATGTCGTAGAAAGAATCAACAAAGAAAACTCAGTGAGAGAGAGAAAGAGAGAGAGAGAGCAAAATGAGGACAAAACAGAAGCTGGATACAAGAACAAGAATATTACCTTCCTTACCAAGGGTATTCAACAAAAACATAATATTCCTTGTTTATTAGCATCTTTAGCAGATAGTAATATATATGAAAGGTTAGAACACACTTAGATCATGCATTCTGGCATGACTGAAGTTCCTTCTGTTTCACTCATTTTTCAAACCTTGAATTTTAGAATCTATCGTTTTAAAAACAACAAACATCCCATACACACCTTTTGTAGAAATTTATTGTTTTGAGCCAACCTGAATGCAGGACTACGAAATATATGCTGGGGTAGTGTTTATGTGTGTGTGTGTATGTGTGTGTATGTGTGTGTGTTTTTTTTTATCCCTGATATGAGGTCATATTAGGGGAAAAGTCTAATTCATAACATCAATGGCACAGATCCAAATGCACAGCCAGGACAGGTAGATAAGGCAAGTAAAAATGTATTTACAGGATTTTCAAGAAATCCCCAACAGAGACTTGAGGATAAAATGTCTCTAGGATTATCAGCGTGAACCATCTGTAGAACTGGTACAGTCTTTTCTTGTCAAACGCAAAGTAAATAAGAACTGATTCAATGGTTATGGGGAAAAAACACACAGCAGTGAAGAAAATTGGGCAGCTATTTGATGTCAGAGGGGAAATAAATATACTTGAATTGATCAGAAAAAGTGCACTAAAAAGCAAACAAAGGAAAACGAACAGAGGACAACATGATGGTTGTATGGAAACTCAGAAATGATGAAAAACTATGTGGATATATGGTCATATAAGCAAAGGTGGAGAATCATGACTAATTGGCATGTTTAAGCACTGAGAAATAAAAAAAAAAATCTAAAAAAGAACAAGGCAAGCAATCTTTTTTTCTCACACTAGAAATGTCTAAAAACAACGAAAAGGTAAATTTTCCATAATAAGTCCCCTTTTAATAAGTCAGTTTGAAGTGTTGTGATTATAAGTGGTACTTCAGGTCACATCAGAACCATGGACTCAATAGATGTGCTTTGAATTTCATAGTCGGAATAAACATATAATTCTTTGTCCACTCATTTTTTAATACCTGGGTTTTGTCTTTGTTATTTTATTTAAACAACCTATGTCATGTCTGTTCTGAATAAAAATGAATAAAATACTCAGTAAATAGGTATCAGAAAATAAAATTAATTGCAATTGAATTAATTAATTGATGTAACTGTAACTAGTCTTTAGTTCATTGAAATGCTTTTCCTTTTCTGTGCTGGGTTTCGTCTGGATTTATTTATTTATTTTGATGGTTTTGCACCCGAACCTGTGCCCTGAGCTCCCAGGCCCCCTGCAATCCTACACCTGTGATTCTACACCTGATCTATGTCATACACATACAAACACATAACAGTAAAGAAATGCATTAAAAAGTGATTTTAAAATGTTTATAATTTCTATTTCAATTCCAAGCAGTTTTAAAACAAAGTTTTAGTACATGATTTAATATCAATAACATTATTTAATTTCATGTATTATTTATTGTGATGCTTCTGGTGTACATTACTGTTATAAGAGGTATCATTAGTAAATTTGGTTCTACATGTAGTGTAGAACCAAATTTAGCCTAATCTGTAAAATTACATAAAATAAAACAAATTATAAATATGCATAGCAGAATTTTGCTCCCATAACACCTATAAATAATTTGTTTTATTTTATGTAAAGGTTAGTAATGCCTTAGCCTCTTGCTAGATGTAATTCTGACAATTATGTGAAAATCTCTTCATATCTTTCCATCAGTGTCAGAGCATTTGTTTACATCTCTCTCTCTCTCTCTCTCTCTCTCTCTCTCACACACACACACAAACACACACACACACACACACACACACACACACACACACACACACACACACACACACACACACACACACACACACACACACAAAACATGCAGTCTCTCATCATTTGTCTCTTATAACATCAAAAGCCCTGCTTCATCACAGGGTTGAGCAGAATGACCCTGTCATTCAGACACATCTGGCTTTGACTGCACAGATGTTCACTGTATCCACGGGAGTATATGGTTCTGCTGAGGGAGCATCACTCGTGTTTCCTAACATATAATCAACTGATCCGCTGCTCAATCATATTACACAATAGGGAATTGAAATTTAATTGGTCTGTAAGCATTTTTTAAATGTGTGTATAACATAATTATTAATAGAAAGTTTACTAGGAATGCTTTTTGTGACATAGAAATGATATGGAACTCTTTTTTCCCTACATGTCCTGGATTTTCTGGAAGCTGGAGTCAGAGCGAAGGGTCAGCCATGATACGTCACCCAGGTTGGCTGGTGGGAGGTTGGCAGTGCTGGGGCTTGAACTTTGACCTTTTGAGTAGTGTCCCAGAGTTTTAACCTTTGCCTATGCTGGTAGCTGACTGTATGATATGCTGCAATATTGAACAAAATGTGTTGTAACAGTCATAAGGAATGACTACTTTTTTTGTTTAGTTTTTTACAGCAAAGGGAAATCCATGATAATGTAAATAGAGAGTTCCATGAAGATTTCTGAAATATGTCAGAAGCAGTATTTTTGCTCACCAGACACAAATAAACATATTAATGACATATTTTAATGAAGGGGCACTGGTGGCTCAGTGGTAGGTGTTTCGCCTGCCATGCGGAAGGCCCGGGTTCGATTCCAGCCAGTGCCCACACCCCAGCCACTGGATGCAGTGCCGGTCCCAAGCCCGGATAAAATGGGAGGGTTGCGTCAGGAACGTCATCCGGCGTAAAACCTGTGGATATTGGATATTCCGCTGTGGCGACCACTTGTCGGGAGCAGCCGAAAGACCAACAACAATGACATATTTTAATGACAAAATTGCGACACAGAGACAGACAGTAATGGTTAGCCCGGTGGCCTTACCCTGCTAGGATCAAGGGAATGATTCTTGCCTTTAGGTCTTCATGTGAAGTTTTTATTTTCTCCCAGTGCTTTGCAGGTTTCCTCCCACAGTCCAAAAACATCTGTCCAGACAGATTAGGCTAATTGGTGTGTGTGTGTGTGTGTGTGTGTGTGTGTGTGTGTGTGTGTGTGTGTGTGTGTGTGTGTTCAATGCAATGCATCAAAAATGTGTACCCCACATCCCCTTTGGGTTAGAGTAATGACAACATAATATTATAAACTATAATAAAAAGATTTGAGTTATTGCAGAATTGCGATATGGAACAATCATGGGCATGTTGAAAGTCAAAGCTGTACTTTCTTTTTCACAAACTGATGGATTTAGACCTACCAGCCCTTAAAAATGTAATTTTAAAAGTTTAATTGTGCAGCTAGAGGTATTCAATTAATTAATAAGCATATTTCTTATATGAATTAAAAGTGGGTATGTTGAAGCACAGGTTTAAAAAACTATTTAAA
This sequence comes from Channallabes apus, assembly GCA_030522415.1. Classification (NCBI taxonomy): domain Eukaryota; kingdom Metazoa; phylum Chordata; class Actinopteri; order Siluriformes; family Clariidae; genus Channallabes; species Channallabes apus. Next base: position 28,019,597 of record CM060110.1, read on the forward strand.
AAACAATGAATATATATAAGCTAACCTCTTAAAGTTTAATAATAACAGTGATTTATTTGAATGGTGAGTGTAGCACTGCCATCTCACTACTCCGTAGTCCCCAGGTCAATCCTTAGCTTGATTACTATTTCCTATTTACTGTTTCTCATGTTATATTCATGACTGTATGGGTCTCCATGTTAAACGTGTATTTAGGTGTGAAAGTACTTATGTACAGTATGTGCATCTGCCTTGCAATCAACTGGGATGCATTCTCCCACCTTGCACCCAGTGATCCCAGGAAAGACTTTGGCTCTACTTTCACTCTGATCAGGATAAAGTGGAGAAAAAAAAATGAATGAATGGAAAAGAAAATTAATGAATGAATAAATAAAAAAACAGTAAAACTAATAGAAAAATTCTGTAGTTAAACAAGTAAAGAATAATTTGTCCCCAGTGTAGATGTCTCAGTTGCTAAAACAAAATAGACTTGTCTAATTATAATATGTCTCTGCTGTCTCTATGTCAAATTAAAAATCTCATAAAATCTCGCAAGTGCCACGAAAGTTAAATACTAATCTCATTTAATGTAATGTAAAATTTAATAACGATAACCACAAGAGTGCTTTTTCAAACTTGGCATTGATACAGGGCTATAATTAAAGGTACAGACAAGATTTTTCTACTAAAAAGCACGACGTTGTACAGAATGTTCTCAGTTTATACTAAAGCAAGCATTGGTACAGTATGAGCGGAGATATGAGTTTACTGTGCTGTGTAGAAACTATTTGAAACGTCCTGAAATTGTTGTACCTTGAAGCTCTTGTAAGAGCACTTGTTTGTGTGTGGGAGTTTGTACGTGTGAGACTGAGTTTTGTTTCACAGCGCAGCATTCACAGCACGGCTTGGGAGAGATTCAAGCTGCAGGGAGCCCAGACTGTTCCTGTATATCTCTTCACAAAACAGATGCTGACTTTTATTCAGAGGGTTTGCATATGTGCTGGTGTGTATGTGTGAGTGTGAGAGTGTGTGTGTGTCTGTGTCCATGTCCAATGACCTCTGACAGGACAGAACCTTTTTTGCTGACCATGCTCTCTTGATACAAAAGCTGTTATACTAGTTAGAAGTCTCCCAACCTCCCAACTACCCCACCCCCTTTCACATATGCTCCAGCAAATGCCAACTGGGACGGACATAATACACATCTCACTCTCACTGTTTCCCCCAGTTCCTCTTTATGTCTTGTTTGAAGAATACCCTTCGCCATAAGTCATGTTTCTGGCTCTTTTTTTTAAGTTTTTTTGCCTTTTCTGTGTTCAACTCTTCATTTCTCTTTCTCAAATAGACCTGCAACCATGCATAGTACTGTAACACACAAACTGGGATTTCCTTTATGTTTAAAGTCTCTTGCTTTGCAACCAGTGAACTAGTGCATTTTTTGAAGGCAAAATAGATTAAAAATGAATTGAAAAATAAGTGTGTGGAAAAAAATGTGTAGTAGATGGAGCTTTTGAACCATTGCCATGACAAGGTCATGCAGTTGGTTTCTCTGCAGGTATGGGTTAAAATTGTTCCTGAAGCTCTAATGAGGATAGGAACAGCCATGCTGTAGGTGGTCTGTCCTGGCTTATGGGGTTGAGTTACTGTAGATTATCTTGAAATACTATGTCAGAAACAGGCTCTCTGCTCTCATGACACACCTGCTCATCCTAGTTTATGGGAAAGGAAGAAACACAAGGAAGGAAGCCATGTTGTGCTTCATTAACAAGGGTGTGAGAAAAAAGACCAGAGACAGAAGACACTGAAATAAAATGTCTCCTCTTTGTCTTTTTATGGCATGTAATCTAATCCAGTTGTCTCATAACAATACACAGAGGTGGAAAGAGTAATAAAATTTTGTACTCAAGTACAAGTACTGTTACTTCAGTGAAATTTTACTTAAGTACAAGTAAAGTTACCATAATAAAAATCTACTCAAGTAAAAGTAAAAAGTAGCTCATTAAAAAATTTACTCAGAGTAAAAGTTACCGAGTTACTTTTTTATTTTTATTTTTTTTTAACAGCGGCGGTGGAATGAGGCATTCTAGCATAGTTCAAAAAAGATGAGCAGATATAAATCTCAAACTAGTTGTTTTTAACTGAAGGAACACCTTTGCATAATAAAGCTGTTGTCTTTCTTGTGCTTGAAAATCAAAGTGGTCACTTAAATATGGTGTTACGTCCCAGTCTAGGGTCATACAGCAAAAGAATGGTTCAGGGTTCTATTTTAAACTGTATGGAAATGGTGGTATATGGCAGAAAGAACTAGATCCAATCATTAACTGATGAAATAATGAGGTTTGTATATACAAAACATACACACACACACACACACACACACACACACACACACACACACACACACACACACACACACACACACACACACACACACCAGGTGGAGGATCAGATTCAGGGTGGACCCAGGCCAAAATAATAAACAAAATGGTATTTATATTTAGTAGCTAGATTACCTGCAAAAAAACAAACACACACAAACAAAAATACTCCCTAAACCAAAAACAATGAAATTATCTACAAATATATACAAAGACCAACCAAACCAAAGGGACAAAGCCATAATCAAAGTCAATTGGAGGCAAAAAGTCAAACCAGAATACACAACCAAATATCAAACGCCAAAATCACAACCTCTTTCATCTTTCCCGCGTCTCTCTCCGGTTTATATCGCGCTAGTCGATGACGTCACTCTCAGGACGGAAGCGACCATGTGGAAGGTCAGGGAGATGCCGATGTCAGAAAACCTGGAGTGGAGTTTGGAGCGGCGCGCGACCAGGACATGATACACACACGCGGCGCAACGGAGCATTTATGAAGCATAATATCTTTTATTATTTTAGCATTTTCATTCATTTATTTTTTACTCAGTAGCGAATATGATTTAAAATGTAGCGAATTACAATACTTCAAACAAAACGTACTTGAGTAAAAGTAAAATTACAGATTTTTAAAACTACTTTAAAAAGTAGAAATACACAAAAAAGCTACTCAATTACAGTAACGCGAGTAAATGTAATTCGTTACTTTCCACCTCTGACAATACACCAGCATATCAAACACTCAGACTGAGCCCTAACTGCCACACATATTGGTCCAATGTCTAATTTTCATTGTTGGCACTGTAGCACTTTGATAGCAAAATGTAAAGAAAGTAAATGCCTTTTTTTGTTGTTGCTGGAAGGCTTAGTTACAGTATTCCACTAAAGCTGGTCATGGCTGATCTGACTGGTGCTGTTCATTAAGTTAGTTATGTTTTTCTTTTTTGTCACATATACAGTACTGCACACTGAAATTCTTTCTTTGCATGTCCCAGTGTAGCTGGGGTCAAAGCGCTGGGTCAGCCATGATCTGGCTCCCCTGGAGCTGATAGGGTTATGGGCCTTGCTCAAGGGCCCAACAATGTCAGCCTGGCAGAGCTGGGGCCTGAACTGCAGACCTTTCAATCAGTACTTCAGTGATTTAACTCTCTGAACTTCCACTGCCCTTAAAACATTTTGAAAACAATTTGAGAAAATATGTATAAATTATGATTATGAGTTTGCCCCTGGTAAACAAGCCAAGGGCAATGGTGGCAAGGAAAAACTCTCCAAGATGACAATAGGAAGAAACCTTGAGAGGAACCAGACTCAAGAGGGAACCCATCCTCATTTGGGTGATATCACACATAAATAAGCGACTGATTTGCAATCGTAATGAGGATTACTGATCATTATTGTTTTGTAAGCAGACTTAACCTCAAGTGAAACACACGCACGCACACACACACACACACACACACACACACACACACACTCCACTGCATTTGAGTGATGTTAACAATTGCCATGTAATCAACATTGACAGAAAACAGGGTATTAGTCAAAGACTGGCATCACACCACCATGACATTACACCACATACCACATACAACCGGAAAAGCCCTGAGCAATAGTCAATGTGAGTGCATGAACGTACAGTACTCACATTGACTACTGGATGTCAGAGATGAACTAATCTGGGGTGACCAGAAGACGTAGCTTTAGCGGTTAGCCCAATGTAGCGTGGATGGTAAACCCAAACGCGGAGTAACGGCGAGTAGGCAGGATAACCACGCGATTTAGTTTAAGGACTCTCACGAAAGGGGAGCAAGGGAAAAACACAAATTTAACCCGCGTCCTATAAATACACACACAACGGTAAGAAGCAACAACCAAAACACAGTGAGTACTCACGGTTTGAAGAAAGCCAACGTGAACCGACATGGGCCGAACTCAATGACTGAGCGGTAAGCGATGGTTTGTTTACTCCTCTTATACTTCCTGGTAGGCGACCGTCTTACTTCCAGGTCCTAGTGCCGGCCGCAGATTGTGTGTGCATGACAGTACCCCCCTGTCCAGGACCGACTCCCGACGGTCCTGGGGTGGAGGATAGCCTATGACGGTAGTCTGGGATTAGTTCGGGGTCGAGAATGAACCGGGCCGGAATCCAAGACCGCTCCTCGGGACCGTAACCCTCCCAATCAACTAGGTACTGAGTACATCTGCCCCGAGCGCGCGAATCGAGGATCCGGCGCACGGTGTAGGCGAGACCACCGTCGATGATCCGGGGAGGAGGAGCAGGGGGGAGGGTGGAATCATGGGGGATGTGATGAAGGGCTTTAATTGTGAGATGTGGAAGACTGGGTGGATTCGGAGCACCGCAGGCAGCTGGAGCCGGTAGGTGACAGGGTTTATCCGGTGGGCTGATGAATCTAGGTGACAGTTTCCTTGACTCGGTGTGGAGGTGAAGATTTTTGGTGGAAAGCCATACCTTGTCACCTACGTGGAACAATCATCCCGGGGGGTGTCGACGGCGATGTTGAATGGTGTAGCGGGCGTTGGCCTGTTGGATGGCTCGGTTGGCTTGTGTCCACAGCCGTCGACACCTGCGGACCAACTGTTGGGCTGACGGCACATCAACCTCCGGTTCCTGGTGGTTAAACATCGAAGGTTGGAAGCCGTAGCATACCTCAAATGGGCTTAGCTTCGTGGCTGATGAGACATGGAGCTTGTGGGAAAGTTCTGCCCAGATGAGGTAGCGAGCCCAGGAGCGCTGACGATCGGCAATAAAGCATCTCAGGTAGCGCTCCAGTTGTTGGTTGGCCCGCTCCGTCTGACCGTTAGTCTGGGGGTGGTATCCAGATAAGAGACTGCAGGTTGAATTGATCAGATGGCAGAAGGCTTTCCAGAACCTGGCTGTGAACTGGAGCCCTCTGTCCGAGACGATGTCCTTGGGGAACTCATGCAGACGGACTACGTGCTCTAATATCAGCTCAGCTGTTTCCTTGGCTGACGGGAGTCCGGCAAGCTCCACCAAGTGCACGGCCTTAGAGAACCGATCTATAATGGTCATGATGGTGTCCTTTCCCTTCGAGGCCGGCAGGCCCACGACAAAGTCGACGGCAATGTGCGTCCAAGGCCGACGAGGAACTGGGAGAGGTTGAAGATCTCCTGATGGTGGTTGATTGAGGTTTTTGGCCCTGGCGAACACTGGGCATGCCTGAACGAACTCTTTGACGTTCTTCACCATTGATGGCCACCAGAAGTCCCGTTGGAGGAACCGGAGGGTACGCTGCGTGCCTTGATGTCCTGCGATGGTGGACGAATGACCCCACTGAAGAACCTCGGACTTCATGGCGTTGGGCACGTAGAGTCGTCCAGGCGGCGCACCTGCCGGCTCAGTCTCTAAGGTCTGTGCCTGGCGGACCCTTGTTTCCAGATCCAGGTGAAGTGGTGCGATGATTCTGGAGGAAGGTAGGACAGGGTCCGCCCGGGGTGGCTCCATCTCGAGTTGTCGCGAGAGAGCGTCTGCCTTGGTGTTTTTCAACCCCGGGCGGTATGAAAGGTGGAAGTTATAATGTTCGAAGAACAATGCCCATCGCACCTGTCTGGGGTTGAGCTGTTTCAAACTTCTGATGGTGACGAGGTTTTGATGATCCGTCCAGATGATGAATGGCTCCCTGGCGCCCTGGAGCCAGTGACGCCATTCCTCCAAAGCCCACTTTATGGCCAGCAGCTCGCGGTCCCCTACCCCGTATCGCTGCTGAGTGGTGTCAAATTTTTTGGAGAAGAAACTACATGGGTGTAGTTTCTGATCTGGACCTTGTTGTGAGAGAACAGCTCCAGCGCCCACATCTGAAGCGTCTACCTCCACAACGAATGGTTTACTGGTGTCAGGATGGAGAAGGATGGGAGCGGTGGTAAAGCTGTCACAAAGTCTTTTGAAGGCGAGAGATGGTGGCGTCGGTAGTGGTGGAGATCAGGAGTGGGCCCGGTGAGTCTCTCCCTCCGCTCACCGGGGATGGGCGTTTCCCGGGCGCAGTGGACAGATCGCCCGGTGATGTTCTGCGGATCCACAATACGCGCACAGGCCCTCTCTAAACCGGTGTGCACGCTCGGCTACGGTCATGGAGGCGCGCCCTAATTGCATGGGTTCACCGGCTCCGGTGTCAACCACGGCAGGAGGTGGAGATCCGACAGTTCCGGTATTGGTGGTGGTGAAGGTTGCTGATGGTCATGGGGTGGTGTAGGAGAAGACGGGTGCAGGCGGCAGGGTTCTCGGGGCTGGCTTTGGGCGAGACAGAAGGCGCTGATCGATCCGCAGGGCAAGTTGGATCAGTCCCTTGAGTGTGGCGGGAAGTTCTCGCCCGGCGAGCTCGTCCTTGATGCGGGAAGCCAGTCCCTCGTAGAAGGACGTCCGGAGCGCGGCGTCTCCCCAGTTGGTCTGCACGGCGAGGGTCTGGAATTCCGCTGTATACCGGCTCACGGACGATCCTCCCTGCCGCAGGTGGTAGAGTTTAGTGTCGGTCTCCACCTCGCCCGCTGGATGTTCAAAAGTCAATCTGAGCTGGCGGGTGAACTCATTGTAAGAATGGGCGGTATCAGCCCACTCAGCTGCCTGCCCTGTTAGCAATGAGACCAGGAGAGCGATGCGTAGCCGATCGGTGGAGTACTTGGTGGAATTGAACTCGAACACCAGATCAAGCGCTGTCAAAAACACATCACATCTCCCGCCCGTGCCATTCCATTTTTCTGGAAGTGCAATAAAAACATCAGTAGGGAGGGGGGGGGGGGGTTGGTGCGGCGCCGCAGATCCGCGTTCTCCCGCCTGAGCTCCGCAACCTCGCGGCGCAAGGCCGCGACGTCTTGGACACCCTGGCGCAGAGTAGCGAGCTCCGCGGTTAGCTGGTTAATGAGCACGGCATGCTGATCTACCACGCCGCATAGGCGCGCATGATCCGCTGGGTTTACCGCTTTAGGCTCAGTCATTCTGTCAGAGATGAACTAACCTGGGGTGACCAGAAGACGTAGCTTTAGCGGTTAGCCCAATGTAGCGTGGATGGTAAACCCAAACGCGGAGTAACGGCGAGTAGGCAGGATAACCACGCGATTTAGTTTAAGGACTCTCACGAAATGGGAGCAAGGGAAAAACACAAATTTAACCCGCGTCCTATAATTACACACACAACAGTAAGAAGCAACAACCAAAACACAGTGAGTACTCACGGTTTGAAGAAAGCCAACGTGAACCGACATGGGTCGAACTCAATGACTGAGCGGTAAGCCACCGTTTGTTTACTCCTCTTATACTTCCTGGTAGGCGACCGTCTTACTTCCGGGTTCTAGTGCCGGCCGCAGATTGTGTGTGCATGACACTGGATGAGCATTTGTGCTGGGAAATGTACATACAATTAGGATTAGTATGCAGTGATCAGGAAAGTCAGGTTCACCCACTTGCACAGTATGCATACGTTTAATCATTTATTAATTTAGATTTTAAATGTCTAGTAAACTGAATCGCCAAAAATTTGTCAACACCTGCTCACAACACTCTGAGCTTTTTAAACATTACGTTCCACATACATTTACTTTAGGTAAAGTTCAGGACTGAAATTCCCACAAACAGGTTTGTACCTGAGGCTCCAACAATGAAAGTGAAACTGTAACATTATAATGAACTCTCATAGCACACAGTATGACCACAAATCAATCTCTATTATGTGTGTGATATCAGCTTCTGGTTCCTCTCAAGGTTTCTTACTTTTGTCATCTCAGAGATTTTCCTTGCCACCGTTGCCCTCGGCTTGCTCATCAGAAACTTAATTTGGGCAAACATACAGTAATTATATAATCTATACATATTTCCTCAAATTTCTCAAACATTTTTTATTCTCTAAAGCTGCTTTGTGACAATGATCACTGTTAAAATCACTACCTAAGTAATATTAAAATTTTATTTAAATATTGTATACTTGTCTGAAGGCGTATCTAGTGTGGCTGTGGATATTTTCATTGTTCACTTGCAAAAGTATTGCTGGACACTGATGTCAGGTGAGGAGGCCTGGGGTGCCGTTGGCATTAAAATTCAATTGGGGTCAGTGGAGTTAAGGTCAATTACATGGATGAATAACACTAGTTCTGTCAGGAGAAATGAACAAGAATGTAGCAAAATTGTACAAGGCTACCTCAGAACTTTGATTCCAAACTTGAATACATACCTTAGATACTGTAGATACACTAAATGGCTAAAATTAACACAGAAAATTTATGATAACTTAAAATAAGTTGACCAAAACTTTTTTGTTTGATTGTCTTAAGCCTAGGTGTATGGAAATGTTTCATCTACTTCTAAGTATTTTAAGGAACTTTTTTTGCACTTGTTGCAACAATTTATTTGTAATCGTACACTACTGTAGGTGTAACGATACAAATTTTTTTTTTACACATTCTGTTTTGTTATTATGGCTTTTGCTCACTTTTAACATGCCGGAGTATCGTCACGGCAAAGACGCGACAAGCCTCTATTGTTTACACTAGGGATCAGCTGTTGAGTCTCCAGCATAGCAGACCGCACGGACAATCTTCTGAAATTCCTAAAGAACTGAGATGGAAATATCGGGGATGCAGAGCGGGGATATTGCGATGACTACGGAAGAGAAGGTTCAGACCATATTTTCCGTCTATCGTTATGAGAAACGTAAGCTCACTGGCTATCAAGATGGACAAACTTACAGCACTTACAAAGAGTGAAAGGGTGTTTAGAGAATCATCGGTTATGTGTTTCACGGAAACATGGCTGTATGATAAAATACCGGACTCTATTGTAAGCCTACCTGTATTTCAGTTTGTGCGGGCAGACAGGAACAACACCACAAGCGGTAAGATGAAGGGAGGGGGAGTCGCGGTCTACTGTATGTTAACAACAAGTGTTGCAACCCTGGACACATGACGGTGAAGGAAAGTGTGTGCAGCCCGAATATCGAACTCTTAGCAGTAAGCCTCCATCCATATTATTTGCCAAGAGAGGTCTCCCATGCCATTATCATCACTGTTTACATTTCTCCCTCCGCTGATGCGACGCGGGCTACTGATGTCATCAACTCCGCGACAGCGAGGCTACAGACACTGCATCCATTTGCCTTCATTGCTATCTCTGGTGACTTTAATCATGTCACACTGGATTCTACACTATACACATTTAAACAGTTTGTGAACTGCAATACAAGAGAAAATAAACCCCCACAGGTAAATCAGATCACAGTCTGGTTTACCTTAAACCTATTTACATTCCTGCAGTTATGCGGCAACCAGTGACCACAAGAGAAGTACTGTACGTAGGTGGTCACTGAAAAATATGGAGACTCTACAGAGCTGTTTTGAGGTGACAGACTGGGATGTTCTCTGTAACTCGCATCTGGAGGATGTTAATGGACTTACTACCTGCATCACAAACTATGTTAATTTCTGCGTGGACAGTTTAATCCCCACTCAGACAGTGAAGTGTTTCCCAAATAACAAACCTTGGGTGACTAAAGACATCAAAGCCTCACTCAACAGAAAAAAGGCTGCTTTCAGTAGCGGAGACAGGGAGGAGATGAAAAGAGCACAGGCTGAAGTGAAGGAAAAAATCAAGGATGGAAAGGAATGTTACAGAAGGAAACTGGAAAGCAGACTGTCTCAGAACAACATGAGAGAGGTGTGGAGTGGAATGAGAACGATAACTGGGATAGGAAGAAGAGCTGATCAGGTGACGAAGGGTGACCACATAGGGCCCATGGTCTAAATCTTTTTTTTTTAACAGATTTGATCTACAGTACCCCACCTCACCTAAGTATCATAAACACCACCAGTGACTTACCAAGCTCTCAGGACATCTAACCCCCTACCTCTCTGCAATGCCCCATCGCTCCCCCCTCAACCACTACAATACATGTCCATAACCAGCCCTGCCCCCTCAACACTGCTGAACCCTTTACCCTCAGAGCCATCCTCTACATTGTCTCGAATACACTTCACAGCAGAGGATGTGACAGGAGAGTTCAAGCGATTATGTCCAGACAAGGCTGCAGGTCCAGATGGACTCAGTCCTAGGGTTCTCTGAGGTTGTGCTGGAGTGTTTCAGCACATCTACAATCTGAGACTGAGCATAATGACTGTACCTGACCTGTGGAAGACATCATACGTTGTTCCTATGTCTAAGAATAAACACCCAAAGACAAACAGTGACTACAGGCCTGTTGCTCTGACCTCACATGTCATGAAGTCACTGGAAAGACTGGTCCTTAAGCACATCAGGACAATTGTTGAACCATACCAGGACCCTCTGCAGTTCGCCTATCAGCCTCGCATTGGTGTAGAGGATGACATCATCTTTCTGTTGAACGGAGCATATACATACCTCGAGGAGTCAGGTAACACTGTGAGAATCATGTTTTTTCATTTCTCCAGTGCGTTCAACACAATCACACCTGAGCAACTCAGTAATAAGCTACTGGACATGTGGGTGGATGTCTCCCTTGTGACCTGGATTACTAACTATCTAACAGGTATACTCGGCATACTCGTTCAGCCAAAGCTAACGCTAAGGCTAGCCCACCGGAGCACACCTCCTCTGCGCCTCACGTGTCCAACAGGTTTGCTCTCCTCAGTGCTGCACCCGCTGAGAAACCTGAAAGAGCTCTGGTTATAGGAGACTCTATACTGAGGCACGTGACATTAGCTAGACCTTTAGGGGCGCCAGCGGCAGTGGTTAGGTGTATTCCGGGAGCCAGAGCACCGGACATAGCAGGTAATCTTAGGGCTCTAGGACAGCACAGGTTCTCTAAGATAGTGGTACATGCTGGAGCTAATGATATACGCCTTCGTCAGTCAGAGGTTAGTAAGAGTAACTTTACAGAGGTGTTTAAATTAGCGAAGGCGATGTCCGATGAAGTAATATGCTCTGGTCCCATCCCAATGAGACGTGGCGACATAGCTTACAGCAGGTTATGGTTGCTGAACCTCTGGATGTCCAGGTGGTGCTCCGAAAATAATGTGGGCTTCATAGATAATTGGAAGACCTTTGAGGGCAAAGCTGGCCTGTTAGGGCGGGACGGTGTCCATCCCACTCGGGATGGTGCTGCTCTCATTTCCTGTAGTATAGCTCATAGTCTCAGTAGAGGTCTAGTTAATCGGTGACAATCCAGAGCCCAGGCCAGGGAGCAGACAGACAGGCTAAACCAACCGTCTGCTAGCTGCATAGAGTCGTCACTCAGGGTTCACCTTATTGAGACTGTGTCTGTTCCCCGATCTAAGCAAAAATGTAGAAAGACTCAGAAAGTCTGTTTCAATAATCTAATTAACATAAAGACCACAAACTCCGATCATACTGAATGCGCAGCCGGCACCTCTGATCTGAAGCTAGGATTGTTAAATATTAGATCTCTCGCATCAAAAGCAGTTATTGTTAATGAAATTATCACAGATCAGGCGTTTAATATACTCTGTTTAACTGAAACATGGGTTAAACAGGACGAGTATGTAGCTCTAAATGAAGCTAGTCCTCCTGGATACAGCTACATACACCAGCCTCGGTTAACTGGTAGAGGAGGAGGCGTCGCAGTTATTCATAATGATAATCTGTCTATCGTACAAAAAAACGGACACAAATTTAACTCATTTGAAATTCTCTATATTAACATAAGTGTATTTAAGTATATTAAATCAGCTCAGTCGATTCCACTAATTATAATTTACAGACCTCCAGGGCCGTATTCTGAATTTCTTAGTGAATTTGCAGATTTCATCTCAGACCTGGTCGTTTCTGTAGACAAAGTGTTAATTGCTGGAGATTTTAACATTCATTTTGAGAATCCAGAAGACCCTCTGAGAACAGCATTTATATCCATACTGGACTCCGTAGGCGTAAATCAGTGTGTAGTAGGACCCACTCATAAAGCAGGTCACACTTTAGATTTAGTAATATTCTTCGGATTAATTATAAGAAATGTATTCACAATTCCACTGTCTGAAATTATCTCAGATCACTATCTTGTCTCCATTCAAGTGTGTCACAGTGATAATGTACGCACAGCACCGCGCTACCGTATTAAACGTACATTCACATCAACTACCACACAGAGTTTTATCAGTAATCTCCAACTTACCAACTTCGATTAGGCCACCGTCTGACCCCACAGAACTTGATCAGGCGACTGAATATTTAGAGTCGACACTTCGTTGTACCTTAGATAATGTAGCTCCAGCTAAAAGAAAAATTATTAGAGATAAGAAACTCGCTCCCTGGTATAATGATCACACGCGCACTTTAAAACAGACTGCTCGGAAATTAGAGCGTAAATGGCGTCAAACTAAATTGTTGGTATTTCAAATAGCATGGAAAGAGAGCATCCTGAACTATAGGAAAGCTCTTAGTGTAGCTAGATCAACGTATATCTCTACTCTTATAGAAGAAAATAAAAATAATCCTAGATTTTTATTTAATACCGTAGCCAAATTAACCAGAAATAAGACCACTACAGAAATCTCCACAACAACATCATGCAATAGTGAGGACTTCATGAACTTTTTTAATAATAAAATTGTAAATATCAGGCATAAAATTGAGGCTTTGAAACCAAACAATGTAATTGATACAGATGTTAACCTAGCCATGTCAGATTCAAACCTAGAATACTTTACTCCTCTTGAAGAGAATGAACTAATTTCACTCATCTCTTCTGCAAATTCATCAACCTGTATATTAGATCCTATACCGACACATTTTCCTAAACAGATAGTACCAGTAATAACAGAACCGTTGTTGAGAATAATTAATTCCTCACTCAGCATTGGTTATGTTCCAAAATCTTTTAAAGTAGCAGTTATTAAACCAATAATTAAGAAACCTGACCTCGACCCCTGTCAGCTGTCCAATTACAGGCCAATATCAAACCTCCCCTTTATCTCTAAGATTCTGGACAAGATAGTAGCGGAGCAGCTATGCTCATATCTACATAGAAATGGCATACATGAACTGTATCAGTCAGGATTTAGGCCTCATCACAGCACAGAAACAGCACTCGTTAAAGTAGTAAATGACTTCCTGATCAGGGTTGTGTAACTATGCTTGTATTACTCGACCTCAGTGCAGCTTTTGACACTATTGATCATGCTATTCTTCTTCACAGATTAGAAAATGTAGTAGGAATTAAGGGTAACGATCCTATTTGACCGATCGTTATCAGTATGTAGACTTAAATGGTGATTATTCTGCATGTTCTCTAGTGGAGTTTGGCGTTCCGCAGGGTTCAGTTTTAGGCCCACTGCTTTTTTCCCTTTACATGCTTCCTCTGGGCAACATAATCCGTAAGCATGGTATTAGTTTTCATTGTTATGCTGACGACACACAGCTATACGTCTCAACAAAACCTGATGAGAAAAACCATCTTACTTTTACTAAAGTTGAGCAATGTGTGCAGGACATAAGAAATTGGATGCTAATTAACTTCCTTCTGCTTAATCCGGATAAGACAGAAGTTCTAGTCATAGGACCGAATACAGCTAGAAGTAAAATCTTAGATCACACCGTAACTTTAGATGGCCTTTCTGTTCCGTCAAGTGCAACAGTAAAAGACCTCGGCGTGATTATAGATTCCAGCCTTTCATTTGAAGCTCATGTAGATAATATCACCAGGATAGCATTCTTTCACCTCAGAAATATCGGCAAAATAAGAAATATATTGTCGCTAAACGATGCAGAAAAACTAGTTCATGCTTTTATCACTTCTAGGTTGGACTATTGTAATGCCTTACTGTCTGGTTGTTCAGTTAGGTGCATAAACAAGCTTCAGCTAGTCCAGAACGCAGCAGCGAGAGTCCTCACTAGAACCAGAAGATATGAGCACATCACCCCTATCCTATCTTCACTGCACTGGCTCCCTGTGAAATTTCGCATTGATTTTAAAATACTACTCTTGACATATAAGGCATTAAATGGTCTCGCCCCGCAGTATCTGAGCGAACTGCTAGTGTCTTACGATCTGCCACGCCTACTTCGGTCAAAGGATGCAGGCTGCTTATCAGTACCGCGTATTATGAAAACTACAGCTGGGGTCAGAGCTTTTTCTTACAAAGCCCCAAAATTATGGAATAGTCTTCCAAATAGTGTTCGGGACTCAGACACAGTCTCAGTGTTTAAGTCTAGGCTCAAAACCTATTTATTTAGCCAAGCATTTTTATAAATAGATTTGCCATAAGGTAAAGGAGCAGATCTGGGGACTCATGGACGTAGAGTATTATGGTGAACTGGTATGTTTAGATGCTGTCTTCCTCAGTCTCATTTGATCACTCAGGTTTGTTGACGGTGAGGTGATTGTTTGCTTTACATCTCAGGGAGCCCTCATGTTTGTGTTTCCTTCTGGCTCTCCCTTTTAGTTATGCTGTCATAGTTAGTCCTGCCGGAGTCCCTGCTTGCACTCTACAGTAAATATAAATTCACATTAGACATTGTGACTGTGACCATACCTAATTGCAATCTCTCCTCCTCTTCTCTTCCTCCCCCTCTTTCTCTTTCCTCTCTCCCCCTGTCTCCCCCTTTCACTCTTTCTCTCTCTCTCTCTCTCTCTGTCGAGCTACACATGTGGTTCCTGAGCTGCCAGTGATCCAGACTCCCTCTGCCCTCCGGACCTGTCTGATCCATCCTGGTGCCCGGTTTCTGGTTGGAGGTCTCATCGCATGGATGCCCCGTGTGTCTCTTTAGGATGCGCCTGGTGTCTGGGGATGATTCTATCTACCTAGAAGATGGTTCTGGCCTCGACTGGTGTTGTCAGCTGTTTCTCTGAGGACTTGACAATTCGATAGTTCAGGACTGGAACTTTCTACAAGTCTATCTGAGTCTCGAATAACTACTGGACTCCATTTTACATCAACTATTATAACATCAATTAACATCAACTATTATAGCTGAACCTAACACTGTATAAATGCAGATCATTTCCTGCTATCTGTTTCACCCAGATGAGGATGGGTTCCCTGTCGAGTCTGGTTCCTCTCAAGGTTTCTTCCTATTACCATCTCAGGGAGTTTTTCCTTGCCACTGTCGCCCTCGGGCTTGCTCGCCAGGGAATATCTGAACATTTTATTCATACACATTCACATTCCATACAAACTTAAATAATTCTTTTGATTGTGTAAAGCTGTTTTGAGACAATGTCAATTGTTAAAAGCGCTATACAAATAAAACTGAATTGAATTGAATTAACAGGTCACAATATGTGAGGCTGCAGAACATCACTTCAGACACTATTGTGAGCAGCACAGGGGCCCCCCAAGGGACAGTCCTACTGTATCTCCCTTTCTGTTTACACTCTACACCTCAGGCTTCAGACACCGCTCACAGTTTTGCCATGTGCAGAAGTTCTCAGATGATTCTGCTGTCGTGGGCTGTATCAGGAGAGGACAAGTGACAGAGTACAGGAGTGTGGTCGACAGTTTGGTGGAGTGGTGTGGACTAAATCACCTGCAGCTCAATGTTTCAAAAACTAAAGAGCTGGTGGTAGATTTTATGAAGCAGAGGACCATCCCTAACCCCATAAACATCATGGGCAGTGAGGTGGACATTGTGGACAGCTACAAATACCTGGAAGTTCACATTGACAATAAACTGGACTGGCCAAAGAACACTGATGCTGTGTACAAAAAAGGTCAGAGTCGCCTGTACTTTCTCAGGAGACTTAGGTCCTTTAATGTATGCAGAACCATGTTTCAGATGTTCTAACATTCTGTGGTCTCCAGCATTATCTTCTCTGATGTAGTCTGCTGGGGTAGCAGATTAAAATCAGCTGATACCAACAGACTTAACAAGCTCATAAGAAAAGCGGGTTCTGTCATTGGAGTGGAGCTGAGTCTCTAGTGGAAGTATCTGAGAGGAGGATGCTGAAGAAACTTCTTAGTATCATGGACAATACATCACATCCCCTACACGAGTCACTGATGTTATACAGGAGCATGTTCAGCCACAGACTGAGACTACCAAAGTCTAAAACTGAACGACACAGGACATAATTTATACCAGTGGCAATTAAAATCTATAACTCTTCCCCCTTCATTCGGGAGCTGTCATTACAGAATAATCAATAGAACTCTATCATGCCCTGATACATTGTGCAATACCATCACAATAACAATATCACATGCAAAACCACTAATTATACAATATTATGAAACTTATGTGCAATATACAGTATATACATCTAATCTGACTGAGCTGAAACTGTTTTGCAAGGAAGAATGGGCAAGGATTTCCAGTCTCTAGATATTCAAAGCTGGTAGAGACATACCCTAAAAGACTGGCAGCTGTAATTGCAGCAAAAGGTGGTTCTACAAAGTATTGACTCATATTGTAATTACGCACACCCCACTTTTCAGTTATTTATTCGTAAAAAATGTTTGGAATCATGTATGATTTTCGTTCCACTTCTCATGTGTACAGCACTTTGTATTGGTCTTTCACGTGGGACCTGGAGCCTATCCCAGGAGACTTCGGGCACTAGGTGGGGTACACCCTGGACAGAGTGCCAATCCATCGCAGGGCACACACACATGCACACACTCACACACCGAATCACACTATATATATATATATATATATATATATATATATATATATATATACTCAGTTGCTTCAATGCATTTAGGGAAGTGGGCCTGGTCAAGACAATCTCCTGAACTCCAAAGTAAGGTGATTTAAGCAATTTTGAGCGTGGCATGGTTGTTGGTCCCAGGGCCGATCTGAGTATTTCACAATCTGCTCAGTTACTGGGATTTTCACGCACAACCATTTCTAGGGTTTACAAAGAATGGTGTGAAAAGGGAAAAACATCCAGTATGCGGCAGTCCTGTGGGCGAAAATGCCTTGTTGATGCTAGTGGTCAGAGGAGAATGAGCCGACTGATTCAAGATGAAGAGTAACTTTGACTGAAATAACCACTCGTTACAACCGAGGTATGCAGCAAAGCATTTGTGAAGCCACAACACGCACAACCTTGAGGCGGATGGGCTACAACAGCAGAAGACCCCACCGGGTACCACTCATCTCCACTACAAATAGGAAAAAGACGCTACAATTTGCACGAACTCACCAAAATTGCACAGTTGAAAACTGGAAAAATGTTGCCTGGTTTGATGAGTCTCGATTTCTGTTGAGACATTCAAATGGTAGAGTCTGAATTTGGCGTAAACAGAATGAGAACAGGATCCATCATGCCTTACCACAGTGCAGGCTGGTGGTGGTGGTGTAATGGTGTGGGGGATGTTTGCTTGGTACACTTTAGGCCCCTTAGTGCCAATTGGGCATCGTTTAAATGCCACGGGCTACCTGAGCATTGTTTCTGACCATGTCCATCCCTTTATGACCACCATGTGCCCATCCTCTGATGGCTACTTCCAGCAGGATAATGCACCATGTCACAAAGCTCGAATCATTTCAAATTGGTTTCTTGAACATGACAATGAGTTCACTGTACTAAAATGGCCTAAAATGCCCTGGATGTGCATCCCACAAATCTCCATCAACTGCAAGATCCTATCCTATCAATATGGGCCAACATTTCTAAAGAATGCTTTCAGCACCTTGTTGAATCAATGACACGTAGAATTAAGGCAGTTCTGAAGACGAAAGGGGGTCAAACACCGTATTAGTATGGTGCTCCTAATAATCCTTTAGGTGAGTGTATATATATATATAAATTTTTCTTTTCCCTCCCCTATTGTATTTGTATCTTTTTAAATATGCAGATACTGGAAAAACTATTTCCTTCGCGATTAATAAAGACCTATCTTATCTTATCTTATCTTATCTTCTCAATGAGGCCTGACTGTTAAGTGAAACCTGACCTTTTTGTTTGTGAATTCTTAATATTATTCTACTATAAAAGGCAATGTTACCTGCACTAGCATTGTTGCCCTGTGATGTAAGAGCACAAGACCACCACAACTTTTCACATGAATAACTAAACTAAAGTACTAAGCTAAAAAAAGGGACACCAGGATTGCTAAACACATTACAAATATTTCAGCATAATTATTTTTTTATATGTTTGAGGTGGATTTCCTGTGTATTGCTGTGCCTGCTGTTTATGTGTTCTGATAAATCACATTAGTTAAGACTAAATGCTACTTCTAATCATTTAGTAATGTTCACACTGACTTACAACCAGGATGTATACAGTACAGCTGTTGACATCATATACATCATGTCAACAGATGTATAGGAAGTTCTGCATTGTTTTTAAGTGTCCAGCACATAAAAACCAAGTCTGCCAAGGTGCCTCATATAATTCAGTCAATTCCTGTTAATTCAACCATGGCAATATATCAGTGTTCGCTGTCAGCTTCGTTTTAGCTTAGCCAGTAATGTCTCAAAGCAGCTATTACCCATTAGCAGCACAACAGAGTGGAATAGGCTCAGAAGCGCACCTGCACAGCTCTCTCAGTGTGTGTGAAGAGATCTGCAGGTGAATAGTTTTGGCTCCATCGCACCCTGCTGTGTCACTCCCTTAGAGAACCCATTCAACAGATGGCACTATGGCTCTGGCCAACGGACATGGCAGCACCCCTCTGCTCACCAAATCCAGCACTATACCCCGTAAATCTGACTCCTTTGCCCACCCACTTTAAATAGCGACTCTCTTACTTTCCACCCAGAGGATACCTGAACAAGGCAGAGGCCGGGGGAACAGACAAATGGTAGTGGGGCAGCTTGGGCATCAGGTTAGAGACGGACATGAAGCTGGATGCTGATATGAGGTTCAAGTGATCTAGCAAGAATAAAAGTAGGATTTTGTTCGTGCTGTGCAGACGATTTGAGACCTGGTCTGCGGTAAACAAACAAAACTGCACGCTGAGAGGGAGGGCTGTTATGAAGGGCTATGTTGCAGCATGGAAGGAGGTGGGGGACTTTGTATCATCTCTGTAATCAAAGAAACAGAGCACGTCTTAACAGAACAATTTCCAGTTCACCAATTTCCAGTTGGTGACTAATTTCCTTATTTGGCCTTAAGCTTGTGTGTGTGTGTGTGTGTGTGTGTGTGTGTGTGTGTGTGTGTGTGTGTGTGTGTGTGTGTGTTTCAAAGTGGAACAGATGGACAGGCTGTCAGGGACGTGAGTAAATGGAAGTGAACCCAATTGCAGACAAACAGCTTTATTAATGGGAAAGCATAAAGGATCTTCACCATGCGGCAGGAGCAGAGGTGAGACAGGCTGCACATGTGAGTGAACAGAATGAATGGAGAAATCCCCTGTGACGAGAGAGGAGGCGGGTCGATGACGTGCGTATCGGCAAAAACACTCCTGTGCGATGTCCGCGAACGCGGAAGAGCTCACAAGCACACACGGGTTGCGGGAAACAGCATGAATCGAGGTCGGTGGGACAGGCAGGGTCGGCAACAGTTATCCAGCAGCGAGAGAGACGAAATCCAGAAGCGTGATCCAAATTCGAAGTCGATAACAGGCGAGGTCATGCACGTAGTCAAATCCAAACGAGAAAATCCAGAGGGCAAAGACGAAATCGAAATCCAGAAACAATCGAGGTCAAAACACAGATACAGGGCACTAGAGAAATTCACAGACTGACAAGACGAGAGGCACGCACGTAAGATACTTCGGCACTGAGTGAAATTCTAAGCTTCCTTTTAAAGGCAGAGGTGGATTGCTGATGGGCTACAGGTGTGCGAAGGTAATTGGTTAGGGAGGCAGGACTTTCTTAGGTGAAATTATGACTTGGATGTGCTTGGCTGATCTGGCTGGCGCATGACAGTACCCCCCCTCCTATGGACGCCACCTGGCGTTACTGATGGGGCTTCTGGGTTCTTTCGATGAAAATCGATGATGAGGGAAGGATCTAAGATAAATCTGGATGGCACCCAGCTTCTTTCCTCGGGTCCATAACCTTCCCAATCCACTAAGTATTGGAGCCCTTTACCGCGTCGTCGTGCCTTCAAAAGTCTGCGAACGGTGAAAGCCTCACCACCATCAATGAGTCGGGGAGGAGGAGGAGGGCGGGTGGGTGGATTTAATGGGCATGAAACTATTGGTCTTATCTGGGAGACGTGGAATGAAGGATTGATGCGACGCATTGTGGATGGCAAGAGTAGCCGGACCGTGCAAGGGTTGATAATCTTGGAGATGGTGAAAGGCCCAATGAACCTTGGAGATATCTTGTGGGAAATTGTTTTAATGGGGACATTACGGGTGGAGAGCATGACTCTATGACCAACGCGGTAGGTTGGGGCGGTTGAGCGACGGCGATCTGCTTGGCGCTTAAATAGGGTTATGGCATGGCGAAGCCTCACTCTTGCACGTTGCCAGGTCCTTCTACAGCGACGTATGAAAGCTTGGGCTGAGGGAACCGCCACCTCCTCCTCTTGGGACGGAAACAAAGGAGGTTGGTAGCCGAGACAGCACTGGAATGGTGAGAGGCCCGTGGATGATGTGGGTAGTGAATTATGTGCATATTCAATCCACGGTAGCATCCGGCTCCAGGAGCGTGGGTCTTGGGAGGTCATACATCGAATCGCTGTTTCGAGGTCCTGATTGGCTCTCTCAGTCTGGCCGTTGGTTTGAGGGTGATAACCAGAAGAGAGGCTGGGGGTAGCACCGATGAGTCTACAAAATGCTGTCCAGTATTGGGCGGAGAATTGGGGTCCGCGGTCAGAAACAATGTCTACAGGGATACCGTGAAGGCGAAATACATGCAGGATGAGTAACTCTGCCGTTTCCTTGGCCGAGGGGAGTTTAGACAGGGGAACAAAGTGAACCGCTTTGGAGAAACGATCGACGATGGTTAAGATGCTTGTGTAGCCATTTGAGTCTGGGAGTCCAGTAACAAAGTCTAGGGCTATGTGGGACCATGGTCTGTGGGGAATTGGGAGTGGTCTCAGGAGGCCTGCTGGGGGTTTATTGATGGCTTTGTTGCGAGTGCAGACATCGCAGGCAGACACGAATTGTCGGGTATCTTGTCTGATGGAGGGCCACCAGAAGCGCTGTTGGACTAGTGCGAGAGTACGGGCTCCTCCGGGATGACAGGCCAATCTTGAACTATGTCCCCATTCTAGGACTCGTGGACGTGCTAGTGGTGGCACGAATAGCCTACCAGGTGGTGTTTCTGGTGGGCCGGGTTCCCGGTCTAATACTTGCTTTACCAGAGCTTCGACATCTAGCAGGGTTGCGCCTATGAGACATTGTGGTGGCAGAATAGTCGGTGGAGGAAAATCACCCGTGACTGAAGTGAACTGGCGAGAGAGGGCATCGGGCTTGGTATTCTTGTTCCCTGGTCGATAAGATAGGGAGAAGTTGAAACGTGAGAAGAGCAATGACCATCTGGCTTGGCGAGAGTTCAAGCGTTTAGCTGACTTGAGGTATTCAAGGTTTTTATGATCTGTCCAGATGAGAAACGGGACCTCTGTGCCCTCAAGCCAGTGTCTCCATTCCTCCAGCGCCAGTTTTACCGCGAGCAGCTCCCGATCTCCGATACCATAGTTCTTCTCAGCGGTGGAAAGGCGATGAGAGAAGAAGCAGCAAGGGTGCAATTTACCATCGGCGGGAGACCTCTGAGAAAGTACGGCCCCCACACCGGAGTCCGAGGCATCTACTTCCACTATGAACTGGAGTGCGGAATCCGGTTGCGTGAGGATGGGTGCTGAGGTGAACCGGTCCTTTAATTTGACAAATGACTCCTCTGCCTGATCAGACCAATCAAAAGGAACCTTAATGGAGGTGAGTGCGATGAGTGGGGCGGCCACTGAGCTGTAGTTCCTAATAAATCGGCGGTAGAAGTTAGCAAACCCGAGAAAGCGCTGGAGGTCTTTCCGGGTAGACGGTCTTGGCCAGTCGGTTACTGCTTTTAGTTTAGCTGGATCCATTTCGATCTTAGACGGGGCGATGATAAAACCCAGGAAAGAGACGGTTTGACGATGAAATTCACATTTCTCTGCCTTTACGTATAGCTGGTTTTCAAGGAGTCTCTGAAGAACTTGCCGAACATGCAGCTTGTGATCATCCAATGAACGGGAAAAAATCAAAATGTCATCTAAATAGACAAATGTGAAGATATTCAGGAAATCCCTGAGAACATCATTCACCAAGGATTGGAAAACGGCTGGTGCATTGGCTAGTCCGAATGGGACTACAAGGTATTCATAGTGTCCCGAGGGTGTGTTAAAAGCTGTCTTCCACTCATCCCCTTCCCTGATCCTGACAAGGTGATAAGCGTTGCGCAGGTCGAGTTTGGTGAAGATGTTAGCCCCCTGAAGGAGGTCGAAGGCTGTGGACATCAGGGGAAGAGGGTAACGATTCTTAATGGTGATTTCATTAAGCCCCCTGTAATCGATACATGGTCGTAAAGTCTTGTCCTTTTTGGCCACAAAGAAGAATCCTGCCCCCGCGGGGGATGAAGAAGGACGAATAATGCCAGCAGCAAGGGATTCAGAAATATATTTGTCCATGGCTTCCCTCTCATTTGAGCATAATGAATATAATCGACCCCGGGGAGGAGTCGTGCCTGGAAGGAGATCGATGGCACAATCGTAGGGTCTGTGGGTGGGGAGTGAGAGAGCACGTGACTTACTGAATACCTGCTTGAGGTCTGAGTAATCAGGCGGAACAGCTGAGAGGTCAGGGAACTCCTCAGTGGCAGGAGATGTTACTGTGAAACGGTGAGCAGACTTCAGGCAGGATGCTAGACACAAGGGACTCCATTCTCGGATCGTGTTCTTAGTCCAATCAATGTGTGGGTTATGACGGATCAGCCAAGGTCGACCAAGAACCAAGGAGGAGTGGGCATCATGCATAACAAGAAAAGAGAGTTCCTCAGAATGGTTGCCAGATACTCGAAGGATTACTGGCTCTGTACGCCGAGTAATGGAAGACAGAGAAGTGCCGTCGAGGGCTCGAACGGCTAATGGAGACTCAAGAGCTTGAGTTGAGAGGTTGAGATCCTTGACTTTGGAGGCGGACATCAGATTTTGGTCTGAGCCAGAGTCAATTAGTGCAGGGACCACATGAGGTCTGCCTTGTGCGACAATGATGGTAGGTAGAAGTGGGCGTGAGCTAGGGGATTGGTTCATGGCTGACCCTTCCAGGGTCCCTAGATTCACTGGAGGAGTTCTTGCTTTCAGAGGGCACTGGGGAACATAGTGACCCTTCTGGCCACAATAAAGACAAGAACCAGATTGGAGTCTCCGCTGACGCTCTTCAAAGGAGATCCGGGTTCTGTTTACCTGCATAGACTCTGGGTATGAACTGGGGCCCATCCCGGGTACTGTGTGCCGGCTGGAAGAAGACAGTGGTGGTGCTGAGGGTCCAGAACTGGAAGAGAACTTGGGTCGAAAACAGCGTCTTTGAGTTAGCCGAGCATCTACACGACCCGCTAATTCCATCAGACCATTGAAATCACAGGGGAGCTCTTGCCTCATTAACTGATCCTTGACATCTTCAGAGAGACCGTGAAGAAAGACATCGTAGAGTGCTTGGGCGTCCCAGTCTGCTGATGCAGCCAGCGTGCGGAACTCTATAGCATAATCATATGCAGAACGGGGTCCTTGGCGGAGCTCCAGTAATTGTCTGGCTGCATCTCTGCCGGAGTGGGAGCGGTCGAAAACCCTCTTCATCTCCTCAGTAAATGTTCCGAAGGTCGCGCAGCAAGGATCATTGACATCCCAAACAGCAGTTCCCCATTCACGTGCACGATCGGTGAGGAGAGTGATAACATAAGCCACCCTAGAGCGTTCAGTAGGGAAGTAGGATGCCTGGAGCTCCAAAAGCAAGGAGCATTGGGACAAAAAGGAGCGACAGGTTCCAGGTTCCCCGTTGTACGGTTGTGGGTTTGGGAGCTGGGGTTCATGATGTGAGGTGTGCACTGGAGCTGGTATTGGATTATCTAGGAGTTGCTGAAGTTGAATGGAAATAGAGGAAAGAGTCTGATTTACCTGTTGGATATTTTGTTGGTGAGAGCTCAGCATCGCCCCCTGGTGTGAAAGTGCCTGCCTTAATTGATCCAAGTCTACTGGGTCCGTCATGGCCGAAGTATACTGTCAGGGACGTGAGTAAATGGAAGTGAACCCAATTGCAGACAAACAGCTTTATTAATGGGAAAGCATAAAGGATCTTCACCATGCGGCAGGAGCAGAGGTGAGACAGGCTGCACATGTGAGTGAACAGAATGAATGGAGAAATCCCCTGTGACGAGAGAGGAGGCGGGTCGATGACGTGCGTATCGGCAAAAACACTCCTGTGCGATGTCCGCGAACGCGGAAGAGCTCACAAGCACACACGGGTTGCGGGAAACAGCATGAATCGAGGTCGGTGGGACAGGCAGGGTCGGCAACAGTTATCCAGCAGCGAGAGAGACGAAATCCAGAAGCGTGATCCAAATTCGAAGTCGATAACAGGCGAGGTCATGCACGTAGTCAAATCCAAACGAGAAAATCCAGAGGGCAAAGACGAAATCGAAATCCAGAAACAATCGAGGTCAAAACACAGATACAGGGCACTAGAGAAATTCACAGACTGACAAGACGAGAGGCACGCACGTAAGATACTTCGGCACTGAGTGAAATTCTAAGCTTCCTTTTAAAGGCAGAGGTGGATTGCTGATGGGCTACAGGTGTGCGAAGGTAATTGGTTAGGGAGGCAGGACTTTCTTAGGTGAAATTATGACTTGGATGTGCTTGGCTGATCTGGCTGGCGCATGACACAGGCTATAGGAGGACGAAGAGCAGAAGCAGACATAGGCTTGGGGATAGACTGTAGCTACTGGCAAAACGACTGTGTGTGTGTGTTTGTGTGTGTGTGTGTGTGTGTGTGTGTGTGTGTGTGTGTGAGAGAGAGAGAGAGAGAGAGAGAGAGAGAGAGAGAGAGGAAAAAGCAGATGATGGGGAGAGATTGGAAAGCCACAGACAATGGCAATATAAGAGATGTAGCTATTTTTCCAGCAGAAGGTGTTGTGATATAAAACATAATATATACAGTACAAATACATTATAAAATAGAGAAGGCATGCTGTCTTATTTGACAGTAAGATTCAAGGCACCTAGTTAGGACTTAACTTAAACCCTTTACAATTGGGATTCGGTGGGTCACACAAAAAAGTGCAAGGTCAGCAGTTTCTTTTTTTTCTCTAACTTTCATGGAGACAGACAATTGGTGAGATTTTTTTGAAGGAAATATAACAAAAAAAATTGTTTGAGTGAGATTAAATAAACTGTCCAGCTCACACCTCTAGTTAAAACAAGCTGAGGCATATACACACACCTTGCTGATGATGCTGACTGTATGACATTCTACCGTTGTATTTTCCCCAGTGATTTGAAGTTTTTTTCTAGGGGTTAAAGAAACATTGTTAATGCCATGATCACTTAAAATCCATATACAAATAACACTAAACCAATACATCATTACATTCTTCTAAACATATTTTCATACAGTATATCCCATAAGTATTTTCGAAGAAATCTTGTTTGTTTTTTAAAAAATGTTTGCTTCACACATTTTTTGTATTTGTGTGTGTGTGTGTGTGTGTGTGTGTGTGTGTGTGTGTGTGTGTGTGTGTGTGTGTGTGCGTGCGTGCGTGCGTGTGTGGATGTTCTGTTAATGAATGTCCCACCTTGTTGCTGGGGCTGGTGTGTAAGAGATACTGAGGGCAGTGAGGAAGGGTTAGGCTAAATGAGGCGCATTAATAACCTGTTTCAGCAGGTGGAGTGAGGCACAGGATGAGCAGGAGCCCAGGGTTATAAAGCACATGTCATCTCCATTGCACTATTTATGGAGACTACAGTCTGAAATTTATAGGACTCCTGGCTGTTTGCACAAGAAAATGCGGACATTTCACATTTCCTTCGCACATATAACAACAGGCTAATTACAGCTCAGACAACAATAACACCTCCTTCTCACTTCCTATCTCCATATTCAGATACAATTATAATTGACATTTTTGTTTTTGTGACGACCAGGTGGTCTGCACATCTCTAATCTCTCCTCACAATGCCATTTAAATATGTAAACCATCTCTTTTAATCCTATATCATGTTTGCTATAATTGTGCACTTGCACCACAGGGATTTTTGTTTCTTTTAGCTGTTTTAATTAAATAAAAATAAAATTAATAAAATCCTGGTAGTGAATTGAGTGGTGTCTTCAGGGTCCCTGGTTTGGTCCTGACTCTGGACTACTGGCCCTTTAGGGTTGCACGTTCTTCAAGTAGCCTATCCAAGTAGGTTTCCTCTATAGTTATTATTTTTTAATTTTGCTTTCCACCCACCTCCCAAAAACATGCATGTAGATGCACAAGCATCCCATCCATCATTTTCTTTCTCAGTTTTTGCCTGGTTTCATTACCAGTATAAATCATTTACTGAAGATAAGTGTTATTTTTGGTGAATGGTGAGTGGTGAATTAATTTTCATTTGAAAAACAACTAAAAAAAAAAAAAAAAAAAAATATATATATATACAAGTAAAAGTATGTTAGCTAGTTCTAATCCAAAAGTGGTTCTACTTGGATCCCTTGCTGATATGAAGTTGTACATACAGTATGGTTCTAGAACCTTTATGGATCCATGCCCGGAGGACAAATCACAGAACGGATATTTCTCTAAATATTTCTCTAAATATTATTTCTCTGTACTTTTTATACATTTTGATACTCAGCATCTTGCAAGCAGATTTATTTTCATATTCATGACAATGGTTTTTACTCCAATCGATTATCATCAATTAACTAATAATAATGTGTTCTAAAAATAACATGGTGCTGAGTTTATTAAATTGTGTTCATGAATGTCTAAAGTCAATATATTATGCCTGAAGAAGTCTCTGCTTATTAATCACTTGTCTTTGTTTACGTTACAGCAAACAACCATATCCAGGACATGCAGGGAAGAGTTCATTAGAGAGGATGGATGGTTTCACTCTGCACAGTTAAGCAATATCCCACCAGGCCCACCTCCTGGGTTTCACAAAAACACATGAGTATTTGATTTCCACATTACCCATATTTTGTTTCCTTTGACAAAACAATTGTAGATCATGTGCCCAGCTGGTTGATGACATTGAGTAGTATTTATTTTTACACTTTGAAAGATGCTAGTAGTTTATCACTACAGAGATTTCAGTTAAAAATTTAAGTGTATATTTTACGTGTAGAACTAATCAGCTGATGAAGGACAGCAAGCGGCCTCTGTGTATAAACACAAATACAATATTATCTTAAATGATTGTCAGGAACCAAAGGGAGGACTCAAATAATAGCTCAGTGAATTCTTCTAGAAGAGGAGTTTACTGGGCCAAATCGGTTATTCCAACATAGATGAACAATTTGATGCTCTGATTTTCAAGCACTGTTTAAAATAAAACATCTGATATATAGATCTTAAAAATATATTTTTTTGCTAAGCTTGTTCATGATGGTGGATGTGTGTGCATAAGTGTCATGTATTTGCTGATGTCTAGGAAACAATAAGGATATCCTTAAGCAGTTGAAACGTAATATGCACGAGAAAAGCAAATCAATACAATTTTCCATGCAACTAGTTTAATTCTGTTCAACATGACCAAATTCAGACAAGCTATATTTCTACTTTTTTCTTTCACCCACTTCATACAATAAATAATAAGGTTTCATACAATAATCCAAATTGGCAATCTGCCTTTCATATCACTTTGCAGATATTCCTGTAGTGTTGGACTAGAACAGATGTGAGCATGTATTACAGTCAGTTCAGTTTTATTTGTTTTATACAGTACATTTTGCTTTAAAAAAATTTTTTTCAATTGCTTAGACATATTTCTAGAAACTGGGCCACTACAAATGCTTTAGCACATTTCCCTAAACTGTATACACATTCAGCAAATCTTCATGTATAGTGAGCAAATTTAAAAACTACAGTAGCATCAGCTTATGTATGACATGGTTTTGTTCAACAAACAGTCCATGTCCACATGACTAGAAGCAGCACAAATCACAATTCAAATTTGAATGTTCACCCTCTCAACCCAAAGAAACTCAAATAACCCCAAAGACAATCTTACCATTTACAAAATGAATAGACATGTCAGTACACTAAAGAATTACTGCAATACAGTGATGTCTAAAGTAAGTATTAAATATTCAAAATAGTTGATGAAATAATCATAAATGACTATATAGTAACTAAAAAAGGAAGGAAAAACAAATCATTCTGGATCTTTTGTCTCTGGTTGGCCAACCACATAACTGACAAAATTTTATAGCCCAATAGCATTGAAATGGATGTCTTATCCATGTATTAATGCTGGACAGCACCTGCAACCATATTAAGCCCCCTTTGTAATTTTATAGGCAAACTCTACCGTGCCTCTGGGCACCACAGGAGAACTGACCATATACTGTAAGATGTCCTTGGGGAGTCTTCAATCAGGCATCTACTATAGGCAACACATCACAGCTCACAGCTGTGCATACATCATACAGTAAATAGTAGAGACTGCTGCTTAGCTTTTGTAAAACTTAGGTATACTGTAGGTGGATATATTACCTTCAGATGATCTTCATCAAATACTGTAACATAAATGACGCTACTGTAATTGATAAAGACTCACATCCACATAGCAAAGTAAGTACAACAACTGCCCGTGGCCATACTCACTGTGTGGCTATACTCTTTTCCAGCTGTCTGATTCGACTTTCATGTCAACTGATGACAAGGATTTAATTATGATGCCCAAATAGTCTCTTCTTGGTGAAAATAGAGGGATACAAATCATTACTTTTCCACAGTAGTATTAAGGCAAATAGTGCTGTGTCATAAGTGGGTTTGAGGTCAGCATCATAATTTTTGCGCATTGCCCATTTGGGACCATGCACAACAACCCCACCTCCAAACAGTATCCACATACTGTATCTGCTTCCGCATGCTAATGGTGCTATACTGTACTTTGTATATTTAAAACATGTTGCACCATCAGAGCAGGTAGTGTTGCTACCTTACAGATCTAGTGTTTGAACTGTGTAGGTATCTTTGCGGACTTCAGTTTCCCTCCTCCTTCTAAAAACATACTGGACGGTTTTTTGTTTAAACAGCGAGGTGGAAGTGTATGTGTACATGTTTGTGAGAGAGGGGACGAAAGAGAAACAGAGAGACTGAAAGACTGAGAGGTTATGAAATACAATGGAATGGGGTCCCATCCAGGCTGTGTTGCAGAGATAAATTCTGGCTCCACAACACCAACCAGCATTAAATAAGACATATTTTCTCATTATAAAGCATATTTTAATAAATTATATTCTGCAGTGAACAGAATAGTTGAACATCATAAAAAAAAAAAAAAAAAATTAGCAACTGTAATATGTCATTACTGTAATTCATGGTGTAAATCACCACTTGTCCTTTGTAATCTTCGCTCAAACTTATTAATTATACGTACAAACTATACAGATAGAGAGTGCATTCTTCAGATGAGAAAGTAAAAGTGAGAGGGGCATTGGGTTACCATTGAGAGGGCAGGACTTTTAGAGTGCTGATGTAAGTGGAGGTCGGACATACGCTACATTTCTCTGATGTAAAACTTTGATGTGCCAAACACAGGTGTCCACACAGCTGCTTGCAAAAGTCAGACTGTTGTGTTCTACAAAGCTCTGATTATTACCAAAGTCTATGATGCAATTGGTACAAAGAAGATAAAGAAAAGGTCTATGTCACACTTAAGTGAGATGCACGTACAAATACACATATTCACAGATTCTAACATGCACAAGCCACACAGGAGCCCACTCAGATACATCAAAAATGGAGGGCATTCTGGAGAGCTCAGGGTCAGTATTCTCAATGCCCCAGCATGATGCTCTTCTTGTGATCATAAGCATCTGAATGAGTCTTATTCACCTTGCTGCATCAGTGGCATTAATTACACAGCAGAACTCTCATGAACCAGCACTGAAGAGACATGGCTTGGGACAGTTTCATCACCCTTAAGGAGAAAGTTATTCGCATCACATGTAGTGTGCGTTTAAGTGTATGTGTCTGGATAAGTACAGATACTTTCTTAACACAGTTAACCTGTCATCGGTTTTTCTAACCCCCCCCTCCTCTTAGCTCATTACGGATCCTCTCCAGCCCAGGCTATAGTTAGTGAGATTCAGTATTACCTTAGTGGAGTTTTCAGTCTGGAACAGGAAATGAAACTGAGTCTCAGCGCAAACACCTCAGAACTTCATAACCACTGTGGCATATTATAAGGGGGGGGGGGGGGGTTTGGAGAGAGAGAGAGAGAGCATGTATTCAAGGGAAGGAGGGAGAGAGAAAAAGAGAGTAATAAAGAGCTCAGAGCTGTATTACTAAAACACTTACACACATGCTGAGTGACAGGTATGCATTACAGCAAAAAATCTTCATGCTGCCATGGACCTTCAAAACATAAGCAAAGCAAAATTGAAATTATATGTTTATGGCACTCCTGGGAGAACGAATGTAATACTGAATGCAATATTTACTTACTTTCCAATAGATTGGAGAGACTGAAAAAGGAGGTGGTAAAGACACATTTGTGAGTGCACTTGCTTGGCAAGTAGAGATAACAGAACACTTAAACAAACTCCTAGGCACTATTATATGGTGCATCAACATTGTAAATGCTTATTCTCCTTCTCATTAATTTTCAGTATACTTAAGCACCCCCCCCCCCCCCCAACACATAAAACATATAGGTAATACATTGTAAGCCATATGGCACCTGCCAGGTTTTGTGTTGGTTCTCAAGTCTGAATGGGAATCCTAAAATAACATTCATTTCATCAGGAAGTGTGGAAGCACCCCTTACAACAATCACCCACTCATTTTACTAATTGCAGATGGTGTTGTCTTGAACACCAGCCTTTATGTTTATTAAAGCTTGATTATGAGGTTAGCTCTATTGAGTCTGTGATGGGCACTTAGGGAGGTGGAAAGAGATGTGAGAGGAGGTGAGTGTGTGTGTTTGTGTATGTGTGTGATGGATCCTCTTCTCTATCCCTGCACACCTGTTTATGTGAGTGGGGGGGAGCAATGGAGTTTGCCTAGGCACAGAAGAGTCTGTCTTTCTGATGACAAAGCACATTTGTCATGACTGGACCTGGTCATAATGAATCACAGCTCTCTGTGCACAAATAGCTTAGCTTCACCACTCGCCCCTGCAGTATACACCTTCATATATGAAGGCCTGCAACAGACATCGCTCAAGGTACAGCATTTTAAAGTTATGCTACAGTATGTACAGAACACAGAGATATACCACAGAGTCAGTGGTGTAAAAGTTCTCTTTTATTTAAATTTTTTTTTAAAGGATGTAGTAAAAGAGGAGATGATATAAGTGTAAGAGAGGAGCAGGGTCTATGATGTGCTGGGGCAATCAAAGTTGAGGGTCTTTAGAATTGACAAACTCATTCAGGACATTTGTCTCTGGTCACTGGTCTCAGTGCAGTGCACCTTATCTGGCTGTCCTTCCTAATTCAAGTCTGAGAGGGGGATGCCACAGAGGAACATACAAAATGTACTTACCACTTTCTTGGTGGGTATACTCTAATGGCTTTTTATAGCCGAGCAATGACAGCAGGATAGTGAGCTGGAATGTGCTGTCCAGTGAGGAGAATTCCCCAGCCTTTTGTCTGTTCACTGTGGAACTGGTTGAGGGGTTGCACTGGTTGATGGTGATGGCCTCTAACTCTATAGCATAATGCTGTTCAGCTGTGGTGAGCTTCCTACTCACTTACAGAACTGAGTGTTCTTCAACAACTTCCACCGCACCCAAACCAGTCTCAGACGCATCAGTGTGCACCAGAAAGGCCAATTGAAATTGGGATTGAAGAGGACTATAGAGCTGGTAAGTAGTACTTTTACCTGCTAGGATGCCTTTTCTGCTGTCCAGCACAGCCTCCCTGTTTTGCCCTTCCTGGTGAGATCAGAGCGGGGTGCTGCCACATAGTAGAAACAGTGTTAATAACCTGATATCCCCAAGAAAGGACATTCTCTCTCTCTCTTTTTTTAAATGTTTTTTGGTGACCCAGTGGTTTGTTCAAACTGCCTCAATATTATTCTCTAGAGGTTTCACAAGGCCATGGCTAATCTGATACCCTACTGTACACTGTAAAAAATAAATAGTACATTTTACGGTAAAAAATGGCAGCTGTGGTTGTCAGAAGTTTACTGTAAATATTTTTACAGATTTAAAAATTTTTTTTTACGGTTTATAACTGTCTAATTAACATGTTTATGTTGTTATAAAAACAGTTTATTCCCGCCAAATTCCAGGGTTTACATTGTAACAAATACGGATCATAACCATGTTTTTTTTTTTACAGCTCAGAACTGTCTAATTTAAAGATTTATGTTGTAATAATAACGGTTTATTTCCATCTTTTTTACAGCTCAGTACTCACACACTCTCACCCATTATCTATACAACTTTATCCTATATATTGGGGGGGTGACCAGTACCTGGAGGAAACCCACCACGCATGGGGAGAACATACAAACTCCACGCACACAGGGACGGGAATCGAGCCTGGCCGGGAATCGAACCCGGACCCTGGTGGTGGAAGGTGACAGTGCTAACCACTACACTACCATGCTTGCTATACAATTGCTGTCGTTGTTGTTGGACTATTTGTTTTATTATGAATAACCACAGTGAATTCATTCAGCAATTCTGTGAAGGCATCATTTTATCACACTAGCTGGGAGCTAAAAGAGATAGAAGTTACATTGCTAAGCATTCGGATTTAACTGTTAAGAAACTATTAAGAGTACTTTTATACTAATTGATGAATACAAACCTAAATCAAATCATCAAAACCCATCAAAAGTTATTCAAGACTCGGACATCAGCATGGTCCCATGTATTTTTTAATAAAGACAGCAAAACAATATTTAAATTCTCAAAATCAAATATACAAATGTCAGGGTGGACATTTTTTGGGCAGACAATCTAAGTATGGCTGTGGCGGTGGGCAAAGTGGCGCGTGCTAGTGGCTGTCCTTGCTACAGTCATCAAAGGGCAGAATATCATTCACAAATTTGAAGTCCTTGGTTAATGTAAATTACACGGCTATAAACCGTAGAAAAAACTATTAATATCCGTAAAATATACAGTATAATGAGTGCAATCCCTTACAAACAATAGTGTTGCTACCGTATTTTTTACGGTAAATTTCTGGCAACCACAGCTGCCAGTTTTTTACCATAAAATTTTAAATTTTATTTTTTACAGAGCAGATATTTTTCTGATTTTTAAACTCTATCAACAAAGGTTTAGTAAAATATAAACTGATGCTCCATGATATTAGTAACAAATACCTTCTCTGAGAGTTTCCTTTTTATAAATACAGTATATCATCAATTTTACTGCAATAAACCATATTTTCATATGTTTTTAACTGTTACATTTAAGGTCTTACTCTGTAAAACTAATTACAGTTTTTCACTATAAATTCTGAAATACGGTTTTATTCTGTAGCATTTATACGGTATTTTACTGTTAGAATTACGAACATTTTTTACAGTGTACAGTACAGTAGGTACTTTGCTTCGGTCAGCTGCAGATGCAACTTTTTAGGTTTACCATTGTCTGGCAGGCTTGTCTGAGTTCTTCTAGATCTTTCTCCAATTGATGCCAATGGTCTTCCCAGGTGTTTGAGTGAATAACAAAACATCCAGTTACACAGAAGCATAATGGTGATGATAGCAGAGAACAATATTGATCAGACACTGGAATGTGACAGGAACTTATGCAGGCCACAAAGGAAGGACTCAATACTTCCAATACCCTTATTGTGGTATTGGAATTCCAATACCCTTATTGTGCATTTTTTTTTTTTTATCTTTGGCTTCTGTTAGAGCAACCTGCTAGGAGCCAAGCATTCTACAGTAGGCATCCACTCAAGACAGAGGCCTAGTTGAGGCGCTGGAAGTCATTACAAAGCCAAATAAACTCATGCGCTTTGGGAACCAAAACCCTCTGGTAGCTCAGAGGGTTAAGGCACTGAGTTACTTAATAGGAAGGTTGGTGGTTCAAGCTCCAGCTCCCCCATGTTGCCATTGATTGGGGAGCAAGGCTCTTAACACTATCTGTTCCAGGGTTGCAGTATCATGGCTGAGACTGTGCTCTGGCCCCAGCTACTCTGGGATTTGTGAAAAACGAATTTCAATGTGCAATAATGAATACGTGACAAATAAAGGCTTAACTAACTTCACTTAAATAAAAGGATATCTGACTGTAAAAATCTGACAAACTGCTGAGGCCATTGGGTGCTAATGATCATATTCATCTACTCCCTCAGCATTGCTGGTAAGTAGTGGGATGTGTGTGGTGCTCTACTCCTATTAAGCCCAGCCTTCCTGTTCAGCCTTCTGAAAGGTCTGGAACAAATCCTCCACATCTGGAGTGGTATCAGATTGGACAACAGAGGACAAAGCTGTTGATGGCAAGGCAATGGTCAGTGGACAGTGGTCGGTCAGTCCTCAATAGGCTGCTTGATGAAAGAAAGGTTCAACAAGAATCATAATCTGCAAGAGCATGAAACAAGGGATTATCACTGTTAGTTAAGCATATGCAGCATCCCTCACTTAACGGTTGGTGGTTCAAGAGGCGGCTTGTAGCCGAGCAATGAGGGCAGGACAGTGAGCAGGAATGCACTACCAGATGAAAAGAATTCCCCAGCCCTGTGTCTGTGTGTTGTGGATATGGTCGAGGTGCTGAACATGCACTTTATTTTCTGTTTTTGATAAGAGCAAGGAGCACCCAGATTTGTTTGGAGAAGGAAAGAATCTGTACAAGCACATAAGAATGTAGCGACAGGGCTCGGGCTTGTGTGACTGTTTCTGGAACAACATTAATCTTTGTTAGTGATTTAACTCATAATGATAGCAGCAGATTGAATTCTAAAGTCTACAGAAATATATTTTCATTTAAATCTAATTGGGAAGAACTTCATCATCAAGCAAGACAATGATGCAAGACTCACTTCTAACATCTAGGTCATAATCATGGGGGGAAAAGTAGATGGTTTGAGACTGGCTAGGTCAATCACCAAACATTACCAAACTGAGCATGCATTTCACCTCCTTAAGCAGACACTGAACAGAGAAACTCAGCAAAACAAGGAAATTCAATGCAATGTACACTGCATTATCGTAATTGACTTGCATCACATGTAAATGACACTCTAAAAAAAACTTTTCCCCCCTAATGTGAAATTGTGCATTTGTGCAATGTGCAACCTAGGCCTTGATGTAAGCAGACATAAGGTTAAAAACAATTACCATTTTACCAGTAATTACAGGACCAAAATGCAACACTTGAGTCAACACACTCTTGCCACCATACTTAAACACAGGTAATGCTTTATGTTAAATAAAGTGCACGATTTTCTGCAGACATCACAATATCCAATGTGACTTTGCAGCCAAACTCCTGCCTGTAGGACAATGGATGTTGAACGCTTTTTTTTAAATTATGCATATTGTACACTTTATTTTGTTACTATCCATTTTAACATATTCTGAATTAATAATATTTAATTGCTATCAAAGTCCTGGCACAAACACCTTAAACTGAGAGTATTTTGTTTTTAGAATGTCATTACATGTGTGTTATACACAAATTAGATATTTAGTTATTTTGCTGTCAAGTAAATTATATGAAATCAATCTCAGGCTCAACTAGAATGTCAGAGCTGATGTCATGCTAGTGTCACATTCAAGAAGTCAATTATGCAAGATACCAAAACTGTACAATTTCAGATAAAAAGAAGATCAGGCAATGTTTTACCAAACACAAGAGAAATTTAATGTAGTCTTGTAGAGCCTTACAGTTCAATGTCTGGACATTCTTATTTGACTAATCTCATCAACAAGGTGTTTCCACCATGAAATAACACATAATATGTTTCAGTAGTCTTGATTATGTCAAATATGTACATGGACTCTCATGTGACTGCCTTATTCTCAAATTGTCTGGGAGCTCAGAACATGAAAGCCATGCAACCTAAATTATAGCATGATTGTTTAAATAACAGGAAATTACCAAATGACCAAATTACCTTTTATATTATAGTACAGAAAAGAATAGAAAGCCTTGTGGACTGTTTTGGTTTAATTAATATATATGTTATAATTATATTAGTCAACACACATAAAACTTACTGAAAACAACCATACTGAAATTAAATTATTAATTGAAACAAAACAAACTATTTTCAAATGATTAATTGTACATTTTTAAATAATATTGGATAGCTTTTCACTGTAGATCTCTTTATTATAAAGCAATTTTAAGATATACTGGATAGACTAATAAACCAAAGAGAAATTCAATATACCTCTCTCTCTGCACACCTCTACACAAGTGAATGCATGGCATGGCCTTCAGAAGAAGAAGTATTTTATCAGTGTCGAGGACTGACAGGGGGGTTTTAATTGACAAGGCTTATGCGTTTCAACCCCACTGGAGCACAGACAATAAACACAATAAAGACAGAGTGATCCATAAAGAAAGGCCTTGTTGTCTTTGATCATTTTATTCCCTGGGCATGTCACCAAGTCAGTCTATAACTAACACACACACATGTACACACACACACACACACACACACACACACACACACACACACACACACACACACACACACACACACACACACACAGATTTTGCACCTGTATCAGTTCAGAGAGACATTTCCTGGTTCCTTTACATAAAAAGCTGATTAAAGGATGCTGAGACATCACCTCTAGTTTGGTCCTTTCACTTTAGAATACATACATTAGCATGGCTTATGCAGATGAACTCAGGCTTGTTGACCAAATAAAGTAGGCACAGCATAATCCAGGCAGGCCGATGTGGAGGTGAGGCCTCTTTTCACTGTCTGGCTGTGTAAAGTATACACATTGTGACTGTGGACAGGATGAGGGTGTGGGTGTATCCTATTCATCTGAAAAGTAAAAAGACATGAGTATACAGTAGTTATTGTGTAGAGTCCAAGGACATCAGCAGTACACCATTTAAGCAATATTTCTATTGACAAGCAATGCTCCTTTCAGTGTTGTTCATCAGTAGAAAAGCATTTGAAGAATTTGACATGGTTAAACTTTCATGGACATGCTGCTCCTGCTCCTGTGCACTACTCAGTAATTTATCAGGAATTTTAAAATAGAGAAGATTTTTAAGTAGCTATTTCACTGTATTTCTGCAATCCAAAGAGTTTCTGTGCCCTTCAAGGAAGACAAAAACTCACATTCCTCTCACTCGGCAGAGCCAAAACACACCTCTAAAAACAGGCATGCATTCAAACACAACACAGTTTTTCTATCACTCTTTCAAACACACATTTCTGTTTTAATGTCTGCTAACACCTTTTTTTCCACCTGAATCTAACACACACCTACATGTTCTCTTAGCACTTCTGCCACAAAGTTCTGAGTGGCTTCATTCACCGCCCTATTCTCCTCCGATTCGACCTCATTATTTCACATCCTGCTTCTTTATGTTTGACACCAAGGCTCAAAACCAAAGCTCATATGTAGAAAGAAAAAAAAAATCTTAATTGTCTGTTGATTCTTCAACATGACAGTACACAAAAAGATACTACACAAACACACATTCATCATTTTGCAAAAGGAATTTGAAAATCTTACCTGGTGTTCTTGCATTTGGGTCGAATCCTACTAAAACTGTTATTGAATCATATTCTGCTATAACGCTGCACCTTTCCAAAATGAGATTTTGACATCATATGTGAAATAAAACAATTGAAATGAAAAGTGAAATATGCAATACATTAATACTTATATATATATATATATATATATATATATATATATATATATACTCAGCAAAAAAAGAAACGTCCTCTGACTTTCAACTGTTTTTACTTTCAGCAAACTTAATGTGTAAATATTTGTATGAACGTTAAAAGAGTCAACACCATAAGACATAAACTAAAAATGTTTCACAATGTGTCCCTGAATGAAGGGAGGCTCAAAATCAAAAGTACCAGTCAGTATCTGGTGGCCACCAGCTGGTTGAAGTACTGCAGTGCATCTCCTCCTCATGGACTGGACCAGATTTGTCAGTTCTTGCTGTGAGATGGAGGGATTGTGTGTTCCTGGTGTGACTCGGGCAGTTGTTGTGGCCATCCTGTACCTGTCACGCAGGTGTGATATTCGGATGTACCCATCCTGTGCAGGTGTTAGTTCCACTGCGAGGATGATCAGCTGTCCTTCCTTTCTCCCTGTAGCGCCGTCTTAGGCGTCTCACAGTGCGGACATGGCGATTTATTGCCCTAGCCACATCAGCAGTCCTCATGCCTCCCTGCAGCATGCCTAATGCACGTTCACGCAGATGAGCAGGGACCCTGGGCATCTTTCTTTGGGTGTTTTTCACAGTCGGTAGACAAGTCTCTTTAGTGTGCTGCGTTTTTAGAACTGTGACCTTAAATGCCTACTTTCTGTAAGCTGTTAAGGTCTTAACGACCATTCCACAGGTGCATGTTAATTAATTGATTATGGTTAATTGAACATGCATGGAAAACATTCTTTAAACCCTTTACAATGAAGATCTGTAAAGTTATTTGGATTTTTACAACATTATTGTTGAAATACACAGTCCTGAAAAAGGGGCGTTTCTTTTTTCGCTGAGTATATATATATATACACAGTATGTGTGTGTGTGTGTGTGCGTGTGTGTGTGTGAGAACTTCAAGAAATAATTAAGTGTATTTGTTGACAGCTGCTGAATCGTATATATACTTTAAATTAACTACATAATTAAAATGGCATCTTATTTAATCTTTCTTTCAACTGACATAATGACTTAATGGCAGTATTTATAATGATTATTTATGTTCTTAAAAGTCTATTAGAAGCATCTATCTAAAGATAAATTATAGGCTAGAATTTACAGTAAGTTTGAAATTTCAATATCTTTTCCAACAAACTCAATTGTAAATAAAGTGCTGACACAGGGTATAATAAAAAGTAAATATGCACTGATCCACCATAACATTACAATGCAAAATATACCAGTATTGTGCAGGTTCACCTTGGGCAACCTGAGCAGTTCTGACAGAATTTAATGAAACTTTTGCAGTGCTCCAATATCTA
Source organism: Channallabes apus (assembly GCA_030522415.1). Taxonomy (NCBI): domain Eukaryota; kingdom Metazoa; phylum Chordata; class Actinopteri; order Siluriformes; family Clariidae; genus Channallabes; species Channallabes apus. The sequence goes on from CM060110.1 coordinate 28,059,074, forward strand.
CCTGAAGTTTAAATTGCACCATACACTGTAAAAACATCAACTAGATAAATGTTGACTGAATTGATATTGTATTGTTGGTCCAAATTCTTACAATGGAATTTATTGAGACAACAGGTAACACTGTTACTTGAAAACACAGATTTAACTTTGCTGAGATGAATTCAGATGATTTTATAAAATCCCCAACTCCCCCTTTCCCCTTGGGTTAAGCCATCAAACTGCAATAAAGATGGCCGCTTTGTGAACTCTTTAGTATTTTTGGTAAGTATTCTTTCTTAATAAAATATGTTTCAGTTAGCTTAATAAAGGGAAAGAGGGAAGGAAAGAAGGGAGGAAGTGAGGATATGCACGTGTGGGTCCAGAGGCAGTGCCCAGCTTGCAGAGGGGCACTCGACTGGTGAGTGTTGGTGGCGACAGAATGGCAGCGTGGGCATCGGCTCCTGCAGGCTCTTCAACTCGACTTTCGCAGTCACAGTCAACTGGCCCCATCCAGCCCTCTAAGGTGCCTTAGTGGTGAATGCAGTGGCCTTTTCCTATTCGGGGGCGGGATCGCAAAGGACGACTCTCTGTGGAAGTCAAAATGCTTCAGCAGCTCATGCAGACCTTTTTGATGGCAGCGTTCTAACGGCTGATGAACGATCTAACGGCCCTGCAGAAGGGGAGGTCAACTACATAGTGAGCCTTCAGAGTAAGCAAGTGGCAAAAAAGATTTGAGCACATACCAGTCGCTGTGCATGCCTGTTTCCTTAACACCGTGACCATGCTTATTTGTCCACAGTATTGTAAAGTGTTCCCAAGGCCAGTAATTAAATTGTTGAGAAGAATACTTTTGTATGACTATGAGCTGCTGCAGTTAACTCTGCAGTAAAGTACAGTACTGTACATGTCTTTCATCTAAAATTGCACAACACTTCTTAATTGAAAAAATACATGATTTTGCAAACTTAGTAGATATCATAAATATATTTTAATCTGAAATTATAAAAACACCTAACTCTAGCTAACTAATGGATCCACCAGAACACACAACCCAACCCACACCCTTTTCCCCTGCCTCCACACAAATACACACTTCACTCAATTTTGAAAACCTCAATGACCAGCTTGCTCTAATCACATTTGTAATTGTAAAGTACACCAACATTTCCTGGATTCCAGCTCTCGCTCTAACTTTTTCACCCCTGCCGCTTTCCTGTGTGTGTGCAGGTGTGAAGTGTGAGAACTAGACAGGAACAGTGCAGACATGAGGAGACACACCAGACTGAAAGCACAATGTATTTTTTTGTAGTTAGGCCAAAGAAATCAAGGCCTTCCTAAAGGGGAAATTTCTTTGTTTATTTGATGGTATTTAAAAGTTAACTTTTTTCAAGCTAAAAAAGATTTTAAGTTTTTTCCACAATTGCTTGTCTTAAAATTAAATGTTTTAGACACATGTCTATTAGATCCATATGTGCTTCACCATCATATCACATTCTAGATTTAGTGCCATTTTGCAGTTATAATAACCAGAGGTGGAAAGTAACGAATTACATTTACTCGCGTTACTGTAATTGAGTAGCTTTTTTGTGTATTTCTACTTTTTAAAGTACTTTTAAAAATCTGTAATTTTACTTTTACTTAAGTACGTTTTGTTTGAAGTATTGTAATTCGCTACATTTTAAATCATATTCGCTACTGAGTAAAAAATAAATGAATGAAAATGATAAAACAATAAAAAAAAATATTATGCTTTATAAATGCTCCGTTGCGGCGCGTGTGTGTATCATGTCCTGGTCGCGCGCCGATCCAGACTCCACTCCAGGTTTTCTGACATCGGCATCTTCCTGACCTTCCACACGGCCGCTTCCGCCCTGAATGACGTCATCGACTAGCGCGACCATTTATAAACCGGAGAGAGACGCGGGAAAGATGAAAGAGGTTGTGATTTTGGCGTTTTGATATTTGGTTGTGTATTCTGGTTTTGACTTTTTGCCTCCAATTGACTTTGGTTATTGCTTTGTCCCTATGGTTTGGTTGGTCTTTGTATATATTTATAGATAATTTCACTGTATGTCTGTGCACTCACTAGTAGCAGGGGCGTGGCTACCATTTATTTTTGGAAGAGGGAGTTTATTTGGGAATTTATTTGCTCAGGAATAAAATAAAGATTGCTGACTACCTTATTGTACGGAATGATGGGGGGGGGGGGGGATAAAATTATATATACATAATATATATAAGGTTATCAAAGCAGTCCCACAGCTTAATCATAGCTAAAACAATCCAGTGAAATATTAGACTGTGAGACTTTTTTGAGCCAGGTATTTTATATAGTTTAGCTTAGGTTTATATTTTATATAGTTTATATAGGTTTAGGGAGTCCGGGAAGGTACCTGTATTTTTGTTTGTGTTTTTTTTTTTTTTTTGCAGGTAATCTAGGTACTAAATATAAATACCATTTTGTTTATTATTTTGGCCTGGGTCCATCCTGAATCTGATCCTCCTCCTGGTGTGTGTGTGTTTGTGTCTGTGTGTGTGTGTGTATACAAACCTCATTATTTCATCAGTTAATGATTGGATCGAGTTCTTTCTGCCATATTCCACCATTTCCATACAGTTTAAAATAGAACCCTGAACCAGTCTTTTGCTGTATGACCCTAGACTGGGACGTAACACCATATTTAAGTGACCACTTTGATTTTCAAGCACAAGAAAGACAACAGCTTTATTATGTTAAGGTGTTCCTTCAGTTAAAAAACAACTAGTTTGAGATTTTATATCTGCTCATCTTTTTTGAACTACGCTAGAATGCCTCATCCCACCCCCGCTGTTAAAAAAATAAAAATAAAAAAGTAACTCTGTAACTTTTACTCTGAGTACATTTTTTAATGAGCTACTTTTTACTTTTAGTTGAGTAGATTTTTATAATGGTAACTTTACTTGTACTTAAGTAAAATTTCACTGAAGTAACAGTACTTTTACTTGAGTACAAAATTTTATTACTCTTTCCACCTCTGATAATAACCCTCATGTCCCTGGAACTGCTTTCCATTAGATCTTTGAATTAGGCTCAAAGGTTTGCAGATTCAGTCACAAGAACATTAGTGAGGTCAGGCACTGATGTTGGGTGAGCTGACCTGATATTCACTCAGCATTCCAATTTATCTCGAAGGTGTTTGGTACAGTTGAGGTCAGGGCACTGTGCAGTGTTCTATATGAACACAGCAAAATAACATCCACTTTTTTACTTAGTTCTGTTAGATCACAAAAATGTCATGTTATTTCATGGCAAAATCAGCCTATCAGTAATTTAGTATAAATATGTAAGTTGGTCTATATTTAATAAAAATATAGCAAACATAGGTTCTGTGGTTTTTGTGGTGAGTCAAACAGCAGTGATGACAAATTAGTTGCACACAAAACCTTTTTAATTCAATGTGCAAAGCCTCTTTTCACTACCAGTTTCTTCCAAGTTACAGTATATCATACTTAAAAAACAGGAATACCACAGATAACCAGAGATAACAAATGCAACAGCTAGCTGCACACAGCCACAGCGTGTATAATTCTTGTCACTTGTACAAAAAGTTAGCATTTATTTGGAGTCTTGTAATGTTTTCATTTTCTTACAATAAATAAGATGTTGTAATAAGTGCTGTGTGGCTCCATGTTGCACCAAACCTACTGTATGGTAGGTATCGCAGGAACAAGAGGAAAAAAAACGTATTGATTTGAAAGTGAGACAGAAACGCTGGGTGTTAGAGAAAAAAACAAGTAAAAATGTCCTAAAATGGCATTTATAATGTTTAGCTGTAAAAAAAAAAAATTTAATGTACAGAATAGCTGGCAATTTACTTCACATATTGTTGGCAATTTTTTTTCCTAGGGTAAATAGCTTTTTCATAATTTTGCTCAAGAGCAGTACAGTAACAAAGTTAATATCTGTTTTTAAAAGATTTTTTTAAAATTATATAAAAATACATATTCTCTATTACAATTTTATATGCTTGATATACCCAGCCACAACATTAAAACTAATAAAAAGTTAAGTGAATGACATTGATTATCTCATTACAGCGGGATAGTATATACAGTATCTGGCAATAAGTAAACAGCAAGTTCTCAAATGTTTTGTGATGAAAGCAGGAAAATGATCAGGCAAAAGGATCTGAGAGAATTTGACAAAGTGACTGGGTCAGAGAATCAAAATGGCAGGTTTTATGTGGTGTTTGGTATGCAGTGATTAGTGCCTTCCAAAAATGGTTCAAGTGAAATGGCAATAAGGTCATGGGCACCCAGGGCCAGAGGTGGAAAGAGTAATACAATTTTGTACTCAAGTACAAGTACTGTTACTTCAGTGAAATTTTACTTAAGTACAAGTAAAGTTACCATTATAAAAATCTACTCAAGTAAAAGTAAAAAGTAGCTCATTAAAAAATGTACTCAGAGTAAAAGTTACCAAGTTACTTTTTAATTTTTTTAACAGCGAGGGTGGGATGAGGCATTCTAGCGTAGTTCAAAAAAGTTGAGCAGATATAAATCTCAAACTAGTTGTTTTTAACTGAAGGAACACCTTTGCATAATAAAGCTGTTGTCTTTCTTGTGCTTGAAAATCAAAGTGGTCACTTAAATATGGTGTTACGTCCCAGTCTAGGGTCATACAGCAAAAGAATGGTTCAGGGTTCTATTTTAAACTGCATGGAAATGGTGGTATATGGCAGAAAGAACTAGATCCAATCATTAACTCATGAAATAATGAGGTTTGTATACACACACACACACACACACACACACACACACACACACACACACACACACACACACACACACACACACACACACACACACACAGGAGGAGGAGGATCAGATTCAGGATGGACCCAGGCCAAAGTAATAAACAAAATGGTATTCATATTTAGTAGCTAGATTACTAAAAAAAAAAAAACACACACAAACAAAAATACAGGTACCTTCCCGGACTCCTAAACCAAAAACAATGAAATTATCTACAAATATATACAAAGACCAACCAAACCAAAGGGACAAAGCAATAATCAAAGTCAATTGGAAGCAAAAAGTCAAACCAGAATACACAACCAAATATCAAAACGCCAAAATCACAACCTCTTTCCTCTTTCCCGCATCACTCTCCGACTTATATACTGTCGCGCTAGTCGATGATGTCACTCTCAGGGCGGAAGCGACCGTGTGGAAGGTCAGGTAGCTGCCGATGTCAGAAATCCTGGAGTGGAGTCTGGAGCGGCACGCGACCAGGACATGATACACACATGTGAGCGCAAAAGCATAACATTTGTATTATTTTAGCATTTTCATTCATTTATTTTTTACTCAGTAGCGAATATGATTTAAAATGTAGTGAATTACAATACTTCAAACAAAACGTACTTAAGTAAAAGTAAAATTACAGTTTTTAAAAACTACTTTAAAAAGTAGAAATACACAAAAAAACTACTCAATTACAGTAACGCGAGTAAATGTAATTTGTTACTTTCCACCTCTGCCCAGGGCTCACCGATGGGAGCAATGGCTAGACCATCTGGTCCAATCCTACAGAAGAGCTACTGTAGCACATTTTTCCTAAAAGGTTAAAGCTAGCTACGTAAGAAAGGTGTCGTAAAACAATGAATTGCAGCTTACTGTGTTTGGGGGATGCTTAGCTGCAGACTAGTCTTCCACAGGGTGCTGAGCATGTCCTCCACTGAAAGCACCTATAATGAGCAAATGAGCTTCATGAATAGAATCTCATAAATTATGTTTTCTTTAACATCATGTGAATGGCCAGGTGTGTATGTTTCTCTTACCTGTGGACGAGACAGTATGGCCTATGTGAAGAAAGCACGCCAGTGAAAGGAGTGTTGTTATGAGTGCTGGGATAACAGGTGATCCATGGAGGCCACACCTCAAAACTTTGAGGACTTAAAGGGTCTGCTACATATTGGTGCCAGATACCACATAGAAACTTCAGAAATCTTGTGGCTTTGGCAGGCCAGATCTGTTTTTCCATGAGACAAGGGGGAGCTACACAATATTAAGCAAGTGGATTTAATAGTATGGCTAATTATAATTTACCAAAAGTTCAGTACATTCATATACTTGTTGTAAATTTGCTTAGTTATACTTTATTTAAGTTATAGCTGGTCTCCCAAATCCTACCTCATAAAGTTCTGTCCATTTCAGGAGAAGGTATAAACTGCACAAGTCACACACATAATGTACGTTCCATCATGGAAAACTGAGGCAACCAGGCGCTTACAGAAACAAACCTGGGTTGAGACACATGAAGATTCGGACTCTTAAACAAGGACAAATGCATGCACTCATTCATATATATCTATGATGACACATACACATATTTTTGTATAAAGTGATAGCAGAGGGGCATTAAGGAGTTATGCTCCTTGCATCTCTAGACTGCTCACATCAGTTACGAGGTCACCTGTGATACATCTTCATCTGGAAGCTGGAGCATAATGCAGGAAGCAGTATTCCCTTCGGAGCAGGAGATATAAGAGCACTGTCACAGAATGAGGGTCACAACACACAACAAAATAAAGAGGAAAATACCCCTAATTTATCAGCAGGAAGCAGGAGACATTAGATAATAACTGATGGGGCCAATACCAACTTTATGCTGGACTGTGTAGTATTCAAGGTTAGTCTGAGTAGGTGGTGTATTAAAAACAAAAAGACATTGTTCCGCTGTCTAATGGGTGTCTCTTTTATAGGGTACAACAATTTCTGTTATCATACATTATATCACATTCTTGGTGACTGCAATGTGCTTGGATTTTGTTCTAGTCTATATGGACCTTGTTGGAAAATTCATTAACCTGTGACAATGGACTTAATGGATTTAATCAATGTTATTTTATTAAGGTAAAATTAAATATGTACTATAAAAGACTGATATTTACAAGCTGATAAAAATTCAAATTATAAAATAATTCTGGAGATTACACAAATCTACCTGGGAAATATACCAGGTCAGTCCATAAACAACAAAACAAATGTCTCAATTAACTCCATCACCTCGGACTAATAATAAAAAACAAAACAAAAAGGCAAATAGAGTGTATGTAAGAAGGGATGCCTTGTATTGCTTGCTTCTATAGCTCAGACTAGAAGGCAGGTTGCATGTCTGTCTCCCAGGGAAAACCAAGTCTTGCTGCATATTGACATAGAGCAGAATGCCGTTTTCCTAGCAAATTGAAATTCAATTCTAATCTGCTGGAGAATTATTTGCTTTGCTCTGTATTGTATGGCTCTTTCCCAGGGAACACAGAGTCAAAGTGCGAGCTCGGTTGGCCATACGTTTTTGAAAACAATTTATTTTAGTCATCCAGGGCTCAAGGCATAACAAAGACGGATAATAACTTTATAGGATGAAAATAATTAGTACTTGACACACATCTTGAAAAGTAAGTGTGGGGAAGATTACTTTTTTTCTTGAACGCTTTGCTTGTCAGTATTTCAGTGTCAGATGGAAAGCTGTGTTGTTTTGCTAGACAGTAACGTAGACAGTTCTTGAGCAGCTTGTCAATCACATGGCAGTTCATGCAGTTCATGGTTGTTTTTGCTTGAATGTATAAGCTGCTTTATTCTCACAGGCCAGATCCAGTGTTATTTAGACAGATCCTGACCCTTATCCAGTAGCTCATATTTAATCGGCGGGATAAATGCCATGGAAAAGGTGATTATCGCTATTGCCAGGAGAAGACATCACAAATAGTTACTCTTTACCAGCGCTGTTTCACCTTTTTTCCACATGTGCCTCACAATCATATACATACCCCACCTTCACACCCCTTCTCTACCCTGGAGCGGCCTATGAGAGCACTCAGCCATGACTTCATTGCTTGTCAAATCGCCCCCCCCCAAACTGCTCCTCGACACAAACACAGACATGCACCCCATGGTAGGCAGCCCAACGAGGGATGACAGGACGGCTGACATATGTTGGTTTAGCCTCGCTCGCTCTCCCAGAGCGACATTTCGCCCGGGAGAATGAGATGGAACAGATAGGCTCCACTGGGCCGCAGCCGAGCCCTGCTATTACACGTTGTAACCGTGATGGAGTCCTGGCATTTGGACTGCATTGATCAATGACACAGCACGTAAAAAACAAAAAAGGGATGAAAATGCATTGTGATATTTTGGCAGGTTAGAAAGGGGTTGAAGGGAAGAAAAGAAGAAAGAGAAGACAGTGATGGGAGGGAGTAGGGGAAGGAAATGAGGAAAGGAGGTAAAAGACGTTGAAGATATTTGAGACTGACGTCAAAGGAAAGACGCACACACATTCAGGTTAATATTCACACTCAGTGACATCTTTAATAGCATAGAATCTGCATTTATGTGTTCTTTAATGTCCTGTGTGAATGTCAGTGTATGCATATCTTTACCTGTAAGATATTGGATGACAGTCTGTGTCTGAGCAAATTTAAATCGCACTCATGCTATGTGCTTTAAAATGCATGCACTTATATGCTACTGTATCAAGTACTCCCCAAAGAGCCAAACGAATGAATACTTATATATATATAAGTATTCATTCTACTTTTATATATTCATTCATTCATTCATTTTCTATACTGCTTTATCCTATATTCAGGGTCGCGGGGGGCTTGGAGCCTATCCCAGGAGACTTCGGGCACTAGGCGGGGTACACCCTGGACAGGGTGCCAATCCATCGCAGGGCACACACACATACACCCAATCACACACTACGGGCAATTTAGGAACGCCAATTAGCCTAACCTGCATATCTTTGGACTGTGAGAGGAAACCGGAGTACCCGGAGGAAACCCACCAAGCACGGGGAGAACATGCAACCTCCATGCACACAGAGACGGGAATCGAGCCTGGCCGGGGAATCGAACCCAGACCCTGGAGGTGCAAGGCGACAGTGCTAACCACTACACCACCGTGCCGCCTACTTATATATATATATATATATATATATATATATATAAAGTATTCATTCGTTTGCCTTCACATGCATATAAACTTGAGTAACATCCAATTCGTAATCCATAGTGTTTAATATAATGGTGGCCCACCTTTTGCAGCTGTAAGGGCTTCAACTCTTCTGGGAAGGTTTTCCACAAGGTTTAGGAATGTGTTTATGGGAATTTCTGACCATTATTGCAGAAGCACATTTGTGAGGTATGACACTGATGGATGCGAAGGCCTGGCTCGCAGTTTCCCCTCTAATTCATCCCAAAGGTGTTCTATCGGGTTGAAGTCAGGACTCTGTGCAGACCAGTCAAGTTCTTCCACACCAAACTGGTCATCCATGTCTTTCTGGACCTTGCTTTGATTTGTCACTCCAGATAACATGTCTCCACTGCTCTAGAGTACAGTGACAGCATGCTTTACACCACTGCATCCGATGCTTTCATTGCATTTGATGATGTAAGGCTTGGATGCTGCTGCTCAGCCATGGAAACCCATCCCATGAAGCTCTCTGAAGGCCACATGACGTTTGGAGGTTTGCTCTCTGATTTTACATGGCCTACCACTTCGAGCCTGAGTTGTTGTCGTTCTCATTCACTTTCATATACCACTAACAGTTGACTGTGAAATATTTAGTAGCAAGGAAATTATAAGACTGGACTTATTCCACAGGTGGCTCCCTATCATAGTACCAAGCTCGAATTCACTGAGCTCCTGAGAGCGACCCATTCTTTCACAAATGTTTGTAGAAGCGGTCAGCATGCCTAGGTGCTTGATTTTATACACCTGTAACCATGGATGTAATTGGAACACCAGAATTCAATGATTTGGATGGTTGAGTAAATACTTTTGGCAATATAGTGTGTGGGTGTATATGAATGGATTGAAAGGAATTGAAATTCTTACATAATTCATACTCTGTAGTTTAATCAAATCTGCAATAAGACCATGCTCATGATAGACACATAAGTAAAGTACAGATTTTTATTAAATAGCATTACATAAGGTGAAGTACAAAAAGATATATAAGACAAAAATTACAAAACTCATAAGACATAAACCAAACATGGCCAAGACATGGGTTAGGAATGACAAGCACAAGATAAAGACACATTCAGCAAACTGATCTAAACAGGACACACTATTGATATGAACTGTAGTTTTGGCAGTTCCTGCATGCTCTATTGATAGTGATGTACTAAGATATACTATCTCTGATGTAGCATGCCTGGTATACAAGGCATGCGGTCCTGATGGCCTGGTATACAAATTGCTGTGAGATGCAGCTTTATGATTGTGTACTCAATGCCTAGGATGACTCATGAAATTCACAGTATCATGAAGTGACCATGACTCAGTTCCTCGTTCTGTGTGTCCACACTCACTCCACCCTCTCCTGCAGATCCCGTCATCACCTGGTTGGAAAGCCAGGCAGGGCAACTTAGACCCACCCAAATGTCATTCCTTAACCTTCTTTTTCTCCTTGTCCTGTTGTGAGGAATTTATGGCATTTTTACAGTTTGCCTGAAAGTTGGAGGATCAATTCTGTGTTCAAGGTGTCATCACAGTAGGTTTTATTCACATGGATGAAGTAATTCTTTTGCTACTGTAAATCTATTGCACAGTTTTTGATAGCAAGTCTCCTTGATAATGGAGTATACCTTTGAAAGTGTATACCCTGAAAAGGATCTAGATTAATTTCTAGAAACTTTCCAGACTTTAAAAGTCTACACTAAAGTCCATGTCAAATGGCTATTACTTTCAACTCCTACAGAGGGACCCTCCGATATTCATGTGCTAATTAAATTGCTATGGTTCACCAGAAAGAGTTGAAATGCCTGACCAAGAACAAAAAAAGGATACATATGGTGGTCACTGTACCATTAATAATCAGAAATAATAAATAATCATCTAACACCTCAGGAATCAGGGAACACTATTTTTTTGCCTAGTACATGTGCTACAGGTACTAATTACAAAATTAACATGTAATGTAGGTGATAATGAGGAGAGGGTTGCCAGCAGAGTCAGCAGGAGAGGACCAGTCAGGGATGGAAGAGCTCATATGGATTCTCCCATACTGATGGCATGATTTCACAGATGTCAACAGTAAGGTGTTTTAAGATCATACTGAGGGCACACTGGTGACTGCAAAACACTATGAGCTGTGTTTACTTTTATGCAATACCCAGTCATGCAGATCGGCAGAGCAATATGATTGGAAGAGAAAAAAAAAAAGGCTTAATTTTATAGTCTGTCAATGGGAACACTGAAATACACCATGGTTAGAATGATATCAGATTGGACAACAGAGGACAAAGCTGTTGATGTCAAGGCAGGGGTGGCTCAGTGGTTAAGACTACGGTTCGGAAGATCCCAGGTTCAAATCCCACAACCACCAAGTTGCCACTGTTGGGCCCTTGAACAAGGCCCTTAACCGTCATCTGCTCAGATGTATAATGAGATAAAAATGTAAGTCGCTCTGGATAAGAGCATCTGCCAAATGCCTAAATGTAAATGTAAATATTCTGTCATAGAGCACCATGCACACATACTGTGCATTCATACACTTACTCATGCTTATGGACAATTAAAGAAGTCAATATCCCTTATGGTACAGTATGAGTTTTACAGGTGCTGTGAATCATAGAACCCATATGAGAACGAACAAAAATTCAAGAGAGTAACCCAAGTAACCTGGGAAATTTGATCTACTGTGATGCCCATGACATGAATATTGATGTAGGGTTATGATCCATTGCATCAATAATAAATCAATAATATTTGTTTGTACAGTACATCCTGTAACAGCCGAATTAGGTGTTGCTTCTTTAAAGTATATTGCTTCTCACGGTCAGATGGAGCGAGATAAAAATGTACTGGACTTTGGAGATGCTTTAAGCAATTTCCAATACAATTTACTAAAATTGTATTGGAAATGTTATCACTATCCATGTATAAAGTGATTGCCAGCTATTCAACCTACTGTATCTTGTATTATCTTTGTAGCAAAAAAAAAAAAAAAAAATCATGGACCAACAACAAAAGAACAAGCTTGCAATGGCAAAGCTCAGATTCTGTCTTTCCCAACCCAGCTTCTAAATCGTAATATATGATTAAGTTAATTTTTTTTAAAAAACATTTGGCAGTTGCTCATATAAGAGATGACATCTGACAGTCTGACACGAGTGATTGACTGACATGCAGCCCATTGGCTCAAACAGAATCCAGAATTTTTTTTGTTTGAAAGAAACAGCTGCCCTTTTGCTTATCTGTTGTCTTGCTTTTGAAGAAAGCAACAAAGTTAAGTCTTTTGGCTAGTAGAGCATGTGTACAGGCATAAGCTCTATTGGCACAGATGTTTGCTGCAGTGTATTTGGCTGCCGTAATGTGTAATCCAGGGAAAGAAGCCCAAATAGAATCTGATGATGTTGATGCTGCTGGCATAGGCAGAGTTTCAGGGAAGCAGACTTCATCTGACTCTGGTGCTGGCCAAGTCTCTGGGGAGAAATAGTTCTTCAGTGAGCAGTGGGGTCTGTAGGCTGTGGCAATCCTGTGGTCAGTTCAGTCGGTATTAGTGAGAAGTTTCCCACCAGGCTAGAGATTAATGCTGCTCATCTCCTCTCTGGAGGAGATTAATGAGGAAAGGTCAAACTGAGTCAGAGAGCCAGAGTTCCTGCAAGAAAATTAACTTATACATACAAATACGAGTACACACACACACACACACACGCACACGCACACACACACACACACAAAAAAACACAAAGAATGAAAGTGCAATAAAGTTCTACTATTCTACTGCATCTCCTCTCGTAGTTCTGGACTCAATAAGCGTATGAATGCTGTTTGAGCAGTTTGTTATGAAGCCTTTGGTCTCCTACTCTAAGCTATTACAGAAAAACCCTTGAGAATGGAAAGAAATGTGAGAAAGAGAAAAAAATATACATTGAAAACTCCAAGGAGGTTGAGTGAGCTGGCAACCGCAACCATGGCAACTCGGTTTACCTTGACCCAAGAGGCGTACACAGTGGCCAGGTAGAATTCAAAAGATAAATTCTGATTCTTTTTCGTGCCTCTGTGTGCCATGCAGACTGTATGCTAACAGAGAGTACTCACACTCCAAACACAGTTGTGCTCTTCCAGTTAATTTTGCACATTGTTCCAAGAAAGCATGTTTAAGTTGTACTAAATTATCCATTACATGTCTGTATCCCTACTTACTTAAAAACAGAGAAAATAGCAATAATAAAGTACGATTCTCCATCCTTGTTTTTTTAGGGAGGGCATATATTCTGCACTGTGACTTACTAGCTTATAAACAGTTTTACAAGTTAGGAGAGTGAGAAGTAGAAAAGACACTTACAGTACCAGAAGATATCCCTGATGTCATTGCTTGCAGTGTACAATATACTGTATAGTATATTAAGATTTTTTTTTTTACAGTATATGGACACCAATTTTTTTTAAATCATGTTATTAATTTCAGGTGCAACCTGTTAGAATTTGTTTATACTGTATGCATGCTGTATATACAGTACTGTGGCAAACCTTGGACAAAAGGTCACTAGGCCTCCTCACCCAACATCAGTGCCTGACCTCACTAATATTTTTGTAGCTAAATGATTAAATCTCCACAGCCTTACTCCAAAATCTAGTAAAATGTTGTCCCAGAAAAAGTACAGTTTATTACAGTATATCAGCAAAGGGTTGAGCCACTCCATATTACTGCTCAGAGTTTAGGAATAAGGTTTTCAATAAGTGCATAAAGCTGTGATCCATATAAATATGACATACAGTATACTTAACCAAGATTGAATTCACAATGACCAACTGAGGCACAAAATCCACAAGATTATTATATATCATAATATTGTCATCTGGACTTGCTCCCATTCGTAGCTCACACCACTACTTAGTTATTCCTTTGTTCTTTCATCCAGTGCTGCTTTGAGACCATACCTAACAATAGCTTCATGCGTACCATTAATGACACAATCTATTTAATTTACTTGACGCACTAAGGCATCTCCCCTGCTGGTTCTGGATCTGCCATGCAGCAGAATCTTCATCACACACTTACTGAGCTGGGGTGCGAGAAAAAGGGTGTGAAGCAGAGAGGAAGACGCTTGTCACATTCTTCTGTGTTAATGCTTAAGGCTGCATGTGTGAGGATCTGATTAGGCCCATGAATGTTTACACATAAATGTTAAAGATTTGAAGAGTGAGAGAGAGAGAGAGAGAGAGAAGAGGTGGCAGTGGGTGTGGCTGTTCAAAACAGATTAGAGTGTTATTTGCGTTGGTGCTATGAGGTAAAAATCCTGTCATCCATGACGAAAAGCTAGGTGTTTCCTTTAAAGGAGACACATGTTTTGGCTCAAAATCTCACTACATTTTACAACATAGAGACGTGTTTGCAAGCATTTACAATAGCACATTTAAAGAAACAAGAAGCAAGAAAATGAAGTGATAAAAGAAAAAAAACATTGAATCTTGCTACTATAAATAAAATGACATTAAATCAATAATAACAAAGTACGGGGATGAACAGGAAAAACAACTGTAATCTACTGTACATGAATTTTACCACTTGTATCTTTAAGGTACTGAGAATACTTGTATCTACTTATGAGGAAAGCATTATCATGGGAAGGTCATGCAGCTTATTTTACAGAGCCCTAAAGCCCTAAAATATGTGACTTTTATTATTGTGTGTGCACAAATTAATATCTTGTTTGCATGCAAACTTCTTAAAAGCAAAGACCTTCATGTTCCAAATACCTTTCTTGAATACAATAAATCCATTTTTAAATCAACAGTGTTAATATATGTAAATGCAACTTACTTTTATAGATGTATAAAAATAAAAAGCCTGGCATGGTTTTAAACATAAATATGCACATAAAAATAATTTGTGTAAAAACTATTTAACTAATACAACAATTTTCATAAAAAATTATCTTTGTGACTCAACACCAGAACTAAAAGTCATTTATTCATTCATTCATTCATTCATTCACGCATATTATACTGCTTATCCTGTACAGGGTTATGAGAGGCCTGGAGCCTATCCCAGGAGACTTTGGGCACAAGGCGAGGTGTAACCTGGACAGGGTCTCAATCCATTGGAAGACAAATAAAAAGTAAGATATTTCTAATATTTAAATGAATCAGACTTTCTAAGTATTTGGTACATCCTCTTTTTGTTAAAGATAAAAGGGTGTTAATCTGATTGTGACGGTGATGATGATGATGTAGATGATGGGGATGTTGATAAAGGAGGCTGTGGAGAGAAGCTGTAGGTTTGCCTGGCCCATTGCTTCAATATTAGGTACTTTATCTTAGACAAACAGAGTGTCTTGCTTACATCGGCCCTTTTTGGCCTGCTGTTCATTTAAAAAAACGAACAGACACTGAAACATTGGAGCTGAGATTAGAAAATAGACATCTTCCTTCAGACAAGTTATACAATTTCCTATCCAGTGGGGCTTCTATTAGCCACATAACCTTTGAGATGACAAGACCCTGTCTGCCCGCTCTTTAAGAATGTATAAAGACAAATCTGAACCAGAGGAAAGAGACATGAGCAGAGAGATAAAACAAAAGTCTGCCAGTAATAGAAGGAGGGAGGTAGCCATAAGAGGGTGAAATGAGCATGAAAAAAGTGTAACAAGTGAGGGATAAAGGGAAGTATATATACTTTTCTAATCAGCGACAGAGACCTCAGTGTTTAGAATTTCTGCTGCAGTGTAGGCTGAATAGCTTTTCAGCATGTACTCTTACATGTCCTTTTTTGATGGGTCTGTCACGAATGCTTAGTGTGTATATGAGGTCTCCATTGCTGTACACTGCTGCAGAGGCAGCAAGGCTATGGCACCACGCACACACGCACATGCACAAAGGAGATACACGAGCACTCTTGGGAACAGGCGCTTGTGTTTGCTCGCTTTTCAACGAGCCCAAGACTCAACCTTCAGCAAACAAGAGAGACAGCCCAAGGCCATTGTGGAGGAGAGCGAGATAA
The DNA here is from genome assembly GCA_030522415.1 of Channallabes apus. Classification (NCBI taxonomy): domain Eukaryota; kingdom Metazoa; phylum Chordata; class Actinopteri; order Siluriformes; family Clariidae; genus Channallabes; species Channallabes apus. The sequence continues at coordinate 28,075,050 of CM060110.1, forward strand.
CGTTGTCGTCTCTCTGCTTTCATACAACCTCTCATTCTTCCCGTATCCTTATTTATTATTTGAATATTTTTCAGCTTTTTCATTGAAACTTTAAAATCATGTAATACATGAGGTAACATTTTGCATTTATTTTCCGATGCATAGAAAATGCAGAAACAATACTATAATACTCTCCTTTATATTAGATATAATTAGGCATGGTACATGTTGCAACAGAATAGATGATTTTATTTGAACCTCTTTTTACACAGTTTAACAAAACTAAGAGCCCAAAATTCGATAGTAAGTGTGTAACACACAAAACTCAGGTGTGGTTTTAGGATCCATGTGGTTGGAGATTTGTTAGATGACAAATATGAAATGACAATACAATTTCCAATACACAATGCAAAATGTCAGGATCGTTTGCAGGACGATGGTCAAAACACAACTGACTACAAGACAGGAATAGTAATACTATTACTATTAGCAATATAGAACTTAAACACAATTAAGATTTGCAATGAATTGTAAGCTTGATTTAGAGAAAATAACTGTGAAAAAGTTCAAGAAGCTGGAAAGGGAGACTTTACTGCTTGTAGTCATCTACTCCTCACACTGATTCCGAATTTTCTAGTTTAAACCCTAATTTACTAACCCATGGGTTGGTAAAATACCACAAGCTACATCACGTCCACTTGCTCATTCCCTTTCCGCTCACCCTGTACAGGGTCTTCAGGAAGCCTAGGGCCTATCTTTAAAGATAACAATAGGGCTGGGAAATCAATGTTACAATGATCATACATTTCTTGCTCCAGACAAAAGGCCCTGACCTCCAACTGCTCCGAAATCCCCACAATAAATCCTATTTTCCACCAATCCCAAATTTAATGATCATGTCAATGTTAAAACCATTGTCCAGAACCCTGAAAATCTTTTTTCCTCAGACCTTTAGTTGATAAAATTATATAATCCACTCTCCAAATTGAAGATCTAATAATATTTCATTACTAATATTTACATTTTACCATAATAACCCTGAATTTAAAAAGAAACTCTAGAGAGATTTCTAGTTGCAAGAAGGTTACTAGATGACATTAGCTTGCTTAAATGAAAAAGGAAGAAATATGACAGATTTCTCAGAAATCACTGCAATGTGACATTACTTTTGTGTCATAAGCCCTATAGAGTAATGTATATTTGCTTTGTATTATATCAAATTTAAATTCACAGAGAAAGTTTATAAATAAAAGTAAGTTGCACAATGATTACAGTGTGTGTGTGTGTGTGTGTGTGTGTGTGTGTGTGTGTGTGTGTGTGTGTGTGTGTGTGTGTGTGTGTGCACAAACAGATGACTGATCGTTGAGAATACACTTAGATTGAGGAGGCTTTTGGGAGCGGAGGCAAAGGGACACAACTTTGCTGTGTTCTTCAAAGTTAAAACAACAGCAAGTACCAACCACAGAATTGTGTATCCCTCTCCCTATATATGCTCTACACATCACAGTTTCTGCTCTCCTCTAGCATCCTTGCTTTTTGTGTGTGCTCTGGCTGCGCTGTCTTCAATCTCTACGCTCAGCATGAGACCACTGCTACCATGAGCACATCATAAACCTTCCTCTCTCCCGCCTCCTGGTTTCAGGATCGAATCCCCCTCTTGTTTGATTCACTGTCCCTGTTATCGATATGAAGCAGATGAGAAAAACTAAAAGCCCCCAGACAAAATAAGATATCAGACAGAGAGAGAGAGCGAGAATGAGAATCTCCCTGTGTGTGTGCCTAAGTCAAAAAAAATTCAGCAGCTGTTCTATTCCTGCTCCTGCCACAGTCTATAGTAGTCACAGGTGGTCAACCAGGTGCAATACTGCCTTTATCAAAGAGCAGTCAGAAACACCCTTGCCTTGCAGACAGCATCGGCACCAGGAAGTGTATACTGCTCTATTTTCTCTCTAGGTGTTCCCATCGAAAATCACAGAATCAGATTGTGCTGTAAGCAGTAAACTAAGGATTTAAAATATTGCCTCACTGCTTGGTCTAGCTGGAGAGTTTTATCAAGTTTTTCTTTCTGTATCTGCAGAGAAGGCTCAGTGGGCTTTATTTATCAAGCTGGTCATGAATACAGGTACATTTGCACATGCATTTCCATAAAAGAATTTGGAATTCTTTTAAAATAATTCTAATTCGTAAAAGCATTCAGATCATATGAGAGCTCCTGCACTTGTGTAAATTTACCTATAGAAAGACTGTTCAGTGTGAACCTTTAACTGGGCAAATACAGAGGCAAAGTTATAAAAATGTTATATGTGGATTATTACATTATATTATCCCATTGAAATTGCTGCTTTATTTGCATTATGTTAAACTCTGTGGGAACTCACCCACTCTCACAAATTCACTATACCGCTTACCGAGTACACGGTCACAGGATGCCTGGAGTCAATTCCAGGAGCTTTGGGGCACAAGACAGGGTACACCCTGGATGGGTGCCAATCCAGTGACAGGCACAATGATGCATACACATACTTATAGACTATGGCCAATTTAGAAACACCAATAATCTTAATCTGCATTTGTTTAGCCTGTGGAAGAAAACTAGTGTACCTGGAGGAAAACCACCAAGCACAGGGAAAACATGCAAAATCCACATACACACAGACCCAAGGTGGGAATCGAACCCTTGACCCTGGAGTTGTCAGTCTTGCTAACCACAATGCCACCATGCCCCCCTGTAGTAAACAAATAAGAGCTATAGTATTAGAACAAAGGTAGTACCACTACATGCTGCAATAGCTTAGCAATTTTTACATTCTCCCTTATAATTTGTTCATATTTTTTTATATTTTGCCCATCACTAAATGTAAATCAGCAGCACCATGAACATGCTTGGTAATTTATAGGCAATTTTACATTTACTGTATCAACTTGTGTATGTGTGTATAAGTGTTACTGAAACTTTTGTAAATTTGGTGGGATTTGTTTGTTTAGGCTTGGCTTGGCTTAAACACAACTAAAATATGAAATAACTTATTTAGGTGTAATATGTAAGAGGTGCTTGGTCTGTTTGTTCTTGTTCATGTTCTTTTTTTTTTTTTTTTAAGCCAAAAGCAAAAACAGATGAAAAAGATACAACAAAAAGGAGACTACCTACAGTCCTACTTTGACATATGCCAGATTTTTGTTTTTTCTATTCTATTCTCTTTTAACACTTTTTCAGTTATGCGTATGCACATATACTGTACTGTATGTACTGTATGATAAAGCAGCCCTTGCTAAAGAAAGTTCTTATAACTAGGTCTTGCCAATTACATGCCAACTTTTCTGCAAATTTCACTTGGAAAAAGATGCTGCATACAGAATTCTGTTCTGCTTACAAATTATACACTCAACCCTCCAAACATAATAAAACCTGCAACGGCTCAGTCTGGATATTTTAAATGCCTGGTTTTTGGAGTTTGCAGGATGGGACTAAAAAAGAGAGAGAGAGGAAGCAGAGCTGCAAGATGAGGTCGCTTTTGCTGCACAAGAGCACACAAATACAATTTTGTCTTATCTCAAAATATAGAGCTGCAACAATGACCCTGCATGCCTGTATCGCAACACAAAGGTTGCAGCTCTGCTTCACATTATGACGGAAGCTGCACTGGAGAGCCAGAGGTGACCTGTGTATTCCTCATACTGAAGCAGAGTCATACACGCTGACCTCTAAATAAGGCATTTAGGGGTCTCCAGACTGTACATGAACATCCATTGGTGGGTTTTCAGAAAAGCTTGCTTTAAAATGGTTTAAAAGATGTGGCAGAATCAGGCTATGTGCGGCAGCTCAAATACTACTCCTCTTTGAAAACACTACAAAACCTGTAACATTATACTTCTGTGCAAATAATTGGAAACTCTACTTAGCACACTCATTTGGACAGTTCTTAGTCAGGAATGTCCCATAAATGTATTGTACAATTTACAGTAAGTACCCTATCACACGAAAAGGAACTGTAATGATAAGAGAGTGGGATGGGGAATCATATGACAGTAGGAATAAAGGCTGAAATACACACACATACTGTAGATGTCATGCCAGTTTTATGCAAGACACCACACCTTCATACCTAGTAACAATTTAGTCTAGGCAGCTGACTTGATGGATGGATATATAGATACATAGATACATAGATAGATAGATAGATACATACATACATACATACATACATACATACATACATACATACATACATACATACATACATACATACATACATACATACCCGACACAGAAAGAGCAAGTGATACTCCACACAGACAGTAACCTAAGCTCAGAATTGAAGACCCTGGAGTTATGAGGCAGCAACACTGTGCTACACTGTATGTAATACATCATACACTTATATTGTAATCCCTGGGCAAGGTGTAATATTTACTGCATGGTCTAGTCATTATTTTTGTTTGTACCTTTTATTCCATACAAATGATCTTACACTATTTCTATGATTATACTACAGCTTAAGTGTACAGTATATCTGTCTGCATTTTTGTTTTTATAGGATGCATGAAGTATGCTCTGTATAGAAATATGGATCTATCCATATTTACTCATACTCTTACAGTACCTGTTGTTACCAAAACCTGACATTCATAATGGCAATGTGAGTTAGTGATGCAATACCTGAATGCCTTGTTACAGATGGGTGCTTTTTTCAGACACCCAGCAGCATGTGTAATGAGCTCGGGATGAAGTAAGCAACACAGTCGAGGACAACAGGAACACGTCAAGGTGATCTGCCCCCCACCCTGAGGATTAATGTCTGACTGTCATTCACAGAAGTGAAGCAGAGAGAGAGAGGATGTGATGAAAGAAAAGAATTAGGGATGAACAAAGGGGTGCTGGTGTAGGTAGTGGCTTTACAGAAGTGTCAACATTTTGTTCTCTTACTTACTGTTTCTCTACATTTACATTCTCTCATGTCTTTTTTTTTCTTTATCATTCCCATCTAATGTTTTTATTTCTGACCATATTGCTCATCTTTGGATCGTTGGTAAAATAAAAGTTGTTAACTTTGGCAAAGTGCTAAAAGGCCTTTCTGGATCCAGTGTCAGCATAGCCATCTGCTTGAGTGACTCTGTTATTATTACATAGATTTAAGAAAACACACTGCTAAAGGAACATAATGCTCTCAGATCAGCAGTGATAACAGTGAAAAATATAGAGATTTTTTTAATTTACTTTAGCTCTTGTTGTATTTGCAGGAGACAAAATAATATAGTTTAATATAGTTTAATTATTTTACTTCTTCTACTTTCCCATAAACTACAGTATATTTCATCTGCCTCTGCACATAGAGGGTAGTGCACTGGGTTTTCCAATACTAAAAATAATACAATACTTTCATTAAAGCACATCAAAGATAAAAATAGTTGTTCCAGGGCTTTTGGTACCTGTCCATTAGTTTAAAGTTTTCTTGTTTCAAAGTTTTTGTTCTACAATGTAGAAAATAAATCTGACCTTGTGTCCAAAATTTTGATTGGCATATACAGCATATGGGACATGCCAATGGACATGTACTATTTGAAAGGTTCCAAAAGCTCTGGATACACACACATAGACTACAAACATAAATAAACATATATATATATATATATACAGTACAGGCCAAAAGTTTGGACACACCTTCTCTTCTTCACACACTGTTTGGAAACACTCATTCAATGTGTTTTCTTTATTTTCATGACCATTTACATTGATAGATTCCCACTTAAACCATCAAAACTATGAATGAACACGTGCAGTTATGTACTTAACAAAAAAGGTGAAATTGTCAGAGTGAATTAACCTGAAGTGACCAGAAGACGTAGCTTTAGCGGTTAGCCCAATGTAACGTGGATGGTAAACCCAAAGGCGGAGGAAAAGCGAGTAGGCCGGATAACCACACGATTTAGTTTAAGGACTCTCACGAAAGGGGAGCGAGGGAAAAACACAAATTTAACCCGCGTCCTATAAATACACACACAAAGGTAGGAAGCAACAACCAAAATACAGTGAGTACTCACGGTTTGAAGAAAGCCAACCTGAACCGACATGGGCCGAACTCAATGACTGAGCGGTAAGCGATGGTTTGTTTACTCCTCTTATACTTCTTATAATACTTATAATACTTCTTATTCAGATTGAGTGTGCATGACAGTACCCCCCTGTCCAGGACCGACTCCCAACGGTCCTGTAGTGGGGGATACCCTATGACGGTAGTCTCGGATTAGTACGGGGTCGAGAATGAACCGGGCCGGAATCCAAGACCGCTCCTCGGGGCCATAACCCTCCCAATCGACCAGGTACTGAGTACCTCTGCCCCGAGGACGTGAATCGAGGATCGAGGTGTAGGCGAGACCACCGTCGATGATTCGGGGAGGAGGAGCAGGCGGGGAGGGTGGAATCATGGGGAATGTGATGAAGGGCTTTAGCTGTGAGATGTGAAAGACTGAACATCGAAGGTTGGAAGCCGTGGCATACCTCAAATGGGCTTAGCTTCGTGGCCGATGAGACATGGAGGTTATGGGAAAGTTCTGCCTAGATGAGGTAGCGAGCCCAGGAGCGCTGACGATCGGCAATAAAACATCTCAGGTAGCGGTCCATTTGTTGGTTGGCCCGCTCCGTCTGACCTGACTGTGGGTGGTATCCGGATGAGAGACTGCAGGTCGAATCAATCAGACGGCAGAAGGCTTTCCAGAACCTGGCAGTGAACTGGGGCCCTCTGTCCGAGACGATGTCCTTGGGGAACCCATGCAGACGGACTACGTGCTCTAATATCAGCTCAGCTGTTTCCTTGGCTGACGGGAGTCCGGCGAGGGCCACCAAGTGCACGGCCTTAGAGAACCGATCTATGATGGTCATGATGGTGTCCTTTCCTTCCGAGGCCGGCAGGCCCACAACAAAGTCGACGGCAATGTGCGTCCAGGGCCGACGAGGAACCGGAAGAGGTTGAAGATCTCCTGGGGGTGGTTGATTTGGGTTTTTGGCCCTGGCGCACACTGTGCACGCCTGAACGAACTCTTTGATGTCCTTCGCCATTGATGGCCACCAGAAGTCCCGTTGGAGGAACTGAAGGGTTCGTTTGGTGCCTGGATGTCCCGCAATGGTTGAAGAGTGACCCCACTGAAGGACCTCGGACTTCATGGCGTTGGGCACGTAGAGTTGCCCAGGCGGCACACCTGCCGGTTCGGTCTCTATGGTCTGCGCCTGGCGGACCCTTGTTTCCCGATCCAGGTGTAGTGGTGCAATGATCTTGGAAGAGGGTAGGACAGGCGCGGGATCCGCCCGGGGTGGCTCCATCTCGAGTTGTCGTGAGAGTGCATCTGCCTTGGTGTTCTTCGACCCCGGGCGGTATGAGAGGTGGAAGTTATAATGTTCAAAGAACAATGCCCTTCGCGCCTGTCGTGGATTAAGCCGTTTTAAACTTCTGATGGTGATGAGATTTTGGTGGTCCGTCCAGATGATGAATGGCTCCCTGGCGCCCTGGAGCCAGTGACGCCATTCCTCCAAAGCCCACTTTATGGCCAGCAGCTCGCGGTCCCCTACCCCGTATCGCTGCTGAGTGGTGTCAAATATTTTGGAGAAGAAACTACATGGGTGTAGTTTCTGATCTTGACCTCGTTTCGAGAGGACAGCTCCAGCGCCCATATCTGAAGCGTCCACCTCCACAGCGAATGGTTTACTGGTGTCAGGATGGAGAAGGATGGGAGCGGTGGTGAAGCGGTTACAAAGTCTTTCAAAGGCTGAGATAGGAGCAGAGTTGAGGTGGAAAGGGAGAGAGGAGGGACATGTCAGGGCGGTTAAGGGGGCGGGAACTGTACTGTAGTCCCGGATAAAGCGACGGTAGAAATTTGCAAACCCGAGAAACCGTTGAAGTTGCTTGAGGGTCTTGGGTAAGGGCCAATGACGCACAACTTCCAGCTTCTGCGGGTCCATGGCCACACCTTGGGGTGAGATGACAAAACCCAGGAACGTGGTGGAGCGCTCGTGAAAAGCGCACTTTTCCAACTTACAGTACAGCTGATGGGCGAGTAATCACTTTAGGGCCGCCCTGACGTGCTGGGTATGTTTCTCAGCGGTACAGGAGTAAATGAGGATATCGTCCAAATAAGCAAATGCCCACCGCCCTAACATGTCCCGAAGAACATCATTAATAAACTGTTGAAAGGCGGCAGGGGCACTGCACAGTCCAAAGGGGATGACAAGGCTCTCGTAGTGTCCGGTCGGGGTAATGAAGGCCGTCTTCCACTCATCGCCCTCTCTGATGCGCACCAAGTTGTAGGCGCTCCGGAGGTCCAACTTAGTAAAGATGGTGGCACCAGAGAGGGCGTCCAGGGCAGAGTTGGTAAGAGGCAGAGGGTGCCGGTTCTTGATAGTGATGTTATTGAGCTCCCGATAGTCGACACATGGGCGAAGTTCGCCGCCTCTCTTCTTTACGAAGAAGAACCCCGCGGCAGCAGGCGAGGAGGAGGGCCTGATGGTACCCTGGCGGAGGGCGTTGGTTATGTATTCCTCCATAGCCTGCATCTCTGCAGATGTTAATGAATAGAGGTGGCCGCGGGGTGCGAGATTGTATGAGCGGTGTGGAGGAAGGTGGATGGCCCGTCGCTTGCAGAAGACCTCTGCCAGGTCCCTATAGGTCTCGGGGATGGCGTTGGTGTCGACGTCGGGGGCCTCGGACTCCCTAGAGGATGTCCCAGCCGACACCCTTAGGCATAGTTCGGTGCAGGTCGCGCCCCATTGTAAAATCCGGTGTTGCGTCCAGGAGATGAGGGGGTCATGTTGCAGGAGCCACGGATGTGGGAGGAGATGGGAGGAGACGATATGGAGGTTACGTGAAACCTGAGCTGTTCGTGGTGTTGATCGATGAGGAATGTGATGGGTTGAGTTTGGGTGGTGATAGGACTGGTAGATAGGGGCCGACCGTCGACGGATGTAATCCAAACGGGCTGGGATAATGCCTCAAATTTTACCCCCAATTTTTTGGCATATGAAGAGTCAATGAAGTTACCTGCTGCAGTCGATGAACGCAGTACTTCGGACTCGTTTGTGGCCAATTTGGAGGGATACCTGAACCGTAAGACGAGAGATAGTGGTGTCGGTGGTGGTGGTGGAGATCCAAAGATGGCCCGGCTGGGCGTTTCCCGGGCGCAGTGGACAGATCGCCCGGTGATGTTCAGCGGACCCACAATAGGCGCACAGGCCCTCTCTAAACCGGCGTGTGCGTTCAGCTACGGTCAGGGAGGAGCGCCCTAATTGCATGGGTTCCCCAGCTCCGGTGTCAACCACGGCAGGAGGTGGAGAACCGACAGTTCCAGTAGTTGTGGTGGTGAAGGTTGTGGGTGGTTGTGGAGTGGAGTAGGAGAGGTTGGGTGCGGGCGGCAGGGTCCTCAGAGCCGGCTTCGGACGAGAGAGAAGGCGCTGATCTATGCGTAGGGTGAGCTGGATCAGTCCTTCCAGTGTGGCGGGAAGTTCTCGCCCGGCGAGCTCGTCTTTTATCCTAGTAGCCAACCCCTCGTAGTAGGACGTCCGGAGCGCCACTTTTCCCCAGGTGGTCTGGACGGCGAGAGTGCGAAACTCGGCGGTGTAGCGGCTCACGGACGACCCTCCCTACCGCAGGTGGTAGAGCTTTGTGTCGGTCTCCACCTCGCGCGCAGGGTGTTCGAAAGTTAGCTTGAGCTGGCGGGTGAATTCATTATACGAATGGGCGGTGTCCGTATCAGCCCGGAGAACTGCCGTGGCCCACTCAGCTGCCTGCCCTGATAGCAACGAGACGAATAAAGCAATGCGTAGTCGATCGGTGGAGTACTTGATGGAATTAAACTCAAACACCAACTCGAGCGCTGTCAGAAACACACTGCATTTCCCGTCCGTGCCATTCCACTTCTCTGGTAATGAGAGAAAAACATCAGAAGGGGAGGTGGGGGAGGATGCGGTGCTGCAGCCGCTGCGATGGGCCGCACGAAAATTCGCGTTCTCCCGCCTGAGCTCCGCCACCTCACAGCGCAAGGCCGCAAAGTCTTGGACACTCTGGCGCAGAGTATAGATCTCCTCGGTTAGCTTATTAGCCCACCACGTCGCAGAGACGCGCATGATCCGCTGGGTTTACCGCGCAAGGCTCAGTCATTCTGTCTGAGTGAACTAACCTGAAGTGACCAGAAGACGTAGCTTTAGCGGTTATCCCAATGTAGCATGGATGGTAAACCCAAACGCGGACGAAAAGCGAGTAGGCCGGATAACCACGCAATTTAGTTTAAGGACTCTTACGAAAGGGGAGCAAGGGAAAAACTAATTTAAACCGCGTCCTATAAATACACACACAAAGGTAGGAAGCAACAACCAAAATACAGTGAGTACTCACGGTTTGAAGAAAGCCAACCTAAACCGACATGGGCCGAACTCAATGACTGAGCGGTAAGCCATGGTTTGTTCACTCCTCTTATACTGACTGGTAGGCGACCGTCTTACTTCCGGGTCCTAGTGCCGGCCGCAGATTGAGTGTGCATGACAGAAATAACTGAAAACATGTTTTATATTCTAGTTTCTTCAAAAAAGCCACCCTTTGCTCTGATTACTGCTTTGCACACTTTTGGCATTCTCTCTGAATGGATACCTGAAATGGTTTGCAACAGTCTTGAAGGAGTTCCCAGAGGTTTTTAGGACTTCTGTTCACAAACGCTGTCCATCTAATCTGACTGAGCTGGAGCTGTTTTGCAAAGAAGAATGGACAAGGATTTCAGTCTCTAGATGTGCAAAGCTGGTAGAGACATACCCTAAAAGACTGGCAGCTGTAATTGCAGCAAAAGGTGGTTCTACAAAGTATTGACTCAGGGGGCTGAATAAAAAAAACATCCCACTTTTCAGTTATTTATTTGTAAAAAATGTTTGGAATCATGTATGATCTTCGTTCCACTTCTCACGTGTACACCACTTTGTATTTATTGGTCTTTCACGTGGAATTCCAATAAAATTGATTCATGTTTGTGGCTGTAATGTGACAAAATGTGGAAAAGTTCAAGGGGCCGAATACTTTTGCAAGCCACTGTATATATACAGTGGTGTGAAAAACTATTTGCCCCCTTCCTGATTTCTTATTCTTTTGCATGTTTGTCACACTTAAATGTTTCTGCTCATCAAAAACAGTTAACTATTAGTCAAAGATAACATAATTGAAAATAAAATGCAGTTTTTAAATGAAGGTTTACGTTATTAAGGGAGAAAAAAAACTCCAAATCTACATGGCCCTGTGTGAAAAAGTGATTGCCCCCCTTGTTAAAAAATAACTTAACTGTGGTTTATCACACCTGAGTTCAATTTCTGTAGTCACCCCCAGGCCTGATTACTGCAACACCTGTTTCAATCAAGAAATCACTTAAATAGGAGCTACCTGACACAGAGAAGTAGACCAAAAACACCTCAAAAGCTAGACATCATGCCAAGATCCAAAGAAATTCAGGAACAAATGAGAACAAAAGTAATTGAGATCTATCAGTCTGGTAAAGGTTATAAAGCCATTTCTAAAGCTTTGGGACTCCAGCGAACCAGAGTGAGAGCCATTATCCACAAATGGCAAAAACATGGAACAGTGGTGAACCTTCCCAGGAGTGGCCGGCCGACCAAAATTACCCCGAGAGCGCAGAGACAACTCATCCGAGAGGCCACAAAAGACCCCAGGACAACATCTAAAGAACTGCAGGCCTCACTTGCCTCAATTAAGGTCAGTGTTCACGACTCCACCATAAGAAAGAGACTGGGCAAAAACAGCCTGCATGGCAGATTTCCAAGGCGCAAACAACTTTTAAGCAAAAAGAACATTAAGGCTCGTCTCAATTTTGCTAGAAAACATCTCAATGATTGCCAAGACTTTTGGGAAAATACCTTGTGGACCGACGAGACAAAAGTTGAACTTTTTGGAAGGTGCGTGTCCGTTACATCTGGCGTAAAAGTAACACAGCATTTCAGAAAAAGAACATCATACTAACAGTAAAATATTGTGGTGGTAGTGTGATGGTCTGGGGTTGTTTTGCTGCTTCAGGACCTGGAAGGCTTGCTGTGATAGATGGAACCATGAACTCTACTGTCTACCAAAAAATCCTGAAGGAGAATGTCCGGCCATCTGTTCGTCAACTCAAGCTGAAGCGATCTTGGGTGCTGCAGCAGGACAATGACCCAAAACACACCAGCAAATCCACCTCTGAATGGCTGAAGAAAAACAAAATGAAGACTTTGGAGTGGCCTAGTCAAAGTCCTGACCTGAATCCTATTGAGATGTTGTGGCATGACCTTAAAAAGGCGGTTCATGCTAGAAAACCCTCAAATAAAGCTGAATTACAACAATTCTGCAAAGATGAGTGGGCCAAAATTCCTCCAGAGCGCTGTAAAAGACTCGTTGCAAGTTATCGCAAATGCTTGATTGCAGTTATTGCTGCTAAGGGTGGCCCAACCAGTTATTAGGTTCAGGGGGCAATTACTTTTTCACACAGGGCCATGTAGGTTTGGATTTTGTTTTCTCCCTAAATAATAAAACCCCTCATTTAAAAACTGCATTTTGTGTTTACTTGTGTTATCTTTGACTAATAGTTAAATGTGTTTGATGATCAGAAACATTTTGTGTGACAAACATGCAAAAGAATAAGAAATCAGGAGGGGGGCAAATAGTTTTTCACACCACTGTATATATACATACAGTATACTGTATATATCAGGGTTTGACATTGGCACCCGCCAATGTTTTACCCACCCGGGTAAAATTCGGCTGTGGCGGGTAATACTGTAACTTTAGTCTCACTAGCCACTTTGGCAGGTAGTTTATTATTTGGTACAGTATGACAATATATTTTTTGTTGTATTCTTCTCTAAAGTCATCCCATATAATAAACGCATTGCAACGTAATATAGAAAAAAAAAACCGCATGAATGTAATGATGACATTTACTGTAATACCTCTCTCTACACATGTTCACACATGCATTGCGCGCGCGCGCACACACATACAGTACACACACTAGTGATGGGTCGTTCATGAACAATTCATTCTTTTTGAACGAATCTTTAACATGACTCAGATGAATGAGTCTTCTCGGAGAGTGATTCATTCATTTTCTATTGGGCGCGCATGCGCAAAGCATCGCAAAACCTCCGTATGTTATATACAGGAAACAGTATTGAACGATTCTCAGCAATACGTTTTCAAGTCTCGAGTCGTTCGTTCTTTTAACACGTGACTCCCATAGACGCTATGCGGTGCAATACATTCAAAAGACCGAACGACTCTGAGAAGATACAGTATAAGAGGTGAGCTGCACATTCTGTTTATTATAATATGTCCTTAGTTGCATTGCAATATTTTCATAACTGGAACTATAGCCAAAATTTGTGTATGTAGACGTATTGGGGGTATTTTTATTGAAAATGCAACATTTTCATTTATTTCTGATCAAATGAACGAAATGAATGAAATGACTCAAAAAAGATTCAAATTATTTTCAATTTCATGTGGTAAGAGGCTTGAATTTAAGTTCAATAAGCAGAATATACTGTTCATGTTTGCATGTTTTTATATTGGGAGATATCTTAACAGTACTGAATACTTGACTACTACTATAGTGATACAGTGTATGCTGTCATTTATAAGTAAATCTGGATATAACAAACATTAACGTATCATGGTGAAGAAAAAAATTTTTCTGGTAACAAAATTGTGGCTAGTAAAAAGGCTGAATGGCTAGTGACTCCGGAAATCCACTAGCCACATTGGCCAGTGAGCAAAAACGTTAACGTCATGCCCAAATATATATATACTGTATATATATATATGTATATATATAAGGTGGCTGCTGCAGGATGACCAGTTATGAATAGAGACTCCTTCACACAGGCGTGTGGGTGAGTCTCTATTCTCCACACCATAGTTTTGCTTAAAATATTACAATGCACACAATATTATGGGTGACATATCAGAGTTCAAAAGAGGACAATTGTTAGTGCTCGTCTCATTGGCGCATCTGTGACCAAGACAGCGAGTCTTTGTGATGTATCAAGAGCCATGGTATCCAGGGTAATGTCAGCATACCTCCAAGAAGGATGAACCACATCCAACAGGAGTAACTGACGCCAGAGGAAGCTATCTGAAAGGGACGTCCGGGTCCTAACCCGGATTGTATCCAAAAAAACATTAAACCACAGCTGCCCAACTCACTGCAGAATTAAATGTCCACCTCAATTCTCCTGTTTCCACCAAAACTGTATATCAGGAGCTCCACAGGGTCAATGTACAGTACATGGCCGGGCTGCTATAGCCAAACCTTTGGTCACTCGATGCCCAAATGACAAATGTTTCAATAGTGCCAGCAGCGAAAATCTTGGACTGTGGACAATGTGAAACATGTTTTGTTCTCTGATGAGTCCACCTTTACTGTCTTGCCCACATCTGGGAGAATTATGGTGTGGAGATGCCCCAAAGAAGTGTACCACCCAGGCTGTTGCATCCCCAGGGTGAAGCATGGGGGTGGATGGTTTGGTCTGCAATATCATGACATTCCCTAGGCCCAATACTTGGCCTAGATGGGTGTGTCACTGCCAAGGACTACCGAACCAATCTGGAGGACCATGTCGACCCAATGTGGTTCAAACATTGTATCCTGAAAGCAGAGGCATGTATCAGGATGATAATGTACCAATACACACAGCCAGACTGTGACAGAGGGGTTTGATGAACATGAAAGTGATGTTGAACATCTCCAATGGCCTGCACAGTCACCAGATCTAAATATTATTGAGCCACTTTGGAGTGTTTTGGAGGAGCGAGTCAGGAAACATTTTCCTCCACCAGCATCACGTAGTGGCCTGGCCACTATTCTGCAAGAAGAATGGCTCAAAATCCCTCTGGCCACTGTGCAGGACTTGTACCTGTCATTCCCAAGACGAATTTATGCTGTATTGGCCGCAAAAGAAGGCCCTACACCATACTAATGACTTATTGTGGTCTAAAACCAGGTGTTTCCGTATCATTGTCCACTGCCGCGACAGCAGTGATAGAAAGGGTACTGTACACAACAAAATTTTAATATGAATGTAATACAAACTACATGGTGGAAAATAATTTAAACAATTAATGGATAAATTCGAACATGTTTTATATCCTAGGAAAGCATTTTTGAACAATGTTCAAAATGTTTAGCCAAATGGGTTTTAGTAGTTTGTTAGATCTATGTCAATACATTCAAGGTTTAAGTTACGTATTTAGCTTAGTCAACTTTGGATGAGCATACTTTGTTCTGGAAGCGTACTTCAAATCACTCATATATCACAGAATTCCCCCATGAGAAATAATGGAATGTAGTACAGTTACTAAGAACTGTCACTACACTACACAAAAACATGCTTTACGCACACTCGCACAAATGTGGTCACAATGCACAGTGACTATACGAGTGACACACATGCACTGCGACTGAGCATGGGAGACGATTACCGTACATTTCACTGTTTTATTAACATGGGCATATTGTTTTGTTTAATTACACTCTCCTGAGCCTATCAAGTGCTTTATGACTACTGAAATATATACTCATTGTAAATATAGCCTCTTTGAAACTATATAACTCCTTTGGCACTGACGAGCAGTTTACTCACCTCCCAAGTTGAATCGACACTGCCTGTGGTGTGATTGCTCTACATGTTGCAGTTCTGTAGCGTGGCAGGCATCTGTCAGCTCCTCCATCACTGGCTCCTGACAGCAGGAAGGGAGAACATACTGTCAAGTCCTCAATCCCTCTTAGCATACTGAACAGGATGGAGAGGCTGGAGAGGTCCCATGCTAAACACTAGCACTACTGTTGCCATTCCTGTCTGAGACAATAAATGTGTGTGGTGTATCAGTATAGGTTAAATTCCTTTTCAAATGAGCAGTTTTGACTTAAAGGTAGCAGATTAAGTTAATGGTACTTCAGACTGACATGTACAGTAAATATGTACAAAACCAGCCAGTTTTAAAGACTACCCCTCTGTTTTAAAGACAACTTTATGTTTGCAAACGTGTGTTTGTGTGTGTGTTACGAGAATGTAACAGAGCTCCAGGCAGGCTGGCTTAATTTCTGTGCTCGTCTTTACTGTAAAGGTGTACAGTATATGAGTGTGTGTATCCGTGTCTATGTGTAAAGCTGTGGGTGTGAGGACAGATGTTCTGCACAGTGTGTGTACCGGTAAAATCTGAACCACCCCTGCAGTCTGGCCATAACATGCAGAGGAGAAAAGCTCTCTCTCTCTCTCTCTCTCTGCTTGCTTTATCTTACTGCCTCATCAGCAGTAATAGATAGGGTACAAAACTAAATTTTAATATGAATGTAATACAAACTACATGGTGGAAAATTATTTCAACAATAATTGATAAATACGAACATGTTATATATCCTAGGAAAGCATTTTTGAACAATTATGTTTATGTTTTAGCCAAATGGATTTGAGTAGTTTGTTAGATTTGTGTCAATACATTCAAGGTTTAGGCTACATATTTAGCTTAGTTTATTTATTAGTTTGCACATTCTGGTTTATGTTTACATACTGTACAAAAGGACTACTTTTGCACTTTAAAGATGGACAATATCACTGCTGCTCATCATTCCATTTCACACTCCATGAACATACTGTACTGCTCCTGCCTGCCCATTGTACATACTTAATAATGTTTATTTATACAGATCTTACTTTTTAAATTCTTACATTTTTATATACTTTACATATTTCTACTTTATTTTATTGTAACAAAATTGTAGATTTTATATTTTTATTACAGTATATTAGCATTTTGCCTTTTTCCCTTTCAAGGTCACAAACAGTCATGTAAGCATTTCACTGGGTATCATACTGTGTATGGTTGTGAGGGTTGCCCACTAGAGGGCAGTGTTTTTAGTTTGTAGTTTTTGTTCCTAGACTCAGTTTCCCAGAAGCCTCCTCGGTCAGGTGACGAGGATGCTCACCTGAACTGAGGAGGGTCGTTAGCACTGTTATAAATACCTGTTTGTTCTGGGAAACTGGGTCGAGCATTAATTTCTGTTATGTGGGTTTTGTTTTGTTCTTTTCTGTTTTAGTTTAACAGTATAGTTGGCATTTGGTTTCAGGAGCACTTAACTTAAAGTTTGTATTTGCTTTGATTTAGTTTGTCTCTTTGTCTCTGTGTCTCCTAGCAGGATTAGCCTCTAGGAGAATTAGCCTTTTGTGTTTACCCTTTTGTGTAAGTAACCCCCATTGCCTGTTTAGCTAGTAGTCTGTTTCAATACTAATGAGGGTGATACTAACATGTCTAGATCTTAGTCTGTCTAGTCTCATTGTCTGCTTAGCTCTTAGTCTGTTTAGGTACTAACATCTTTAGCCACTAACCTTTAGAGTTCTTAGTCTGTTTCATACCGAGTCTGCTGTGCACCTTGTCTGTTCATTCCCTTGTGTCTCAGGCTACTGGCTGGTGTAGCCATTAGTCTGATTAGCTATGAGCTAGCTTAGCAGCTAATGTGCAGCTCAGCCAATAGACCTAGCCAAGCCTGTCTTGTGTTTGTTTACCCCTTGAATGCACAGTCCCTAATGTTTATTCCGTTAGGCTGTTTCATATGTCTTGTCTTGTCCAGTTTGTATCCCCATGTCGGTACTGTATTAGATTGTGTAATCCTGAGTCTGTGTTTGTGTTTTGAGTTCTTTGTATTATGCTCCATGTTTTTAGCCAACTTCCTTAGTTCATGTGTTCATGTTTGCTTTTTGTTTGTTTATCATTATTAAAAGACTCTTTCTGTTTCACTGCATCCCCTCTGCATTTATGCCTCAACACCAAGCCCACAGTCCAACACCATAGCAGAACGTGACAATGGTTGTGTATGTAACAAAAAATTATTTAATTGAAATTGAACTGAATTCTAGCAAAGTTGCAACTTTATTTTTTTATTTATCCTGAGCGTTACCTATATATGTAGAGACACTGTATAGTTACAGGATATGTTAAACACAACAAGAAATAACTTCTAAACATCAAAGCTATATACAGTAGAACCTTGGATTGTGAGTATAATTCGTTCCTGAAGTGTGCTTGTATATCAAATCACTCGTATATCAAGCAAATTAAGCAAATTTCCCCCATGAGAAATAATGGAAACTCTGAAGAGGCGTTCCACAACTCAAAAATATTCATATAAAAACATTTAATACAAAATATAAAGTAAAAATAAAAAAATTACTTGCTCTTTACCTTTTGTGGTAAAGAATTGTGGATGTAGTGATTGAGACCAGAGAAAGAAGAGGAGGAAGGGGGGGAGGGGCAGTGTAGGACGACTTTCACACACATCCGCGTGCACGCACACACACACTCGAGTTTACCGATAAAGACTCTCACTCAACCAAGCGCATGCGCACACACACTAGCTTGCAAACAAGGGGGAGAAGGTGGCTCCTGTGTAGGACAACTTACTCACACATACATACACATACTGTACACACCAGGGTTTGACATTAACTTTTTTGCTCACTGGCTAATGTGGCTAGTGGATTTCCGGAGTCACTAGCCATTCAGCCTTTTTTTCTGGTAACAATTTTGTTACCAGAAAATCGCATTTTTTTCTTCCCCATGATACGTTAATGTTTGTTATATCTAGATTTACTTATAAATGACAGCATACACTGTATCACTATAGTAGTAGTCAAGTATTCAGTACTGTTAAGATATTGTAGCTCCCAATATAAAAACATGCAAACATTCATTCATCTTCTATACCGCTTTATCCTGTATTTAGGGTCGCGGGGACCTGGAGCCTATCCCAGGAGACTCTAGGCACAAGGCAGGGTTCACCCTGGACAGCGTGCCAATCCATGGCAGAGCGCACACACACCCACACACACACACACACACAACATGCAAACATGAACAGTGTATTCTGCTTATTGAACTTAAATTCCAGCCTCTTACCACATGAAATTGAAAAATAACAGATTCAGTACAACTGAACTCATTCTGATATTAAAAATACAGCAACTCAGAACATTTATAATTTAAGTGTGTTGTGTACTATTACCAGGTATTATTATTCATTATGTATTATTATATCAGAATTCTGAGTTAGGACAATGGACTCTGGTCTATCTTGTTGTGTTGACTCTTTATAGTGTGAGGTAATTCAATCAATTGATGAATTTTATATCATTCAACATGAAATCTAAATAGATTTTAATAGTGATTACTTTTTTATATGTATACATAATCAGTAAATAACCTATGCTAAAGGGGCAAACATTCTCATCCTGTTGAGAAGCAATTGCCCTTCAAGGAAATGATACACACACACCAAACAGGAAGTAAAAGTGTGTGTGTGTGTGTGCGTGTGCGCAATGCATGTGTGAACATGTGTAGAGAGAGGTATTAAATGTCTCATTACATTCATGTGCGTTTTATGCGTGTAATATTACGCTGCAATGTGTTTATTATATCGGATGACTTTAGAGAAAACTACAACAAAAATATATTGTCATACCAAAGAATAAACTACCCGCCAAACTTATTACCCACCACAGACGAATTTTACCCGCATTTGGCGGGTGGGTGGGTGCCAATGTCAAACCCTGATACACACACCAGTTTACCGAATTGAGACTCACCCTCGTGCAAGTGAGTCACTATTCGGGAAACTGGTGTGGGTGTGTGTGAAAGTCATCCTACATACACACAGACACAAAATAAAAGATGCTTTATGCGCACACACGTGGTCACAGTGTTATTGTAAACAGTATGCGTGTGCACGTTGACAATATGAATGACACATGCACTAAGCATACCGGGCATGGGAGACGAATACCCACAATTCCGCAGAGAATTGTGAATTCCGAGAGAGAGAAGAACCATTGGCTCAGTTGTGATTACAGTATATGATGCTCGGTATCAAAACAAGAAGCGCATGCGTGCCACATGATACTCGTACTGTATATCAAAACTTACTCTTTTTTTAAGTCAAAATTTATTTAAAAAATTTTGCTCGTATTGCGGAAAGCTCACGATCCGAGGTTCCACTGTATTCGTTTAATAAATAGCTTTTATACTATAAAACATCAAAAGATCTAGGCTGCGTTTCCCGTACAACGATGTACAGTAGCTCTTTGCTTAACCACCATTGTATGATGCAACATTGAAGAAACTAACTATAACTAGTCACGACTGTTTCCCAACACCATAGTACCTGTGTCGCACTTCCATCGTTAAAACCATGTTGGTTTAATCGGTCGTTCTTCTTCTTCTTCGATATAATGGCGGAGTAGTGCCATAGGCACATATCGCCCCCCACTGTAAAGTTTTCAATGCGCTTTCGCAGCGACGTTACGTAGAAGTGGTGTAATAATGTCACGAACGCAACATTCATTATTTGTACAATAAAACATATATATGCATACACCGTTTATATGTGCTTTTTTCGGATAACAAAGTCTATAACTGTTAGTTATATTTCATTTGACCTCATTTTTTATTTGGTATTGATACATCAGTACAATTAAAATAAAAATAAATTATGGGTTTTGAAAATGCTGGGATTGTGTTGTGAACACCTGTTACCTATTTTGCTCAAGATCATTTCCTATATAAGTCCCTTTACATACAGCCATGGTTTAATGAGAGTTGATGTGAAAAAAAAAAAATTACTAAAAAAGAGCTTGCAGTTCTTTTGGAGGAGGTGGGAAACAATCAAATCTGGCTTTCCTCCAAATTAAAAAACACAGTTACAAATTCTGACAAAAAAAAAATTGGAATGAAATCGCACAAAAAATTAATGCTTCTGGAAATGGGTATGAGAGAAGCCCAGAGGAAGTCAGAAACAAGTGGAGGGACTTTGCAAGTGTGACCAAACAAGCAAGTCCAGTGGTGGCCTGAAACTGAACCCCTCCAAAAGCTGCTATGTAATTGTAGTTACTGCAATTCTCCACAACATTGCAGTCAAGGAAAATGTCCCGCGTTTTGATGAGGAAGAGGGGGGTCTTTCTGGTGCTGCTGTGGATGAGGAAGATGACACTTCTGATGAGGATGATGATCCTTCGAACACACATCCTGCAGGAGCAGGTCAGACAACTGTTAATTCAGAATATGTTTGGTTAGTTTTTTTTTCTCACAGTTTGGATTCTGTATTTTTTTGTTTAAATGAATCTCGAATGAACTTGTTGTCATGCACACTCAATCCACGACCGGCACTAGGACCCGGAAGTAGAGCGGTCATGAATCAGGAAGTATAAAAGGAGTAAATAAACCATAGCAGAACGCTCAGTCATTGAGTTCGGCCCATGTCGGTTCGTGCTGCGATCAACCAAACCGTGAGTACTCACCAAATTTGGGTTATTGCTTTCTGCTATTGTGTGTGCATTTACAGGACGCGGGTTAAATTTGTGTTTTTCCCTTGCTCACCCTTTGTGAGAGTCCTTATACTAAATCGCGGGGATATCCTACCTACTCGCTTCTCTCCGCGTTTGGGTTCACCATCCACGCTACATTGGGCTAACAGCTAAAGCTACGTCTTCTGGTCCCTCAGGTTAGTACATCCGTGACACGTGTGTTAATAAATATTTTGTTTATTTGCCTTCATGGTTTCCCCCTGCAGACGTACTTTAAATACTTTTGCAAACAAGTAGGCTATATATATATATATATATATATATATATATATATATATATATATATATATATATATATATATATATATATATATATATATATATATATATATATATATAAACCTACGAATAGTCCATATTCTACTTCTGAGAGCACAACACAAAACCACATGCTTATTTATACCATTGTTGTTGAAGTATTTGGGTGCATATATATATATATATATATATATATATATATATATATATATATATATATATATATATATATAGTGTATAAAGTTTTACTCTTCTTAGTGTTTAACACTTTTGCACTGTATATGTTGAATACGTGAACAGTACAGATAACATTCATTATAAGTGAAAACCTCTAACATACTACTAAAAATTTCTCTTTGGGTATGTTTTAACAAAGATACTCACTTAAAAACTCACCTTTTCTTCGTACAAATGAAACCAAGGCTGTGTTCCAACCGGCATGAATAATGCTTCCGTAGGGCACTTCAAAGGGAGAATAATTGCAATAGTACCGCTGTTATATCATTTCAAAGTGAATTTGTAATCAAAATAACCGAAAAATTAATAACCTAATATCTGAGCACCAAAACATTAAGTTTTCCAAATCGCTCAAACTGGTTGGGAAAATTTTTAAAACTACAGTAATAGGGCATAAGGTCATTAACTGTGAATAGAACACACCCAGCCGCGGCAAGGAACTATGCTTCTAACCACAGGTCGAAGGCTGTAGTTCCAACCACGTAAGTTTGCGACGCTGTTTGCGAATGGTCGTTTGAACTATGGTTTCGAGAAACACCGAATTGTTGAACTATTGCCGCTTTTCCACTGCATAGTACGGCACAGCATGGTTCAGTACAGCTCACTTTGGTTCGGCTCAGTTCAGCTCGGTTTGCGCTTCCACTGCAGTTTACAGGAAGACACATTCTCGGCATGTGGATGTTTTTAAATTCAAATTCAAATTCAAATCAAATTCAAATTTTATTTGTCACATACACAGTCATACACAGTACGATATGCAGTGAAATGTTTACACGACCGCCAGTGACCTTAAAAAGAGAATTAAATCTTATAGTAAGAAATAAATATGAATAAAAGAAATATGATAGGAAAATTAAAACTTAACTAGAATAAAAATAGAAATAAAAATAGAAGTATAAATAAAAATAGAAGTATAGCTGTACATAAAATAGAAATAAAAATAGAAATATACTGTACAATAGAAATTTTCTTTTTAAATTGAAATTTAGTGGGGGAAGTATGGTGTGCAAGTACAGTATGCATAGAAAAAGTGTCTTATTAAGGTGCCTTATTAAAGTGTCTTTGTGCAAAGGTCCAGAATGTAAACATAAACATGTGAGTTCCGATGTAAGTGTAGATGTGCATAAAAGTGTCCATAGTGTCCATTGATGTTAACAGGTGGTATTAGTTTTGTGTTTGTGGTGTGAATGTGGTATGGTTGAGAGACCTTATTGCCTGCGGGAAGAAGCTCCTCCTCATTCTCTCTTTGTTGGCCTTCAGGGAGCGGAAGCGCTTTCCTGACCGCAACAGAGAGAACAGTCCACTGTTGGGATGGCTGAGGTCCTTCACGATCTTCCTGGCCTTGGTCCAGCACCGCTTGGTGTAGATTGAGTGCAGGTCAGGGAGCTTGGTGCAGATGATGCGCTCAGCTGAACGCACCACCCTCTGTAGAGCTCGTCTGTCCTGCATGGTGCTGTTCCCGAACCAGGTCGTGATGTTTCCTGTCAGGATGCTCTCTATGGTGCAGGAGTAGAAATTCCTGAGCACCTTGGAGGGTAGTCTGAAGTCTCTCAAACGTCTGAGGTGGTACAGACGCTGCCAGGTCCTGCGTGATGTGAACACGAGGTATCTGAAGCTGTCCACTCTCTCCACTGGGCTCCTGTTGATGACGGGGCTCTGGTAGGTCCTCTCCTGCTTTGTACTAAAGTCAACTATCAGCTCCTTTGTCTTACTGACGTTCAGGAGGAGATTGTTCCTCTGGCACCAGTTCTCCAGATTTCCAATCTCCTCCAAGTAGGCCGACTCATCGTTGTTCGTGATCAGGCCAACCACGACAGTGTCGTCATCAACTTGATGAGGGCGGTGGAGTTGGTAGTGGCCACGCAGTCGTAGGTGTATAAAGAGTACAGCAGGGGGCTCAGAACACAACCCTGGGGGGCTCCAGTGCTGAGAGTGAGGGAGGCTGAGACATGACCGCCCATCCTTACTGCCTGTGGTCTGCCAGTTAGGAAGTTGGAGATCCACTGACACATAGATGAGCTGAGTCCCAGGTGCTCCAGCTTGGTGGTGAGTATGGAGGGAATTATGGTATTAAATGCAGAGCTGTAGTCGATGAAGAGCATTTTCACATAATTTCCCCTCTTAGTGTCCAGGTGAGTGAGTGATGTGTGGAGGAGATGAGAGATGGCATCGTCTGTGGAACGGTTTGAACGATAAGCGAACTGTAGTGGGTCGAGTGTGTCCGGGAGTGAAGAGATGATGAAGTCTCTGACCAGGCGTTCAAAGCACTTCATCACTACTGAGGTGAGGGCTACAGGGCGATAGTCATTGAGGGAAGCAGGATGTGGTTTCTTTGGAACAGGAACAATGATGGACTCTTTGAAGCATGTGGGGATCACCGACTGAGATAAAGAGATGTTGAATATCTCAGTGAACACAGGTGCTAGCTGGTCTGGGCAGGCTCTGAGGATACGGCCTGAGATGCCGTCTGGTCCTGCTGCTTTCCTGGTATTCACTCCCTTGAAGGCTCTCCTCATGTCGTGCTCGGAAATGATTAGCGTGTTTCCGGTACTGGCAGTGTCTTCCTGTCTGCAGCTGCTAGCGCCGTTAGCATTAGCGCCGCTAGCATTAGCATCGCTAGCGTCTTTAGCTGCAGCCTCGAAGCGATCATAGAAGGTGTTCAGCTCGTCTGCCAGAGTCGCGTCCGTGTTCATCATACCGGATGTTGGTGCTTTATAATCCGTTATTGTTCTCAGTCCCTGCCACAGGCTCCTAGAGTCACTCTGTTGGAGCTGTGACACTAGTTTCCTTCCGTAGCGCTGCTTCGCCTCTTTCAACGCCTTCCGGACGTTGTATGACGCAGCCTTGTATGGTTCCATGTCCCCCGACGCAAGTCCCGTGTTGTAGGCAGCGGTGCGAGATCTCAGAGCGTCGCGGATGGTTTTATCCACCCACGGCTTCTGGTTGGGAAACGTTCTGATAGTCTGTTTCTCTACAGTATCATCCGCTAGCTTCCCAATGAATCCCACAACCGCTTCCGTAAACACGCTGACGTCATCGGAGCCGTTTCTGAACATGTCCCAGTCTGCGTCATCGAGTGCGTCCTGTAACGCGGCCACCGATTGGTCCGTCCAGCGCACGACCTTCCTCTGAACCGGAACTTCCTGTTTCAGCCTTTGTTTATATTTTGGCATGAAGAAGATGGCGGCATGGTCGGATTTTCCAAACGCTGGACGAGATTGTGCCTTGTAACCGTCTTTGACCGTAGTATAACAATGGTCCAGTGTCCTTTCACCCCTGGTGGGGCAGGTGATATGCTGATGAAAGTTCGGCGCTGTGCGTTTGAGGTTGGCACTATTAAAGTCCCCCGCCACAATGAGCGCAGCATCCTGGTGCTGTTTCTGGTGCTGTGTGAGCGCCTCATGCAGCTCGCATAAAGCAGTGTCCGCCAACAGCAAGACGAAGGAGTTTGTTTCAAAAGAGGCTGATGGCAGCCAAAGAAAATTTTTGGTTAATACAAAAAGATGTGTCCGATCCTTCGCTCGCTGTTCTAAATAATAATAATAATATATCAGTGACCAGCAGAGTTTACACGTCACGTTTTGGTAACAGTTTGGCGCGCTTGGAACATCGGCTGAGGTGGTACAAAAAAAAGGACCAGGTACCAGGTACTGTTCCCAGTGGAAAACCCCCCAAAAGTGAGCTGAACTGAACCGTATCGTGCCGTACTATGCAGTGGAAAAGCACCATATATTGGTAACGATGGAACTTGCGCCCATAGTTGGCTAACAATGCTTTTGGGAAACGTACCCCTGGTTAGCTACCTGGCTCACTTAGTCCTCTAATGGCCTACCTGTAAAGGTTAGGTGACGAGCTATGAACAAAAGTTATCTCCAAGGGTTTTTCTTCTCACCATTTGATCGTTATCACATTGTCTTCATTTGAAGTGTGAAAAAAGTAAATGTACCGAAAAAGCCAGAGATCCTAACTGTCTCTACTGTGTCAGGCATTTCTACTGCTGGGTGCCTGACGTTTAGATCTTCAGCAGGAATCTGTTGTATGTTCACTGCCCCATGAAGTTCAATTATTTAATCTTTGCACATAATTTGTTTACAGTTATCTGGGTTTAAATGCATTATTATTTTTACTTAAGCATATGGTTTAATAATACTCAAAAAAGTACTCTTACAGTATGTCATCTACAGAATTACTGAGTTATAAACATAGGTAGTTACTTCCTTCCCTGCTCTTCAGACTGAAGAACAAGGTACCAATAATCGGATTCAGAATCAGCTTCTGAGCTGTTAAATTTGATTTCAAACTAGCTGTCAATCATTATAGATGGCACATAATGTATGTAACAGGACACTCATTGTTCTAGTGTGGATACTTGTCTTTGAGTGAGAAAGTATCTCGATCTATGTTTAATGGCCTGTCTGATTACACAACAAGAGACACAAAGCTGAGTCCCCCTCTCTCTCTCTCTCAAAATCTCTCTCTTGCTTTTGCTTCTCATAAATATTTAGGGTTTTCCAAACAAACAAGCCGACTATTAATTTAAAAATTCCTGCGATTCTATCAATTCAGTTGCCAAGGGCACGGGCTAAGTGAAGACAAACACAAATAAAAAGCTTCTCCAGCCTATTATGTGGTTGTGAAACATAAATAATGAATGTTTCAAAGAATCAAAATAAAAAAGTTTGAATTAAAGAAAATGCAGCAGAAAGTGAAATAAGGAAAAAGTGAAATGATTTTGTAGCTGGTAACTTTTTATAGACACTTTTAGACAAATAAGAGTTGCTCTTTGGTTACAAGATCATGATTCCTTGATCATTTAAAAAATAATCTTAAAAAGTGTAGATTTAGAAAGTGTAGATTTAATCTGTGACCAACAATTTGCACATTACCAGTAGCTTTAGTTAAACTTTTAAGTATATTTTTAATTTTATGCCAATATTTAGCATAACTGATAGACATCTATGAACATATCCATCCCTCACAATTATGATCCTGTCCACACACCTCACAATTATGATCAACAATATTATACTCAGATATGCAGTCAATTTATGAGGGATTATGTTGCTGTGTGCGATATCCGCTCTTTGGCCTGCTCCTTATATTACACTCAGAGAACAGGTAAGCTCCTGTCTTTTCTGTTGAGCATGCCAATAATCAAGGCTAAACTCCCTCAGAAAGAAGGATATTCATCCTGCTGTAGGCCCATTATGAGACCACAGAAATCCTGAGCCCTGCACTGATCCATGCGCTCATTACACACTCGCTCTGTTCCAATCACACACACAGCCAGTCTTGAGCCAGTGTCAGACTCACACTGCACAAAAACTAGTGGTCTGTGATTAATGAGATAAGAGATGTGCATCGGTGACTGTGGCTCTGGCAGTACGATAAGGGCCTGGTGGATTTGAAAGTGTGAAACAAATAGGAAATTTTAGGTGTCTTAGTGAGTTACGCCAATCTCATGTGGAGTAGTCCACAAACATACAATTTCTCTCGGGAGACCGACTGGGTTTGTTTACACCATAGATAGTTTTAATGAAGTGACCACTGAGAGACATTTTACTTTAAGACAAAAAAATGCTCAATAATTTGCTCACACCATTTCAAGAAGAACAGAAAATAGCAAATGATCTCACCAGTCAGAGAGAGAGAGAGAGAGAGAGAGAGAGACAACAACCAAAAGAAATGGAGAAAGGGAGACTCACGATCAGGCCATTTAGTGTTGCTCTGGGTGCTGTGTTCGCAGTTTACTTTACTCATTTCTCCTATAAACAAACACACAACCTAGTGCATCCTGAGAGCCTCCATATATTACCCACAAGGCTCGAAGGTAGGGGTGGCAGTCCCATGGGTAAGGCGACAGGAGCATTATGCAGTTTCTATTATTCTTTGTCTACTTAGTGTAGGACTACTGACCCAAACTCTTATCCCTGTGCTTTGCCCCTTATTCTCTGCCAGATGCCTGATGTATGCTTCCCTACTGCTAATATTCTCTTGTGGTACTGTATACCTCTGGCTTACCTCTGGGGAGAGGTAAAAAGAGGGGAGGCCGGGAAAAGTAAAGAAGCAGTAATTACATACTGTAAAGCTAAGAGTTCCTTTGAAAATCAAAGGAATGAAGGTTATCTAACATGGACTTGTGTTTGAATAAATATTCTGGTTTGGTCGTAAATGCATATAGACAACACAATTAAGGTTGGACATGTGGGTTAAAGTCAGCTGGAATGATCAGGAAAAGCATTTTCAGTGCCCATGGTAACTGGAAGATGGCAAAAGTTTGAATCATACCTGTGATCTGATAAACAATGCTAACCATATCATTCTCACAAAGTCATAGTCACTGCATTGGATGGCCTGTATAATAAGGTCGAATAGGTCTGACTAGTCCACCACACATGGGGCCCAGCGGGCAAAGAGTCCAAGGTAATCATATTGGCCTCCAATCCCATGAGTTCCCATTTTGTCCAAGTATCCATGGAATGTGCCAGACAAATAAATCCACTCCACAAAGCTCACACCCTGCTGTGACACACCCAGTGTCCTCGTGCTAGACCCCACATCACACCCCCAGAGGACCTGTGGAACCACACCCCAAGGAGGTGTGCTGCCCCAATGGCAGAAAGGAAACTCAAAACTATTTGCTTTTAATGTTAATGGATTTAATATTATGGCTGATTGGTTTATATAAGACAAAGTTAGCCTAGTGGGTGGAGGAGTGTTTTGCTGAGAAAGCAACAGCTTGGGTGGAGCCTGGCAGGAGATGTGCTATCAGACATTGGATGCTTTGGAAACGGAATGGGAGGTCAATGTTTGATCAGCTGTGCAGTCTGTGAGTCCTAATTGTTTCACAAAGCATGCTAATTGCTTCTCATCTGCTCCCTTTAAATGTCAGCACTCCCTGTAGTCTCTGTGTGATTCACCAGGCCATGAAAATCCAAACAGGCTGAGTAATTCTGAGCTTTGAGGGTGGAAAGGGAAAGGCAAAAGGCAAGGTGTGGGTCAAGAGAGAGAGAGAGAGAGAGAGAGGGAGATTGGTCATGGTGTTTGTTTGGAATTGTTCCACCCACGCTTTGTACACTAGAGTGACCCTGGTGGTCAGTAGCCCCCTGGCTGTGCCCCTCCATCCCTCTGTTCTCTGGGAAGGTCAGTTCACCATGCTAGTCCGCCAGCAGTCAGAAAAAGCAATTATAAATAGTCCGTCAGCTGCTGCCAACAGCAGTGCTAGGTCATGCGCTAAATGACCAATCATGTATTTGAGTGTTTAAGTGGCTTTTGCTTGAGTGTGAATGCTTTTTATGTGGGACAAAACCACTTGGAAAGTCATTATCAAATCACAGAGGCTTAGCTGCTTGTTAAATGTTAAGAAATGCTTGTCTCACTCACTGCAGTAAAAAAAGAAGTATATAATTTCACATTAAGTTAGAAAAATGCAGAAAAAGCTTTAGTATAACTAGATTATAGCTGTAGCCTAGGGTGCCAATCATCTTTTACATCTCAATTTCCCATACACAACCTAGCACTGGCAGAGAAGGTGTATTTGTTTAAGCTGTAAGCATATTTGTGATCAGCAGTAATATTATGGGTACAGTAGAATGGAATATGGTTAGGCTCTAGTCCACAGAAACAGAAGCCTGTGGTGTCGCTGGCCCACTGGGTATAGCAGGTGGCTGTAATATGAGAGAAGACCCCTTCTGACTAGCCTGCTGTTCACAATGGAGTTTCAGATCCAGCTTTGTGTAAGTATTGTTTCTTTTCCTTTCCCCACTGAATTATTCTTACTCTTTTAAAGGTGCCTCAATTTTCTTAAAATGTTGTGCTATGTAGGACCCAACAACAAATTCAATGTTCTGTCTTTATGTGACATAGATCTGATTTTTTTCCAGGATTGGGTAGAAACAAAATCCAGTCATTTCAAATTAGACCAGGAAAACTTTGAACTTAGTGATTTTCCCAAGAGTTTCCCAAGATATGAATATGCACATGAAAGTGTTTTTAGGGAATAGTTGCATTGTAATGTAGCTAAATAGTACCAGCACATTGCACATTTTAGACCATATCTGTTATGTTTGTCAATTAATATTAGTATTCTGGTGGCTGGCATACAAACTAATTTAGCTAAATGACAATTTCCCCTCTGTTAATCGGTCATCCGACCAAGGGATTGATTTGTGACAATCGATCTGAAGGACGCATACTTTCATAAAGAAATATTGCCACAACACAGGAGGTTCCTGAGGTTCGCTTTCGGGGGGGCAAAGCTTACCAGTATCGGGTCCTTCCATTTGTCTCAGGAGCTAGCGCTTCGACATCAGGATGTCGTCCTAGCTCATCTTCGTTCCTAAGGATTGAGACTCAACGCCATGATAAGCGTGCACTTTCCTGTTCAGAGGACAACATTATTGGGGTGTCACATGGGATTCGAGCGTAATGCGGGCACAGCTGTCTCCCGCTCATGTCGAATCCATTCTCAACACCCTCAAGGAAATCAAGCTAGACCAGAAACTGACTGTTCATCACTTTCAGAGATCTTTAGCTCTCATGGCAGCTGCATCCACGGTCATACCTTTGGGCCTTCTGCACATGAGAGCATTTTCAGTTGTGGTTAAGAACCAGAGTATTTCACTCAAGGGCCAATCCCCAGAGGCAAATAAGGGTTATGTGCCAGGGGCTTTCCCTTTCTATGTGGTTCAGACCCTGGTTTCTGACTCTGGGTCCCACTCTAAGTCTGTCTTGTTGACGCAAGATGCTAATGACAGATGCTTCCCTCACGGGCTGGGGTGCGGTCTTAGATGGCCGTCCAGCCCAAGGGAGCTGGAGAGGTAATTTTCTCGCGTGGCACATCAATTGCCTCGAAATGATGGCTCTATTTCTGGCCCTAAAGCACTACCTCCAGCAGTGAGAGGCTACCATGTCCTAGTGTGGGTGGACAGCACTACAGTAGTCTCATATATAAATCGCCAGGGCGGACTGCGCTCACGTCGCTTGAACAAGCCAGAGCACTAGGTTCTGCTTTGGGCACAGGACTAGTTCCTGTCCCTCAGGGCGATTTACATTCCAGGGCATGTGGAGCAGATTTGCTGTCCAGTCAAGCTCTGACACACGAGGAATGGAAACTCCACCCCGAAGTAGTCAGTCAATCTGGGAGAGATTTCATGTAGCAGATGTGGACCACTTTGCCTCGCAAGAAACAGCGTATGTTCCCTTTACTACTCTCTGACTCTTCCAGCTCTCCTGGGTCTGGACACGCCTTTATGCGTTTCCCCCGATAGCTCTGCTCCTGGGAGTTCTGGCGAGGGTCGTCAACAGGCTTGCGCCTCTTACTGATAGTGCACCGTTGGCCGACCAGAGTGTGGTTCTCAGATCTAATATCTCTCCTCGATGGCTCACCGCTGATGATTCCAGTGAGGAGGGATCTTCTGTCTCAGGCGCAGGGTACAAAGCTCGTTCATGAGCTGTCCTCTCACGGAGATCAAAGGGGCGGCATTCTCCCTTTTTAAAGTCTCTGCGGCGCATCACATCGCCCCGCTCTTGTGCCACTGTCTCTCATAAAATGATTCCAAGATGGCGCCGGTGAGGTCGCTGCTCCGACCTACTTTTCTTTGTTGTTGTATTTTAAAGTAATTTCCAGTAACTTTAAACCGGCAAAATCACCACCATTGAGTACATTAGGTATGATAGAGACACTCTTGTTTCTATTGGTATACAATGTACTCACAATTCGACGTTTTTAACACCAGATCCGAGCTGGCCGAGTGAGATCCTGAGGGAGAACAATGGACTCGACGCGAAGTGGCGGCCCCGAGGAAAACGAGCCGGCGTCAGGAACAGGCTGAGAGCCCATGCACAACACACACCTCTGCCTAGCATCCTGCTCGCCAACGTCCAGT
This sequence comes from Channallabes apus, assembly GCA_030522415.1. Taxonomy (NCBI): domain Eukaryota; kingdom Metazoa; phylum Chordata; class Actinopteri; order Siluriformes; family Clariidae; genus Channallabes; species Channallabes apus. The sequence continues at coordinate 28,106,829 of CM060110.1, forward strand.
CACTGGAGAACAAACTCGATGACCTCAGGGCCAGAATAAAGTTCATTCGAGACTGCGACCTTCTCTGCTTCACCGAGACATGGCTGAACCCAGCGGTGCCAGACCAGCCGAGATCTTCTCGGTTCACCGCATGGACAGGACGCGGGACTCGGGGAAGTCAAGGGGAGGCGGCGTGTGTTTAATGGTGAACAACAGCTGGTGCAACAGCGCGAGCGTTGTTCCTCTTACATGCTCCTGCACACCAAATCTGTAAATACTGTCCATCATGTGTCGTCCTTTTTATCTTCCCCGGGAGTTCACATCGGTCATAATCAGTGCCGTTTATATCCCACCACAAGCGGACACAGACATTGCCTTAAGCGAGCTGCATGAGGCGCTCACACAGCACCAGACACAGCACCTGGACGCTGCTGAACTTTCATCAGCACATCACCTGGCCCACCAGGGGTGATAGGACACTAGATCATTGTTATACAACGGTCAAGGACGGCTACAAGGCACAATCTCGTCCAGCGGTTGGTAAATCCGACCACGCCGCCATCTTCCTCATGCCAAAATACAAACAAAGGCTGAAACAGGAAGTTCCGGTTCAGAGGGAGGTCGCGCGCTGGACGGACCAATCGGTGGCCGCGTTACAGGACGCACTTGATGACGCAGACTGGGACATGTTCAGAAACAGCTCCGATGATGAAGTCAGCATGTTTATGGAAGCGGTTGTGGGATTTTTTGGTAAGCTAGCGGATGATACGGTGGAGAAAAAGACTGTCAGAACGTTTCCCAACCAGAAGCCGTGGGTGGATAAAACCATCCGCAACGCTCTGAGATCTCGCACCACTGCCTACAACACGGGACTTGCGTCGAGGGACATGGAACCATACAAGGCTGCGTCATACAATGTCCGGAAGGCGGTGAAAGAGGCAAAGCAGCGCTACGGGAGGAAACTAGAGTCACAGCTTCAACAGAGTGACTCTAGGAGCCTGTGGCAGGGACTGAGAGCAATCACGGATTATAAAGCACCAACATCCGGTATGATGAACGCAGACGCGACTCTGGCAGACGAGCTCAACACTTTCTACGCTCGCTTCGAGGCTGCAGCTAAAGACGATAGCGATGCTAATGCTAGCGGCGCTAATGCTAACGGCGTTAATGCTAACGGCGCTAATGCTAGCACCGCTAACGGCTGCAGACAGGAAGACACTGCCAGCACCGGAAACGCGCTAATCATCTCCGAGCACGACGTGAGGAGAGCCTTCAGGCAAGTGAACACCAGGAAAGCAGCAGGACCAGACGGCATCTCAGGCCATATTCTCAGAGCCTGCGCAGACCAGCTAGCACCTGTGTTCACTGAGATATTCAACATCTCTTTATCTCAGTCGGTGATTTCCACATGCTTCAAAGAGTCCATCATTGTTCCTGTCCCGAAGAAACCACATCCTGCTTCTCTCAACGATTATCGCCCTGTAGCCCTCACATCAGTAGTGATGAAGTGCTTTGAGCGCCTGGTCAGAGACGTCATCATTTCTTCACTACCCGACACACTGGACACTGCAGTTTGCATACCGTCAGAACCGCTCCACAGACGATGCAATCTCTCATCTACTCCATACATCACTCACTCACCTGGACACTAGGAAGGGGAATTATGTTAAAATGCTGTTCATCGACTACAGCTCTGCATTTAATACCATAATTCCCTCCACACTCACCAGCTGGAGCACCTGGGACTCAGCTCATCTATGTGTCTGTGGATCTCCAACTTCCTGACTGGAGACCACAGGCAGTATGGATGGGCGGACACGTCTCAGCCTCACTGACTCTCAGCACTGGAGCCCCCCAGGGTTGTGTTCTGAGCCCCCTGCTGTACTCCTTGTACACCCACGACTGCGTGGCCACTACCAACTCCACCGCCATCATCAAGTTTGCTGACGACACCGTCGTGGTGGGCCTGATCACCAACAATGATGAGTCGGCCTACCTAGAGGAGATTGGAAATCTGGAGAACTGGTGCCAGAGGAACAATCTCCTCCTGAACGTCAGCAAGACAAAGGAGCTGATAGTGGACTCCAGTACAAAGCAGGAGAGGAACTACCAGACCCCCATCATCAACAAGAGCCCAGTGGAGAGAGTGGACAGCTTCAGATACCTCGGTGTTCACATCACGCAGGACCTGTCATGGTCCTGTCACATCAACACTGTGGTGAAAAAGGCCCGACAGCGTCTCTACCACCTCAGACGCTTGAGAGACTTCAGATTGCCCTCTATGGTGCTCAGGAATTTCTACTCCTGTACCATAGAGAGCATCCTGACGGGTAACATCACGACCTGGTTTGGAAACAGCACCATGCAGGACAGACGAGCTCTACAGAGGGTGGTGCGATCAGCTGAGCGCATCATCCGCACCGAGCTCCCTGACCTGCACTCAATCTACAGCAAGCGGTGCTGGACCAAAGCCAGGAAGATCGTGAAGGACCTCAGCCACCCCAACAATGGACTGTTTTCTCTGTTGCGGTCTGGGAACCGATCCTGAGGACTGAGGAGGAGCTTCTTCCCGCAGGCGATAAGGTCTCTCAATCACACCACCACACAGAATTAACAACATCTTTTTAAACTCCCAACATTGACTGGACGATCATGGACACATTCATACACACTCACACTACATATTTATATATCTGGACCATTGCACAAGCCACTTTAATAAGTCACTTTTTATGCATATTTGCACAACCACTGCCACTTATACAAACTATATTTTGTAATATTTTTTATATTGCCCTTGTACAGTTAATTTAAATTATTAAATTTATTTTCTTTAGTATTTCTTTTTATTCATATTTATTCCTTACATACAAGTTTTTATTTTATTTATTAATGTCAGTGGCGGTCGTATAAGCATTTCACTGCATTTCGTACTGTGTATGACTGTGTATGTGACAAATAAAATTTTTATTTGATTTGAATTTGAAAATCCACCGTGTTGCAAAGTCCAGCTTCCCAACAGTCAGTCCCCGAGCTCCACTCCACGCAGGGAGAAGCCCGGGATCATTAGCGGCGATAGCTCACCAGCCGTGCCTGATTCCGCGGCCCTGCTCCTTCACATACTGTACCTAATGGGGGGGAGGCCGCCTAACTAGTGAGCGAGGAGTGAGCGAGGAGCGATATCAATTTGGGTGCACGCCCATCTCAGGCGCACGCTGTGACACTCTGTAAGTAAGCAAAGTAAACAAAGCTAGTTGGCATAACTAGGTTATGTTTGGGAAAATGGTATCGGATCGGTACGTGGACTCAAATACTCGCCGATTCGGATGCCAGATTTTTTGTGGTATCGGCAGCATTTCCGATACTAGTATTGGAATCGGAACAACCCTACTTTCGAACCACTAGAGTCAGCGCCTGTTAGGTTTCTGACTCTTAAGAAGGTTTTTCTCATGGCCGTTACTTCTCTTAAGAGGATTGGAGATATGCAGGTTTTGTCAGTCACTCCATCCTGCCTAGACTTTGCCCCTGGGCTAGTCAAAGCTATTCTGCATCCTCAACCGAACAATCTTCCGAAAGTTCCATTCTCAACCATGCACCCAGTTGTTCTTGAAGCATTCTGTCCTCCGCCTTTTACAGTTTCAGAGCAGGAAAGACTTCACTTACTGTGCCCAGTACGTGCTCTTCAGATTTACGTCCACCGCACCAGGCAGTGGCATAAGTCAGAGAAGCTTTTCATATGCTACGGGGCCCGCCACCGGTGGGCCACTACACAAACGTTGTCACATTGGGTGAGAGATGCTATTGCCCTAGCCTATGAGCTGCGTGGTCTCACTTCGCCTCTAGGAGTCAGGGCTCATTAGACCAGGGGGATTTCCTCATCTATTGCGCTGGCAAGAGATGTCCCCCTGCAGCAAGTGTGTGATGCGGCAGGTTGGGCCTCTCCACACACATTTATCAAATTTTATAGTCTGGATGTTCATGCTACTCCGGGCTCACGGGTCCTCGAGTCAGCTTCCCAGAGCTAGCTCTGAGACCTCCTTGGCCTTTGTGCGCACACGCTACACAACCCTGGGGGTCCAGACATTTGCAGTGCGGCGGCGTTGATATTCTCGTTCCCATAGCGTTTTCACGCAGCATCGAGTGTAGCTTTTTGAAAGGGAACGTCTCGGGTTAATTTTTTCTGTAACCCTGTTCCCTGAAAAAGTGGGAACGAGATGCTGCGCTCCAATGCCGCACTGCTTATGTGACTGGACGTCCATTCAGACAAAATTGATCTGAGGAATCACTCCTGACCGAGGTTATATAGGCAAATTTGGTTTGATTCACAACCGGCAACACAGAAAGATATTCCCATAGCGTTTTCACGCAGACGTTCACTCTGTGATTATCAAACAGAAAGATTATTTGGGTGACAACAAAAGAAGTGAAACATAGCATAAACAAGGCATAAGATACTAGCTTCCGGAGACTGGTTAGGTGCTCATGTGGTACACAAATGAAAGAAGATGCTCCTAACAACAACTCATTATGTGAATAATTATTGTATGTGTATAGCCACTGTCTCTTGTGTGGCGATCAAACAGTGGTGCTCAGTCAACCCACCTTTGAAGTCTCTGGGGTGAATCGTATCGTCCCGCTCACATTCCACTCTGCCATCAATCCTCTTTTTACACTTTTTTTATAATTTAGTACACCTAAAGTATATGGCTGTGTGTGTACTAACGTACATACCTGACAGTAATTAATACAATTTTAGTATATATTTAATGTATTATAAGTAGGGTTGTGTACCGAACACCGGTGCAAAGACAGCACCAGTACCTATAGAACCGGTATGTACCAGACCGAAACAGAACGCGAATTTCGGTGCATCATTTCGGTGCCACTTAAATGCCTGAACTGTCGATTGAAATATTTGTTCTCTAGATTCATATATTTTTGTAGATTAATAGTTTATTAGATTAAATTAAAGAAATTAAAAGCACAAATCATCCGGAAATGAGAGACCATCCGACATACGCGTGAATGCAGTTACACTCGCTCTGACGGCAGCAGGCGGTCTACCGATAGCTTAGCATGCTAAATTAAACAACTTTCGTTAAAATGGCTAAAACTAAACGGTCGAAAGTGTGGCTGTATTTCACAAGAAAGGATTCCGGCACCGCGACGTGCAGCAAATGTTTCACAGCAGTTGCTGCGTGTAAAGGCAGAAACATGTCAAATCTAATGAAACATTCGAGGGCAGATGGAATAAAGTTAAAAGTAGAGGGAGGCACCGTGTTTTCTTGTGGACAACAGCTGGCGCTATCGGTGTGGACGACCCTCAGTCCCAGTCATACTAACTGTAGCAAAAAGGAGTCACCAATTACAGTATGATGCCGACAGCAGCCATTCCGCAGGTTAGTAGTAGGATAATGTAACGTTAATAGCAAAATGCAAATCTTGCATTCATGCTAACAAATAGTCAAACGATTTGTAAAATACTTATGTAACATGGATTCTGTTTATAATTATGGCTTTCCACCCTGTACTAGTCGTACTACACCAGGGACCTCCATTTACCATTGCAAAGAAGGCTATGCATGTCCTGTGCAGGGCAATAAGGCAAACAGAAAAGGCAAATACAGTGGTGTGAAAAACTATTTGCCCCCTTCCTGATTTCTTATTCTTTTGCATGTTTGTCACACTTAAATGTTTCTGCTCATCAAAAACCGTTAACTATTAGTCAAAGATAACATAATTGAACACAAAATGCAGTTTTTAAATGAAGGTTTACATTATTAAGGGAGAAAAAAAACTCCAAATCTACATGGCCCTGTGTGAAAAAGTGATTGCCCCCCTTGTTAAAAAATAACTTAACTGTGGTTTATCACACCTGAGTTAAATTTCTGTAGTCACCCCCAGGCCTGATTACTGCCACACCTGTTCCAATCAAGAAATCACTTAAATAGGAGCTACCTGACACAGAGAAGTAGACCAAAAGCACCTCAAAAGCTAGACATCATGCCAAGATCCAAAGAAATTCAGGAACAAATGAGAACAAAAGTAATTGAGATCTATCAGTCTGGTAAAGGCTATAAAGCCATTTCTAAAGCTTTGGGCCTCCAGCGAACCAGAGTGAGAGCCATTATCCACAAATGGCAAAAACATGGAACAGTGGTGAACCTTCCCAGGAGTGGCCGGCCGACCAAAATTACCCCAAGAGTGCAGAGACAACTCAACCGAGAGGCCACAAAAGACCCCAGGACAACATCTAAAGAACTGCAGGCCTCACTTGCCTCAATTAAGGTCAGTGTTCACAACTCCACCATAAGAAAGAGACTGGGCAAAAACGACATGCATGGCAGATTTCCAAGGCGCAAACCACTTTTAAGCAAAAAGAACATTAAGGCTCGTCTCAATTTTGCTAAAAAACATCTCAATGATTGCCAAGACTTTTGGGAAAATACCTTGTGGACCGACGAGACAAAAGTTGAACTTTTTGGAAGGTGCGTGTCCCGTTACATCTGGTGTAAAAGTAACACAGCATTTCAGAAAAAGAACATCATACCAACAGTAAAATATGGTGGTGGTAGTGTGATGGTCTGGGGTTGTTTTGCTGCTTCTGGACCTGGAAGGCTTGCTGTGATAGATGGAACCATGAATTCTACTGTCTACCAAAAAATCCTGAAGAAGAATGTCCGGCCATCTGTTCGTCAACTCAAGCTGAAGCGATCTTGGGTGCTGCAGCAGGACAATGACCCAAAACACACCAGCAAATCCACCTCTGAATGGCTGAAGAAAAACAAAATGAAGACTTTGGAGTCGCCTAGTCAAAGTCCTGTCCTGAATCCTATTGAGATGTTGTGGCATGACCTTAAAAAGGCGGTTCATGCTAGAAAACCCTCAAATAAAGCTGAATTACAACAATTCTGCAAAGATGAGTGGGCCAAAATTCCTCCAGAGCGCTGTAAAAGACTCGTTGCAAGTTATCGCAAACGCTTGATTGCAGTTATTGCTGCTAAGGGTGGCCCAACCAGTTATTAGGTTCAGGGGGCAATTACGTTTTCACACAGGGCCATGTAGGTTTGGATTTTTTTTCTCCCTAAATAATAAAACCCCTCATTTAAAAACTGCATTTTGTGTTTACTTGTGTTATCTTTGACTAATAGTTAAATGTGTTTGATGATCAGAAACATTTTGTGTGACAAACATGCAAAAGAATAAGAAATCAGGAGGGGGCAAATAGTTTTTCACACCACTGTATGGTGAAATTTCTGCAAAAGAATTGCTAAAATTTGAAGCTTACATATTCATATATACTTTAAACTTTTAATATATTGTTCAATTTTAAGCATAACATTTTTTGTTCAATAAAAATTTATTTTTGAGTCATCCACTATAATTTTAATTATAGTAATTAAACACTATAATTTTGTGGCTTAAAAGTATCGGTTCAGGCACCGTTTTGGCACCGGTACCGTTTTCAAAGTATCGATTTGGCACCGGTATCGAAAAAAAACCAAACGATACCCAACCATAATTATAAGTACATTACAGCTATTTTTACTGTATTACGAATACATGATTAATATACTATGAGTATATTCGTATTGCAGCAGTAGCATGCTGTTATACTTCTGGCCAATTACAAATACTAAAAAAGTACACTTTGTGGTTAATACAAATATACTTTATTGTATCACACAGTACACACAACCTTCTATACTACAGTATTGCAAATGTATTACCAGTACATTAAAGGTGTTTAGGATAATTTACAAATGCTAAATGTATTTCCTACACTATAACATGTTTTTGAAACACATTACATCAGTAATTATGAGGCAGATTTTATTCATGAGTTCAACAGATTTAATTTGCACAAGGTTACAAAAAAGTACCACTATAGTTTATTTGTGTTCAACAAAAGTCAGGTTGTCTTACAAACACACAAACTAAAATATAAACTGGTGTGTGAACACAGACAGACATTAGTATTAGAATCTACAGGTACAGTATTAGTTTAAACCTGGGGTGTGAACACAGACAGACATTAGTATTAGAATCTACAGGTACAGTATTAGTTTAAACCTGGTGTGTTGATTCTATTACACAGAGACTGAAAACAGGCCGAGAGCTACGGAGCCATTATACCACAAGCAAAGTACATAAGATTTAGTAATAACACATTAGACAATACATTCTATAGATTAAAGTATGTACTTAATGACAAATTATCTAACAAAAAACCGTTAAATTTACCTTGTGCCGATGAAAATAAAATATTAACGATACGAACAAACGCACGCGATGATGCAGCTTCAGCCGTTAATTCAAACTAGAAGTGGAGAACTGGGGAGCCAATCAGAGAACGGACAGTCCGAATCTGCCCGCCTCCAGCCTCTGATTGGCTGGTGGGCGCAACAATTCTAGTCTCCGGTTGGCTGGAATAGTCGCAAAGTTTTACAACCCTGCTGCAGTTTGTGTGTCGCTTTATGACAGTGAGCGGACAGAAGAGTGCAAACATAAATTATCTTGAACGGGCAAAAGTGATTTTCAGCACGCAAGAACGAGTTTGAGGGTGCGCGGGAGGGAGAGAGGTTCAGCGGCAAAATAGAGTCTAAAAGCGCGCGCACGAGAGAGTAGTGCACTAAATATAAGTACATATTAATAAGTACATTTAAATTTAACTGATAATATACTGAGACTACCCTATATTAAAATTGTATTCTAATGTATACTTTCTGTACATTTGTACAATGATTATTTCGAGCATATTTAAAAAAAATATACCAAAAATATATTGAAAAACAAGTCTAAATACGTATACTTTAGAAATTAGACCAACCTTTCACTTAAAGTATATTTTCCAATAATATTTTTTTGGAAAGTGTACTATAATACAATTATTTTTAAGTATATTTAAAGTTTAATTCCAAAATTTGGTAAAAGCATGATGTTAGTATACTTTTTATATATTAACTGATGGTACAATTTTTTGTTAGTATATTTGCAATGTATTATCAAGGATTTCAACATATTTGTAATACACTAAAGTGTATTTTTTTTCCACTGGGGCACCCTGTGTGCTGCTGACTACACAGCGTCTACTGAGCCTCGACCCACGGTCCCGCGACATTCACCATGATGGCTCATGTGCCATACTGCTTACACATGGTGTACTGTAACTTCACTAAGATTGCATTCATGCAAACTCCTCGAAAGACAGCCAGCAACCATGTAAGGGACGGTGAGTGTGCTGGAATGCGCATTAAACACACTTTCTTTGGGACAAGACAAGAAAAGAATAGTACTTGCCAAGACTACTCCTCATTTCGAGAAAACCGGCTCCTCTGCTGTTGCCACGGAGTCAGAGTCACAAGTCAGAGTCTTCCTGGCCAGCCATAAGAACCAGTTCATATGCTGGGTAAAAGTTAACATGGCACCACTTCCGACACTGCTTGACACTGGGAGTGCAGTAGTGTCACTTGTGTTCATGGCAATCATGGCGTTGGAGGTGTGATCATCATGGATGAGGAATACTTAGTCATAACACCTGAATTGCCTGTGCCTCTACTCCTAGGTCATGACTGTCCCGACTTATGTATGGAACTGGAGAACCGCACTCAGAAAAAACATCAGATCCCTCTACACCAGTGGTTCTCAAACTTTTTCTGTCATTCCCCACTTAAGGGGGTGAGCGAATTTTCAAGCCCCACTTGTCAACAAAATAATAACGAAATCGGCCAAGTTTACTGTTTATTGAAATATCAATTCCTAAACCAATACGATCAAACACCACCAAGTTAAAAAAAGATAAAATACACGTGCAATTGTTACAAGGCTTACGTTGTCACTTATCTTTGCATAATTGACCCCATGTTTTTTAGCTGCTCAGCAATCGTTTGTAGTTTTTTTTGCACTGGCCAATTCTGTATGCAACTTTGAATGAAGCCATTTGTGCTTTGCTGTCCACTGATTCAGATTTTACCATTCGATTCTCCTGCTGTCTGTATTCTGCCAGCTTTCTTTCAAAGACGTCCAGTGGTTTATTAACGTGACGGGAGTGTGTTGTCTCTAAGTGTCTTCCTAATTTGTTGGGTCTCATGCGGTCTGCTGCCAGCAGTTTAAGACACAAAACACACACGAGTCTCTCTTCTGCCCCCACCATCCCCACCATGAATCCAAGCTGAAGATAGGCTTCATTAGGGGTGGGAGATATGACCAAAATCTTCTATCACGGTAGAAGCAATTTTCTAACTCAATAACGATATTTATCACAATATAGCAATTTGTATCTGAAAATGCATAAATAAAAATGAAAACACAAAGAGATTGTTTTACATAATTTTATTTTTTTATGTAATTTTATTTAAACTGTGAATTGCTGAGGTTTGCCGCATTTTTTTTACTTTGGCCATATTCGTTTGGAAGCTTGGATTTCAGATGATAGAAAAGGTTTGACGTGTTTCCACCAATTGTTAAAACAGTGCACTTGTGTACCTCACAAATCACGTTCGTCTCATTCATATCACTTTTCTTCTACCCAAACCAATTCCACACCACAGACGAGGCACCTTTTTCTTTACAATCTCCTCTTTGTTGGTTTCGTCACATGTAAGTAAACTCACTGCTGCTGCAGCGTCTTCTTCCATTGTCGAAGTGTATGTGAAGCCAAACACATCAAAAGTGGGACGAAACCATGGCACCCGATTGAACCGAATATCTGCGCAAATACAGCGCAGCACGACTATCTGGATAGCGCAGTGATGATCTGGTTTATTTGCGCAGCCCGGTGGCTCGCGCAGCGCCGCTCAAATCACAAACCTGCGCGACTCACTGTGTTTTTATTTAAAAACAATTTATTTAAAATGTCAGGACTGTTTAATATTGTTTCCGCCTTGCTATGCCTGGTTTGTATGTGCGCATCCCAGCGGGGTAAGATGCATTTTGATGGTCGGCGCCGTTTATTTCTGTCAGAGTCGCGCAGCGCTGCCCAGTGGGTCGCGCAGGTTTGTGATTCGAGCAGCGCAGCTCAAGTTTGTCCGACGTTAAACCGTTATTGTTCCACTATGGTTCCACTTTTTCTCCCGGCCCACAACTGATGTTATTTTAAATTTACTTGTATTAATGATCCATTTATTTGTGTGTGATTGTTTAGTTTGAGCGTACGCTCTTCATTATCAATAAAGAAAAGCATGAATTACAATAGGTACTTTCCTGTTATTTTCCACTAATTTCCTCCCGTTCATTGCGCCCCACCTGTCATGTCTGTATTCCCCACTAGTGGGGCGCGCCCCACACTTTGAGAACCACTGCTCTACACAAATGTCTCAATATCTCAGCAGGTAAAAAAGATGGCAGTTTCTCCCAGTTGCAACACTAAGATCCAAGATTAAAAAATCAAGTGATAGCTGTAGGGGTGAAGTCGGAGAGGCCTCGCAGTGTACCTAACAAGGGGGTGGGCCAACTAAACTCACCTGGGCTGGAGGCTCATCAGATGACACCATCTGCACCCACCATGAGGCCCATAAAAGGGTCTCTTTGCTTCCATCCACTGAGTAGAGAAAATATCTGTGCATTTTATCTGTGCATAAAATTTCCAAGTAAAGTAGAGTATTAAGGTTTAGTTGGCATAACTTGATAACAACTTGTTAATCAAATATACTTAAGTACAGTTGACTTAAAATCATTATTTGAGTTAACTTTCTATTAGTGTTCACATTACTAGGAAAAAGTGAGGAAACCGATTGCCTTAAAATTTCCAAGTAAAGTAGAGTATTAATGTTTAGTTGGCATAACTTAACACAACATGTAGGGACACTTGTTAATCAAGTATGCTTAAGTACTGTTGACTTAAAATCATTATTTGAGTTAACTTTCTATTAGTGCTCACATTTGTAACGGTTAACCCCTAGATGGCGCCAGAGCGCCGTTTGTTTTTGGGTTATGTTTGTTTTGTAGTTTTGGTTATGTTGGACTTTACTTCGTTTCCCAGTCTGCACCTCGGCCAGGTGACGTAAGAAGCTCACCTGAACCGAGGAAGAGCTAATTATGTTTGATTATGTTTGTTATAAAGAGCCTGGCTGAACTCCAGTCAGGCGTCTAGCATTTGTCTTAGTTGTTTAGTTTGTGTTGGAGTGACCAGTTTTGTTTATGTTTGCATTTAATCAAAATAAAAGAACTTTGTTTAACCGTCAGCTCGCCTCTGCGATCATGCCACGCAAACACGCCAGACACAGACACCTGAGGAGTAAGGAACGTGACAGAATGCTAGACCTACCAAGTGGCATGGCGGAGGATTTCCCCCGGAACTATTTTTGGGGGGGCGCTGGAACGATCTCGCCCGAGCTGGCGGAATGGCTGGAGGACAGCGAGGAAGAGAGGTATGGCGGATGGGATTACTGCTGGCTGGAGAACGTCGAGGTAGATATATACCAGAGCTGGAAGTACAACCAGCTGGCAAGACAGGAGCAGTTGCGGGAGAGCAGCGAGGAGAGAGAGAGAGACACACCACAGAGCTGGGAGGGCTGCAGGCTCGCCATTCGGCGGACGCCATTCAGGGGTGACGCAACACGGGGTCACGTGGTTCCCCGCACCGGCCGGAAGAGAAGGTCGAGGAAGCCCAAGTACGGCGGTGACGCGGGGGAGAGAAAACCTCAGGCGGAGCAGCAGCAGAGAGAGGAGAACAAGCTCATGTGGTGGATTCCGGAGCGAGTGCGAGAAATGCAGGAGCAGGTGAAGGAGCTCCAGCGGATGATCCTCCACTTCGAGGAGAGCCGCGAAGCGGGCTCGGAGCTTTCTCCTCCCTCGCCAACGCTCAGCAGCCAGGCGTGTCAGCAGCCGCTGACCCACGCACCCGTTCTGCCGCCGCCTTCCGGCTTTGAGGACAGCGAGCTAGCGTGTCAGCAGCCGCTGATCCACGCACCCGTTCTTCCGCCGCCTCCCGGCTTTGAGGACAGCGCGCTAGCGTGTCAGCAGCCGCTGATCCACGCACCCGTTCTGCGGATGCCTTCCGGCTTTGAGGACAGCGAGCTAGCGTGTCAGCAGCCGCTGACTCACGCACCCGTTCTACTGCCACCTCCCGGCTTTGAGGATGACGTTGAGCCGTCGAGCGCAGTGCACGCTCCAACGCCGCTGTCGAGCGCAGTGCACGCTCCAACGCATTCGTCGAGCGCAGTGCACGCTCCAACGCCGCTGTCGAGCGCAGTGCACGCTCCAACGCCGTCGTCGAGCTCAGAGCCAGCTCAGTCGTCGCGGTCGAGCTCAGAGCCAGCTCCAGCGCCGCCGTCGAGCTCAGAGCCAACTCCAGCGCCGTCGAGCTCAATGCCGTCCCCAGCGCGGCAGCCTCCAAGCACGTCTCCAGCGCGTCGGCAGCCGCCGAGCACGTCTCCAGCTCGGCGGCAGCCGCCGAGCACATCTCCAGCGCGGCGACAGCCGCCGAGCACGTCTCCAGCTCCGTCACCCAGCCTCCTGGTCAGGAGGCAAAAGGTAGAACATTGGGGCGGGTGTCCGGGGCCTCCGGTGATGCTCTGGAGGAGCATTTTTTGGTGGGGGATAATGTAACGGTTAACCCCTAGATGGCGCCAGAGCGCCGTTTGTTTTTGGGTTATGTTTGTTTTGTAGTTTTGGTTATGTTGGACTTTACTTCGTTTCCCAGTCTGCACCTCGGTCAGGTGACGTAAGAAGCTCACCTGAACCCGAGGAAGAGCTAATTATGTTTGATTATGTTTGTTATAAAGAGCCTGGTTGAACTCCAGTCAGGCGTCTAGCATTTGTCTTAGTTGTTTAGTTTGTGTTGGAGTGACCAGTTTTGTTTATGTTTGCATTTAATCAAAATAAAAGAACTTTGTTTAACTGTCAGCTCGCCTCCGCGATCATGCCACGCAAACACGCCCGACACAAACACCTGAGGAGTAAGGAACGTGACAACATTACTAAGAAAATATTAGGAAACCGATTGCCTTAAAAAAAACAAGTAAACATTACTCCAATAACTTAAGTGCGTCAATTGTTTATTACATTGTGGCATGGGCGGGGCGGTGGCTGACGACCATCATGCCTTTTGGGTGGTACTCTATGTGTCCACCCTGTTGGAGAAAGGTGTTTGGGTGTGTTGTGTGTGCTATCTCAGTGAAGGTGCTGCTCATGCCATACAGTGCTGAGATCTAATAAAATACTCCCAGCCATTGCATTGGGCAGCAACCAAGCTCACTCATCTCCAAGATCCCTTCTATCAGTTAAACAGAACTTGGAGAGACTAAGTAAGCTTAATTGCTGCTCAATGCAATGGCTGGGAGAAGTTTATTCACCACACAGTCACTGTATAGCATGAGAACTACATCCAATTCAGCCTTAGCATGAACCGGGGCACATTCAACAGGTCACACACACATATCTTAAAACACCCAACTTGGCAGAAGCCACTAACCCAAACAACTGTCCTGAAAAGGGTGAACGGACAGCAAAAACCCCGCAAAGCATGATGGTCGTCAGCCGCCGCCCCGCCCACGCTACAGTATAAAACACTGAGAATATATATCCACTGTCAGGAACAATTGAAATCTGACCCAAATCATCATTATTCTTACACATTTTAACCTAACATGTAACTTAAAACCGTAATGAAGCTTCAGATGTTAAAAACATCCTGCTGCTTCTTTCAACATCAGAAAATTGGCGCTAATTCACCCGTTCACGAGCTGAGCACGCACAAATTCTACTACGCATGCTCTCTTGCTTCTTGCTTCTTCTTCCTCCCTTTTTTTACTTCTTCATTATTCTTGGGTGCGCTGCTGCCTTTCACTGGTACAATAACGTCATTGCTTTATTTGTTGCTACTTATGTGTTGCAAGTAAGCATCACTAAAACTATTAAGTAAATTGTTTTACTCACCCTGCAAGTAAGTGTTACTCAACAAAACCTTGTAAGAAGTATAGCTTGAATTTTTTGAGTAAAGTTTACTATTTATATGCGAGTCAGCAAAGCAATTGGAATTTACAGTGTATGTTTCCGCAGACTCGACTATGTCCTAGTCCAACTCACCAATAAGAAAGCTGCCTGCCTCCCGCTCTTGCACATGCTCTACTGTCTCTGCCTGCATTGCCACCACTTGTCTCACCTGCATCTAATGAGCCTCAACCAACTGACCAGTGACATTCACCCAGATGGCTCACAAACCATACTGCTTACACTGAAAGTAACTTCACTAAGACTACATTTGTGTGAACTGTTTAAAAGTTCTTATTAAAAAAAGCTGTTTTTTTATGACTGTGACATCTGTTTTCCATGTGTGTTTTCCCTGTGTCAGACCCGTTACAGACCAACCAGGATGTTACCACCCAAGAGAACCCTTATGTCTCGTCCACCACGACCAAGGGGGCAGGAAGAACCTTTGCAGCTGGACAGGACTTGCGTCTCACCTGAGGAGTGACGGCACCGCCGAGTGGAAGGCTGATCACTGGCTTAAGAACTGTCCAGTAAAAGGAGGAGTCCTCTAGTACAGCTGGGAGCAGTATAGAAAAATACTCAAGAAAAGCTCTCAGACCAGCTACTACCCATATACCTCAGTTATGATCAACAGGCTTATCTGTTCCCAGCACGTTCAGACCGGAACTTGAGCAACGCCGCCTCAGCCAAAGTTCTGAGAATTCCCTTTCGGCCTGTGGAACCCCCACTCAAAGTATCACGACATCAAACTGATTTTTAGTAAATCTTTTTCCGTTTCTCTTCCTCCTTACCAACCATACGTCTACGCCATTGACCTGCTTCCAGGAATCACCCCTCGTAAAGGCCACCTATATTCTCTGACACCTAAGAAACAGGAGGCCATGAGTCCCTTGCAGCAGGTATCATTTGCCTCTTCTCCTTCCCTGTGGGGGCCGGATTCTTCTTCGTGGGCATAAATTGATTACAGCATTCTGAATGACATCACAATAAAGAACCATTTTTAGTCTTGTCATTGCCTCATTAAGATTTCAGATTGAGCCAGTGGAAGTCGACACCTCCAACATGGGGGTGGGAGTTATACTTTCCCAGAGGTCTTTGCATAACAACAAGCTTCAGCCCTGCTCTTTCTTCTCACAGTACTTAACCCCAGCTGAGATGATCTATGACATTGGTGATTGAGAGCTCCTAGCCATCAAACTGACCCTGGAGGACCACAAGAACCTCGAGTATCTACGGACTCAATGCTCAGGCCCGGTGGTCCCCTTTTTTACTTCTCCAGGATTAACACTAGAAGCGTCGCGCCAGTCTCACCTACTTTTAACGCGGTTCACCGGTCATTTGACCACCTATTGTTTTGAATGGGAAGCTGTCGCTGACACACAATGATCGCTAGATGGCGCTTTCACCCAAAGCAAATAGTTTAGCTCCAAGATCAACTTGCACTTGGGCAATGCACCATTCATTCCCGCGTTGATAATCAGCTGTATTAATTTTTTTCATATTCAACTGAGAAAACCTACTGCAGAGTCTCTAAGGGGAGTCACTAAGTCTGTACTTAATTTTATAACGTTTTAAGAAAATTAATTAGTTCGTTCATTCTATTTGAAGTTTCTGAACTTCTCGGATGTTTTTTTAGTGTGACAGTGCATTAGATTAGTTCTGAACTCGCTTCCGTAAAATTATCGCTAAAACAATGTAATGACCCCTACTGAGGATATAAAGCTTTATTATTGTGTTTGAATTAATCAGATCTACCACAGCAGATAATAAACTATGTTATGTCAAACCGAAGCAAACACCACAATTATGCCTCGTTTCGTTCGGTGTTGCTAGGCAACGGACCACGCGCCTATTCGGGAATGTGGAACTGTGGAAGTGATGTGTGACCACTCAGATCTAAACCAAAGATTTCGGTAACTACACTGGGAGTAACATCTGCATGGTGACACTAAACTGCTGAACAACGTCATTTTTCCGTTATGGTAACATAAGCACCTCGGATACCTGTCGCACCTTCTGTGGAAATATTACGCTACTGATACTAAATATAGAATATTTATTGAAACAAAAACTAATACCATTATAAAATATATAACGTATTGAAACACACATATATATATATATATATATATATATATATATATATATATATATATATATGAAACATATATATATGAAACAGGTTTAGACCTTTATGCAAACTATATTTCACTTAAATACACAGATTAAAACGTAAGAAGAATGGTGATGGGGACAAATGGAAGGAGGAAGGCAATCAGGAGACATCAGTTTTCGTTATTTTACAAAATCTGAATATATTCAGTAAATGTATGAATTATACTCAAAGTATCAAATCCAACTATGAAGCCTGATTTAATTGGTACAGTACCATCTAACATTTTATTTTCTATTTATTTTATGTTTTGCTGGCGAAATACATTTTAGACAGAGACGTCAGCTCGGTCTTGTTATTTTGTTTTAAAAACGCAAAACAGTCAATTCCCCCATCAGCGAAACGGGTTTGATAACTTCACACCTATTGTAAATGAAAGCATTACAGTAACTGGGGGGGTGCGGGTGTTCGGTTCAGTGCGCGCTGTCGCGTTGTATTCAGAGAATCGACTATATATTTGTTTGTTGCATTTCAGGAGGAGTATGTCTGCAGTTTTATCAATAAATCTGCTCATATCTGTGCGTGCATTTATCAGCCTTTTGATCAACGGCACTCACTTTCACTTTGCAAAAGGCAGTGTTTATTGTTTACTGTATATTTAAAGTGCATACACACACTCATCATGAAAGATCTTTTTTTTTACCTGAAATTTACCTGAAACTCTATGAGGTGCCGTATAGGGCTTAAATCAAACGTCACTCATGCACACACACATAAAACACTTGCATACACATATATGAAACTGTCACACATACATATATACTAGTACCTGCTCAAACAACTACAAAATGCGCGCACATACACCTATGAGACGCGCACATACACACAAACTCTCCATACACACACAACCGCACAGAGTAGCGAACTGTAGCGCTGTAGGGAACTAGTGAACAACAGATTTTCACTTTAGCGGAAAAGGGAATGAAAAATTATCAGTCATTACATATCGCTAGAGCATGAAAAAATTTAACTTGAAAATTTTTTTGTATATTTATTATAATCATTATCGAGGACGACATCATATAAATAGGACACAATAATTTACATTTCAACTTAATTTAGAAACCCTTAGTATTAATTGTTGTTGGTCACTGACTGGGAATCGAACTTCCACATGGCAGGCGAAACACCTACCACTGAGCCACCATTTTCTGTGAGTCATAAATGTATTAAATAAATATATTTTACAATGGTATTAGTTTTTGTTTCAATAAATATTCGATATTCATATCTGTGCGTGCGTTTATCAGCCTTTTGATCAACCTGAGATAGTTACATATACACACTGAATGACGCATAGATAGTATGCGCGATCCCTTGCGCCATCTGCTGAGAGAAATGAGAATCGCAGGTTGGAAAAGGCATGAAACATCATACCGCCTCGCAGCTGTCAGCAATTTCACGTAAATAAGAGCAAATTAGCTTTATACTGGCTTTTACTGGTGCGATTTTGAAAAATTAAGCATGCTGGGTGATTAAGCTCACAGATAAGGAAAAGTCATGAAAGGAGGGTCCAGGATTTTGATCGAGTATGGAGTATTTTTTTTTTCCCCACTGCGGTCAAATGACCGGTGCTCGGCGCTTCTAGTGTTAACTTCACCTTCTTCTACTGCCCAGGGTCCAAGAACTCAAAACCAGGTGCCAGCATGTGACACCTGTTTAATGCATAAACACATCAGCCAACGCTCACAGCGCTCTCCTCAGACCCTTACTGGTTACCCATTGCCCATGGTCTAACATTGCACTCAGACAGAAACACCTGTATTATGACCAAAGTGAATTGGTTCTCCAAGGCAGTATACTCTGTTCCTCTCCCTAAATTCCCTACTGCCAAAGAAATTGCAGAGTTCATGATCCTCCATATCTTCAGGCTACATGGCCTCCCCAGTGATATTGTGTCAGATCGAGTCCCGCAATTCACCTCTCTATTCTGGAAGGCGTTCTGTAAGCTCATTGGAGCCACGCCTAGTTCAATGCCCAGACTGAAAGAACAAACCAGGCACTCAAGGCTGGTTGAGAGATGCATGGCGTCCCGGGACGGCACTTTCTGGAGCAAGTACCCGACTTGAATTGAATACGCTCACAAATCCCGATCCTCATCATCTGCCGGGTTGTCTCATTTCCATTGTTGCTTTGGGTTACCAACCCAACTACCCTTGTTCCCAACCCTGGAAGTGGAGGCAGACGTTCTGTCAGAAAGACCATACTATGATCTACCAAGGCATACAAGAAACAGGAGACCATAAATGCGCTAAGGCTTTAAAGTAAAGGGAAGTCCAAAGAGTCAGAGATATCCCTCTGAGAACCATCTCCCGCAAACTCTCTCCACAATACATCAGCCCTTTACCAACCATCACCAAGATCGTCAATACTTGTTCCATGAGACTACATGTCAGGGCAACACCACCTTTCACGTCTCTCAGTTATTTTGCCTTGTCTCTTGCCCACTAAGTATCATGGCTCTGACCTCTGCATTCGCTTCCTTGACCACGTATTTATGTAACGATTTGGCTTTTTCATCAGACTGATTGAACTCACCGCACTGATCTACGCTTCCACTTCCTCGACCACATATTGGTCTAAAGTTTTGGCTTTGTTCTCACACTAACTGGTTATACATACATTTATACATTTATACATTTGCCCACGCCCCCTCCGTCAAAGAAACACTCTCACTTCTCAACAGTCAACCTTCTGCACCTGGATTCTTCATGCCAAGCCCAGCGCATGACAGAAATATTTATGTTTTATGTTTGCTCTGAAATCCTTTAATATATTATCTTTATTTAAATGGCCCTGAACCAGACATTGCCTCAAGCAATGCCACAATGTATCAAAGGGTTACAGTTAAAACTCAGTGCCAAAGATTTGGTGAAATGGCGTTATATTTAATACAACAACGCTAAAGTTCAAATGTTTGGGATTTCAAGCCATATTCTAGTGAGAGAGCAAATACAGCCATTATCATTAATGACAAACTATGTGTGAACATTGAGCACATTATGATTCAGTGTGGACTGCAAGGCAGAGGGACGAGCAGATACACAGATCGCACTGCCTGCCAGTCGCTCATGCCAGCCAGCAGACTCGCTGCTAATTAGCTTTCTTAATATTCACCCAAACAAACGCTGTCTGAACCCTGGCTACGGCCCAGTGCTTCCCAGTGCTTCTTTACGTCAAGGAGTAGAGTATGAGCCAGAATGCCAAAATGGGCTTAGTTGAGAAACATAGTAGGGGATTTAAAAAAAAAAAAAATAATAATAATAATAATAATAATAATATATATACCGGTCCTTCTCAAATAATTTGCATATTGGGATAAAGTTCATTATTTTCTGTAATGTTCTGATAAACATTAGACTTTCATATATTTTAGATTCATTACACACAACTGAAGTAGTTCAAGCCTTTTATTGTTTTAATATTGATGATTGTGGCATACAGCTCATGAAAACCCAAAATCCCTATCTCAAAAAATTAGCATATCATGAAAAGGTTCTCTAAACGAGCTATTAACCTAATCATCTGAATCAACTAATTAACTCTAAACACCTGCAAAAGATTCCTGAGGCTTTTAAAAACTCCCAGCCTGGTTCATTACTCAAAACCGCAATCATGGGTAAGACTGCCGACCTGACTGCTGTCCAGAAGGCCATCATTGACACCCTCAAGCAAGAGGGGTAAGACACAGAAAGAAATTTCTGATCAAATAGGCTGTTCCCAGAGTGCTGTATCAAGGCACCTCAGTGGGAAGTTTGTGGGAAGGAAAAAGTGTGGCAGAAAACGCTGCACAACGAGAAGAGGTGACCGGGCCCTGAGGAAGATTGTGGAGAAGGACCGATTCAAGACCTTGGGGGACCATCCTTGTAGAAACATCCAGAGCCACCGTGTACAGGCGTGTGCAGGAAATGGGCTACAGGTTGCAAATTTTGCATGTCATTCGGAAATCAAATCAAATTCAAATTTTATTTGTCACATACACAGTCATACACAGTATAATATGCAGTGAAATGCTTACACGACCGCCAGTGACCTTAAAAAGAAAATAAAAGCTTGTATGTAAAATAAATAGTCAATAAAAAGGAAATACTAAAGAAATAAATGTAACTATTAAAATTAACTGTACAATAAGGGCATAATAAAATATTGCAAAATATAGAAATATAGGGTAGAGTATATATGTATATAGAATTTAAAGTGTCAGTGGTTGTGCAAATATGCATGAAAGTGACTAATGAAAGTGACATGTGCAATTGTCCAGATGTATAAATATTTAGTGCAAGTGTGTATGAATGTGTCCATGATTGTCCAGTCAGTGTTGTGAGCTTAAAAAGATGTTATTAGTCCTGTGTGGAGGTGTGATTGAGAGACCTTATCGCCTGCGGGAAGAAGCTCCTCCTCAGCCTCTCTGTGTTGGCCTTTAGGGAGCGGAATCGCTTCCCAGACCGCAACAAAGAGAACAGTCCATTACTGGGGTGACTGAGGTCCTTCATGATCTTCCTGGCCTTAGTCCAGCACCGCTTGCTGTAGATCGAGTGCAGGTCAGGGAGCTCAGTGCGGATGATGCGCTCGGCTGATCGCACCACCCTCTGTAGAGCTCGTCTGTCCTGCATGGTGCTGTTTCCAAACCAGGTCGTGATGTTTCCCGTCAGGATGCTCTCTATGGTGCAGGAGTAGAAGTTCCTGAGCACCTTGGAGGGCAGTCTAAAGTCTCTCAAGCGTCTAAGGTGGTAGAGACGCTACCGGGCTTTTTTCACCACGGTGTTGATGTGACAGGACCATGACAGGTCCTGCGTGATGTGAACACCGAGGTATCTGAAGCTGTCCACTCTCTCCACTGGGCTCCTGTTGATGACGGGGGTCTGGTAGTTCCTCTCCTGCTTTGTACGAAAGTCCACTGTCAGCTCCTTTGTCTTACTGATGTTCAGGAGGAGATTGTTCCTCTGGCACCAGTTCTCCAGATTTCCAATCTCCTCTAGGTAGTCCGACTCATCATTGTTGGTGATCAGTCTGACCATGACGGTGTCATCAGCAAACTTGATGATGGAGGTAGAGTTGGTAGTGGCCACGCAGTCGTGGGTGTACAAAGAGTACAGCAGGGGGCTCAGAACACAACCCTGGGGGGCTCCAGTGCTGAGAGTGAGTGAGTGTAAATCAAGGTGCCAGAGTCTGGAGGAAGACTGGGGAGAGGGAGATGCCAAAATGCCACAAGTCCAGTGTCAAGTACCCACAGTCAGTGATGGTCTGGGGTGCCATGTCAGCTGCTGGTGTTGGTCCACTGTGTTTTATCAGGGGCAGGGTCAATGCAGCTAGCTATCAGGAGATTTTGGAGCACTTCATGCTTCCATCTGCTGAAAAGCTTTATGGAGATGAAGATTTCATTTTTCAACACGACCTGGCACCTGCTCACAGTGCCAAAACCACTGGTAAATGGTTTACTGACCATGGTACAGTATTACTGTGCTCCATTGGCCTGCCAACTCTCCTGACCTGAACCCCATAGAGAATCTGTGGGATATTGTGAAGAGAAAGTTGAGAGACACAAGACCCAACACTCTGGATGAGCTTAAGGCCGCTATCGAAGCATCTTGGGCCTCCATAACACCTCAGCAGTGCCACAGGCTGATTGCCTCCATTCCACGCCGCATTGAAGCAGTCATTTCTGCAAAAGGATTCCCGACCAAGTATTGAGTGCATAACTGAACATAATTATTTGATGGTTGACTTTTTTGTATTAAAAACACTTTTCTTTTATTGGTCGGATGAAATATGCTAATTTTTTGAGATAGGGATTTTGGGTTTTCATGAGCTGTATGTCACAATCATCAATATTAAAACAATAAAAGGCTTGAACTACTTCAGTTGTGTGTAATGAATCTAAAATATATGAAAGACTAATGTTTATCAGTACATTACAGAAAATAATGAACTTTATCCCAATATGCTAATTTTTTGAGAAGGACCTGTATATATATTTATTTTATTTATTTTTTGCTTGTTTCTGATACATTGTCTAAACATATAAACACAATTTCATTTTGTAGTCCATAAAAACTGATTAAGTATATGAATATATCTAGGATTGGTGTGATATGATGAAGACTAGAACAGAAGTTCTGTCATTGCTGCTTGCTTAAAAAGCTCTTTATCCCTTGTTCTTGCTTAAATTTTTTGTCTATAGAGACAGCTGGCATGTGTCCCTGTCATACTTTCTTAACTGTCCATAGTGTTTTACATCTAAATGAGCATTTTTTTGTTAATGTGCCTCTCTCCCCATTGTTCTGTAAGCATTTTTACATGAAACAAGCTAATAAAGGGTTAAAAAACAATAATTTATCACTGATAATACAATTTGTATTTTTATAAACTGCTTTACTAATTATTTAGATGTTATACCTTATGCTGCTCCGTAAGGTACATCAACATATATTAATGCTTTCCCGAACACCAGCAAAACTCTCACCTTTGTCAGTGGATGGTATTGCACTGTTTGCTTAATCTGGAATCTCTCAACAGAGATGGTAGTTGCTGATAACATCTAGACAGAGCAGCATGCTGGTAAAACTGTTGTAAGGTGGCAGAAATGCAGTATTTTGCTAAACTGAAAGGTTATAGGGAAATACAGAATTTATTTAGTTAATTTGAGTATTAACTATTTGCCTGAAAAAAGAGAAAAAAAAAAAAAAAAAAAAAAAAAAAAAAAATATATATATATATATATATATATATATATATATAAATTTTCAGGCAAAATTTATTTATTTATTTATTTATATTTGTAATTAATCAACATACACACAATATACTCAACACAGATAAGTAATTTCCTTGTCTTCTTTTAATAGTTCAATGTACAACCTTACAATACAATGTAAATATACAGGAAGAGAAGGGGTTCCAAACAGCACGTTTAAGGAGACTAAGAACCCTTAATTGCAATAAATTAACACTTAATTACCATTAAGTGTTAAAGAGTGTAATTACTTTTCACACATTAGTTGTTAAGAGTTGTGTTACTTTTTATACACTGTTAAGTCACTTTATTTTATAGTTTATTCTATAAAAATAGATTTGTTAAAAGAAACGTTTACCTGATATCACTATCAAGTAGTGCTGGGCGATATGTCAAAAAAGTAATCTCGATAATTTTTCCCCATATTGAACGGTAACGATATATATTTCGACATAAGCTGTTAATGCTGCCAGCTTCAAAAAGAGTATCCCAACAATGACTGAAGCCACAAAAATTAAAGGGTTCATTAAATTACATTTTAAAGTATAGTTTATTAACAAAAACAGATGACGGATTTGGCCTTAAAAATTAAGATACTATAGGCACATGCTCAGAATCTTTACAAGGCAAAGATTTTTATAAAAAAAAATACTTGTTTGTGATGATAAAAAGTATCTTGTGATGATAAATTACAATGTTTTGATATTTTTAAACAATAATGAGAAACAACATTTAGACCACACACACTAGGGCTGTCTTTTTATCCCACAAATCGGAGTTAAATGAAGGCTATTTCACACTGCCCCAATAAACTGACATAATGGCTTAAGCATGCAATGACAACAAAAATGGAATGAATTATGAGAAATTATCACGTTATTTATGTAGAACAGATGAATTACTCACTTTTTAAAACATTAACGCCATGTACGTAACATGCTTAATATATATATGCATATTTATTAAATAGCGTCAAGCAGGTCTAGACGATCATTTATTTATTTATATCTGCCTTTACAGCGCACAACCACACGCAAATTGGTGTTTGTTAGGGCAGTGTGAATACAACAGCATTTTCTAAATTATGCAGTCAAACATGATAGCCTTAAATGCTGTGAAATCGTAGGATATGTTATAAATCCTCATATGCTGTTTTAGCACTGAAAACTTTAACTTTAGTAGATGCTTAACTTACCAATGGCTAGATGCAGCTATCAATCTGGGCCAGGACAATTTCACTTTTACTGTATAGTTGGGTACCTGCTATGTGTTGTATAGTTCATAATTGCTTGGCCAGAATGGTTTAAGCCAGCAAAATAACGTTTTATTGATAAACTGCGCAGCTTTCGCCAACATGAACACTCCCGTTAGTAACGAGGCGAATAAGGAGCTAACTTCAGCCTCAGAGTGAGATGCTGCGCAATAAGAAGCCAAACGAATCGGAAGCTGCGAATAAGGAGCTAACTTCAGCCTCGTGTGCTTAGGGGCATCATATCTTTCGCCAGAAAGTTAGAAACGGCCTGGTTATATCCTTGCTCCTTTTGGAACACCTTTCATAAGGTGTAATGGCCACGAAAGACGACACGATCGATATCTGCTTTGGTACAGCCCCACTGCTAGCCCTGCTAGTTGACGGAGTAGCATCGGCCCGCATTTTCATGCTCTCATTGTGGTCGTTTTGGTGATGCGTTCATATAACGGAATTCGTGCTACCTTTTTTGTCGACATCTTTGGATAATAACTCGAGGTTCACTTTCCACTTTCCTGGTGTTTGCTTCGAAAAGGGCGGTAGGAAATTAACTTTGACGTGCACGGCACGCACAAGCTGCACGCTGATTGGCTGCTGTCATATTGTTCTGCTGTGTGATTAGCTCTTAGATTAATACATATGGAGCAAAAAATGTCTAGAGCCTATCATCGTTATTAAAATCAAATAAATCGCGATTCGATATGATATCGTTTATCGGCCCAGCCCTACTATCAAGTTTAGTAAACGCTTTTGTGACCATCTAATGGTTTCTTTTTTTTTTAGTTTTAAGAAAATTTTAGGCAAAATCCTCTTTTCATCATCCCAAATGTTAGGTGTGTCATCTGTATGAGTGGCTCACTACAAGTTTTCCAAGTAAAACTCCTTAACGAAGAAATACTGGGGAACATTTTTTTCCTACGATCATACTGTCTGCTCTAACCAAATCAGTACAAATGAACAAAATATGCAGGCTTACTGTATATGAATACAAGACTACTGTACTTTGAGTATGATGGCTGCTTAACATTCAATCATTCATCTTCAGTAACTGTTCTATCTGGGTCCATCATAGTGGATTCAAGGTCTAAATCTGCACAGGATGAAGGAATACACCTTGAATGGGATGTGGGAAGCTAGAAAGCTGATCAATAATGGATTGATCCTGGAAAGGTGATCAATAATAGATTGATTCTGGAAAGCTGATCAATATTCAGGTTTTGACCTATGATCCTAGAAAGCTGATTTACAATATAATGGAGTGATCCTGGAAAGCTAATCTATAATGGATTGATCTTGGAAAGCTGATCAATAATGGAAATCCATGGAAAGCGGATCAATAATTGATTGATCCTGGAAAGCAGTGGTAGCTCAGAGGACTAAGGCACTGAGTTACTGATCGGAAGATTGGCGGTCCGATCCCCAGCTCCACCAGGTTGACACTGTTGGGCCCTTGAGCAAGGCCCTTAACCCTATTTACTCCAGGGAGGGGCGGTGTATCATGGCTGACCCTTCACTCTAACCCCAGTTACGCTGGGATATTCGAAGAAAGAATTTCACTGTGCTGCAATGTATTTTGTCCAGAAGCGCAAATGCACATACACACGCGCACACACACAGTACATGCAATTTGGAAACACCAATTGGCCTACAATGCATCTGTTTGGACTAGGGGAGGAAACCGATGATTTGGAGAGAAAAAGACAATTCTACTGTACGAACCCCCACACTTAAGCACCCGAGCCACCTCAACCTTGATAAAGTAGTTCTGAATGAGTGAAATAACGAATGAATGAATACCTGATCACAACCATGTGCAAGTATTGCATAAGCAAAATCCATGATGTCATGATTACCCGAGGCATTGTACACGCGCCTTCCCCCTGGAGCGTCGGGAAATGTTTTCCTCGCGTGCAGTTGTAACAGGGAGGTAATATCTCCGGAGTTGAGGGCCTCGCGTCCAGACGAAACCCGACGAAATAAACATTTGTAAGAATGCTAATGAGCGCTTCCCGTTTGCACTGACAGCGCTAAAGCCGCGGCAATTACATTAGCATGAGCTACAAAATATGAGCTAGTTGACACGCGCAGTCGCGCGCCGAATGATGGAGGAGCCGCGCGCTTTTTTAATAAACGCGCCTCGCGCCCATAAAGAGCGGCTCCTAACTGCCTTTGTATCGAGCCGCTTCCGCCGCCGAGTCGCAGGGGAATTTATGTACAAATAATTACTTTTTAATAGCCTGTAATGCGATTTCCTGCCAAAGAAATATTCAAATGGTTTTCAAAAAGGCAAGCGCAGTACAGTATTTTATCAGCCCCGAGCTACAACTGGATGTGGAGAGAAAATAGAGACGGATTATTGTTTGCGCGGCAATTATTATACCGCTGTCCTCCTTGCTAAACCAGGCAGAGAAGAGGTTCAATCTGTAGTTTGTGCCATGTTGCATGCATTATTTGCCACTGGAGAGTGATCCTCACTTTGCTTGTGCACACACTACAGTCCATGGACTAATCAATGCACGTTCAATCCGTTTAATTTACTCAACGCATCAACCTTTTCTTTGTTAAATAGAAAACCAAACAGTGAATGAAACATTTAATTGCAAAAGAATTACTGTACTTTACTATTGAAGGTAGAATACAATACACCGCTAAAAAAAAAACATCTCTATGCTTCCACAGGGCTCAAATCTGTAATGGATCCAGAAAAGTTTTCAGCAACTCATCAGTACCACAATGAACTTGAAAGGAAGCTTGT
The DNA here is from genome assembly GCA_030522415.1 of Channallabes apus. Taxonomy (NCBI): domain Eukaryota; kingdom Metazoa; phylum Chordata; class Actinopteri; order Siluriformes; family Clariidae; genus Channallabes; species Channallabes apus. Next base: position 28,134,649 of record CM060110.1, read on the forward strand.
GCTTTACAAATACATGCAATACTTCTGGGAAACAACTGTTTTAAGGTCAGTGGGCACATCATTACCACCAGCATTCAAATAAAGGCACAGTAGTAGAACAGTCAAGAACAAATGATAATATTACCTGCACTCAGTTCTTTATGAGGCTCTAAGATGGAAATAAGATCACAGCTGCTGGATAATATTGCACTGCCGCATTAGTCGTACCAGAGAGTTTCTTAAAGCTGGTTCGCTGCAGTAAAAAGAAAGAAAGAAAGAAAACAAGGTTGAACATGGAAAAAAAATAATTTAATTAATTTATCTCCAGATCAGGGTTTTAGTTGATGTGTAGTCTAATCAGTGACTACTGGCCATGAGATGGGGACAAACCCTGACTGGGACACCAGTCAACCGCAGGGTTTGTCCACATACTGTATATTCATATACCTATAACTCATTTAGCAAAAATCCATGTACCAGCATGTTTTTGGGAGGTGAAAAGAAACACAAAAAAAAAACATGGAAATGAAGGGAAACCATTTCAGAGACAAATTTGTAAATACTGTATTCTTTGGATTCAGACGACACCCACAAACAAAGATATTAGTATGGCACACTGTAGCAGTGTTAAATTGAATCACAAAGCAGAATGGAAAGAACTGAGTGTTACCTTTACAGTTTAAAACAGTAAGGTGGCTATAGTGACCTGCGTTCTTTTATGTGCGCTTAATGAAGAGTTTATGGGTGGTTGAGAGCAAGGTAGCATTCATCTGCAAGTCACGTGACCCTCAAGGCAACGAGCTCTCAAAGCTTGTCCTTGGTAGACTTAATTGGCTTGGCGCTGTGTTGAATCTTCTCTCCTTCAATGCAAAGGTACAAAAGAAGCTGACAGATCACACTGTGTGTTAGAGAAAGAAAAAGACAGTTTGCAGAAGTAGAAGTGAAGAGTTATGCAATAGAGTTTCTTTCTTTTTTTTTCTTTTTTTTTGAGATTTCATATCATGTGTGATAGTACCAAAGAGCACCAATAAATCAGATTGCCGTCTCTATGCTGTTGGCCCTCATGAAATCCGCTGTCCGGCTCTGCAGACAAAGATGTCCCACAGTAGATCCTCTGCAAGCTTAGAGGCCTGAAGACTTCAAGATCAGCAGGGTATTTTTAATAATATGTGCAGAGATAGATGAGTATTTTGGGAAAAGGCATTTAAAACAAGCATTCAAACAAATACAAATATAATATTTCTAGCCATAATTCTCTGAGCTAAGGAAAATTGACAGTGTCAACTGAAACAGGGAAGAAATATGCACCTATCTATGTACCTTACTGGTTTAAGTGCTTAACACTGTGTGTGTGTGTGTGTGTGTGTGTGGTGGAGGTAGAAAGAGAGAGAGAGAGAGAAATAGCACAGCAATGCATTCTGAAGAGATGAGCCTCTTTGCAGTAGACCTCAGGGAGCCGAGAGAAGCACTCACTAACTGCGCGTCTTCCCCTTGGTCACACGAACCAATCAGACCCACAGGCTCACACTGTGCCCTATCCACCCAGCAAAGGGATGCAAAAGAGCCCCTAGCCTCCCCACTAGCAGTCAGTGCTCAGTTCTCAGTGTGCAATGCTTCAATGCTTAGTGTGTCTGTGTGTGTTGGGGGTGTGCGGTGGGGATGTGTTTATGTAAGTTCATGTTATTGAACGATATATAAGGGTAGGCCTTGTTGCCAAAATTTTGAATTACAATATTTTTAACCAGAAGCATTATGGCAGGAATGCAAAATAACTTATGTTCCCAGTATTCAATTAAAATGACCATGTAGATCAGTTCGCTCCCATTTTACAAATTATATATATGCTACATGCATATATATAAACAATATTTAATTGATGCAGAAAATACATTCTATTTAATATAAAGGAATGTGTCCATGAGTCTCTGTTTGTGAAATTGAAAGAGGGGAGAAATGAAAGAGAGAAAAAATGTGCACGTGTGTTTGTGCTCTTGTGCATTAGGAATGTCCTTGGCACCTGCACGTATGTGTGTATGTGTGTGTTTTTTTTTTGTGTGTGTGTGTGTGTGAGAGAGAGAGAGAGAGAGAGAGAGAGAGAGTGTGTAGAGAAGACCTGCAGCAGCAATGGCTTTGACAGGCTCATAATGGGGCTTTTTGTTGAGGCTGGTGTGGTGTAGAGGCCCCCTGCACATGGGCCTTATCTGAATCTCTCAGAGGAAGGAGAGAGAGGACGAGTAAAGGAAAGACATCCCCACTGAGGCTCATGCCCTTATCGTTCTGACAGCCGGCGCTTATAGGCGAGAAGAGTGCCAGTCAGATCATTTACAGGAACAGATTAATACTGGCCAATGAGTCACACACTTTCCTTTCTCTCAGACACACACATATACAGAGGCAGACACACTGCATGATGGTCCATCTATGACCACACTCCCCCACACTTGCAGTGCATAAAGACTCACAGCCAGTCCACATCTGACACCATAACCCTCCTTCTCTTCTCTCTTTCTCTTTTTACAATTTCATTTTCAGCAGGAAGTGTAGTTCAGAGTTCAGAGTCTCTCCCACACCACAGCATTCAGTTTGATGCCTTGCCAGAAACCTGGAACAAATGATTGGGTGCATTTCTATCATGGATGTGGTGTAAGGAAAACGCAGTGTATAAAGCCTGAACATCAGAGGACAATCAGATGCATGACTGTAAAAGATGGACTCCCACGTACAGAGACATATACCAAAGCATTTTTCACATCTTCACATCTATAGTGTTATTGCATGTCAGCTGCACTGCAGTTTGATTTCCTGTATTACCCAGGCTAGTAAATGTTGTCATAATACCAAACATTGGACTGTGACTGTGATACCAGATGTAATAATATGATTCTTGATACTAAAACAATACTTTCACCAAAAAAGAAAACAAATAAATACAGTATAAAAGAAGAAGTCCCATACACCCATATACACCCATACACACTGAAGAAGGAATGTAACCGAATATAAATATGTTAGTCAGATCAAACAGATTATGCATTCTAGATGGATACAGATTAGAAAAGATTAGGAGGTACCCTACTGTGATTTTTATTGTGGGAAACAAAACCAGATTCATTTGTTTAAAAATATTCTACTGTAAATATTCTACCCCCCCCCCCCCCCCCCCGCCAATCAGATTATTAATATTAATCTACAATATCCTTCTCTTTGGCGGTATGGTGGCTTAGTGCTTAGCACTGTCGCTTTGCACCTCCAGGTCCTGGGTTTGATTCCAATATCGGGTCTGTGTGCATGGATTCTGCATGTATTGGGATTTCTATGGGTTATCCAGTTTCCTCCCACAGTCCAAAGACATGCCTATTAGGCTAATTGGTATTCCCAAAAAAATGCGTGTGTGAATGTGCGTGCGAACTTTGACCGGAGGTCCAACCATTGTTGTACAAGATGGGAATAAATGCAATGGTCACCATTGGCCGCTATGTTCCCTTGTTGGACTACAAAGGTTCCTGGATGGATGGATGAATGGATCCTTCTTTTTGTAAAGGAAAAATCCCTTTTGAGACTTTTCTATTGTCCACATAGCACTGTTCAGTCACGACATGGGGGGTAAGTTGCTGTTAACTGAAAGTAAATTCCATCAATTCTTCTCAAAGCATGCACAGAAATGTTCATTACAGCCTAAAAATTGTATAAACAAAAACTGCACCATTGTGAGGGTACAAATAGAGCAATCAAGTGACAAAAAAGAAATGGGCGAGGCTGCACAGCATCCAGTTTCATTAAGAAGATCAGTCTGAGGTTTAAAGTTGTTAGAAAGTTGAGTGATCAAATTGTGGTGGTCACAAAGAAAGCTTACAGTGTCACAAGCCTCACTATACAGTACAGCAGTTACTATATATTTATCATAAGCTGAATATATTTACAGAGGTTTTTTGACTAAAATCAGTTTTATAATTATGGCGGCAGAACAACATAATCATTTAACCTGCTGTGTCTTTGCAGAGGTCAGGAAGCTTGTCAGCTCAATGCACATTGCTCATGTTGGCTGTTTTGCAGTAGGGGGATTATGACTTGTTCTGCATACTTGTTTTGTTGCGTTTGTTCACCGCCTGTCTAAATTTGCAAGGTAAGCATCAATTTTGACCAATCCTTACTTGAGTAATTCTGCACGTCAAAAAAAGTAAAGTAACTCTTTTTTTTTTTTTTTTTGGTTTAGAGATGTTTCTCACACATCTGAGTCAAATTAGCATACAGAATTTCACTTGCTTAAAGGCAGAACACAATATCAGCTTAGTGTTTCTCTATTTGAATGCAGCATCTACAGTATCAAATGTTAGAAACCCATTTGAAATGGTATTGAACTTAACTAATAATCCAAAAATATGTAATATATCTGGAAGTAATTAACCTCCATGGTCATTTTAAATTAGAGCTTAATTTTATAGTTGCATTCTTTTTATTTTATGCAAATCACAGCATCTTTCAATTATTAAGTCATTATTTACCTAAAATTTATAAATTATAGGTTATAATATGAATTAATTTGTCTTACATTCCGTTTGCATGCTCGTCAAGTTATGCTAATATTCTGATTGAGTATACACACACTATTGATGATGCATGACCACTCACAGTACATATAAGTGTGTGCTAATCTAAATCAAGCTTGATTTCATGAGACTCAATGCATACAATGATATACATCTTTGTTTTAACACACTTTGACTAAATTACTTCTGCACAACATTTTGTACTTTTTTTGTAACTGGAAAATTTAACAATGCTCAGTAAATATGCTACAAATACCACATTTTAAAATTTGTGCTCACGTGAAATATGTATGACGAATAAATATAATTAATTGTAAATGATGGTTAAAGTTTGTATGTTTATGTAATTAAGTACATTTACTGTAGTAAAATATGCATAATATCAATAAGTTAAAGCTACACAAGGCCTAAACATTTTTGTGTAAACAATTTTTCGTATTTATAACAGAAGCCTGTTGTGTTCTCAAATCAGGAGGTGTTGATTATTATTTTTCATAACAGCCTGTCTGTGACAGTTATTCTGTCTGTAACATAAATGACAGGTTCATATTTATGTCCTCATTCTAATACATTATCGCTCCTACAGTGACAGCTCATACACAGAGATGAGACACAGAGCAGACGGTCTGCATAATCTAAGACTAATGATTAATGAATTATTGAAAAATATAATGTTATTTAATAAAGCCAGTATGCAATCATTATATGGTAAAGCTTTCTGTAAGGACACATTTATGTAACGTTTATGATGGTCAGTCAGTAAGTTTTCTGCTGCAGCAGAACAGATTTAATTTTTGTTTTATAATTTCAAGAGAAAGAGAAAAGAGGCTGGTGTGGGAATGAATTTTAAAGTTGCTATAAAGCAGTGATAAAACCGATTTTTCACAGACATTTCACAAAATTAAATGTAACAATAAATGGCTGAAAAGTGTGACATGTCATATACTGTATGAACATGTTACAGTTGTCATTATTAGTAAAACCACTGTGCGATAAGAAGAAAGATGCACTTTGGGGCATATTGTTTTAAGAAAATAATCTACTTTTTTATCACATCACTCGGTTTGGATTATTTTCTTGTAACTGCACACCAAGTGGAATTGTTATTACTTCATTATTACATGAGGTGCCTAAAAGCAGCTCCTATACCTCAGAATCCTAAGACTTATTGTCTTTCCTCTTCACATCTTACACTTTTCTGCATTTTGCATCCATATGGCTCTCTCTCTCTCTCTCTCTCTCTCTCTCTCTCTCTCTCTCTCTCTCTCTCTTTCTTTCTCTCTTTTGGTCTCTAATGAATCATACAGAACTTTCCCTTCAAATAGAGATGATAAAGCCCCTCTGGCACAAACACATATTGCATGCATTCATCACTGCAGAGATTTAAGATTTGTCAGCTTGTACCCTACCAGCTTTAACCCCCATAGACACTCAGTAAAAGGTGTAATACATCTATAATTTAGGAGCCTTTGGTCTCTAGTCTCTGTGGATCATTTCAGGACATGTCCCTTGTCTCAAGTCTTTTGTCCCACCCTACACAGTGTGGCTGTCTCTGCGCTGTGAGGCTGCTGTCAGATAAAGGTACAGCTCTATTCAGCTAGAAATGATGTGTGAGAGAGGAGAGAGACAGACACACGGGCAGGCAGACAGGCAGGTGGGCCGTGGCAAAAGGGCAGATGGAGAGCTGAGTCCATATGCAGCGATTCACTCACATGTTGTCCAGCTGCCTAACATACAAACATTACTGCACACTCATTCACTTTCCCTCTTGCCCTCATACACAATCATACACAATCACAGACACACTATAAAGGCATCATCTAAAAGACTTTTTCTTTGGCAGAACCTTCTGTTTAAGAGGCTTTTAGAGTTTTAAACCCATAGTGCTTTTGTTTTATTATCATTTATATAAAGGACAATAAACTAAATTTAAATAGAAGAATAAATGTGCTAATGTTTGTGTGCTACACACACATACTGTACACACAGATAATTATTGATAATGTCAGAGTTATACCACCTTTGAAAAAACACACACATTTTCATAGCATTTAAAACATAAACTGCCACATGCTTTTAGAATTTTCCAAACTGTCCCAATGTGCCAATAAAGAAAGAAAGAAAGAAAGAAAAAACCAGACATCACACAAGAAAGTATTTCAAATGCTAGTAATGGCAAGAGATCACTATAGCTCCTGATGAATGAAACGAGCTCTTTATATGAGTTCTCCTACTTTATTTTACTCATAATTAAACATATTGTTTTGACATACTGCAAATTCATGAAACACATTATGCAAATTTTCAACATGCTTTCTCTGCATAAATTACTCCACTCTATAAATATAAAAACGAACAATTTGAGAGGTGTCTGGAAATTCACTCTCAGACAAGTAATGTGTAGTGGAAGCTTTTATTGTCCCATATCATAAGATAAATTGTGTTGTTTAGAGTCCTGAGTTGTTATGCTCTCCTCCTGCTTCACAAGTACTCATTTTATTGAATTAACACATTAAGGAAACCTTCATTCTGTATTTTGGGTGCAAAGTGAAAATACCAAAAATATAATCAAAATACAACACAAGACTACGATTTACTGTTATTTATTTATGAGTGACAAATTGACATCTAAAATTTAAATTGTTGATTCATGTCTATTTACCTTTACAGTAGTTTTAATGAGAGTTTAGTGAGTTGGCCAGACAATTTCTTTTATACCAAAGGATTTTTTTGTATCCTTATTTTTTTTGTCAACAAAAATAAATACTGTAATAAATAATACTGTACATTTATTATAATATTTTATTATTTCAGAATATGAAAAGAGAGGTGATAGGAAAATTAAGCTTCATAGGGGTCTTTGAAAAGTCCAGTACCTTAGCCTGTGTTCATCATCCCTATTTATTTTGTCTTTCTTAATCAGTCTCTTTCTATTCTTTTCAACCATACAGTTACAGCACTACTTTTTTTGTTTATTTCAAAATCAGTATGACACAGTTCCAACCTAATCATTTCCACAACAGTAAGAACAAATATTAATCTCAAAACTGTACTGTAGATGGGGCAGATTTTGTCTATTGAAGGGGCTGAGGTTTAAGCACAGGTACACAAAAGGCAAAGCATCTTTATCAGAATAGTTTTTCATCTTTATTTATTATCTTCCCCCCCCCCCCCCCCCCATTAAAAATATTTTTAGATTCTTAAATATTTAAAATGTTAATTGGAAAAGGTATTTTCTGTGTAATAGTTTATGTAAATATGCAAACAGAAACAAGAGTTTATGTTTTATTTTTTTTATTTAAGAGTTAGTTTTATTCAAACTTCAGCTTTAAGTTCATTCTCATGCTGTCCTGTGAGATGAAATAATTTAATAACCATCGCACAATATACTGTATCTCTTCAAGCAATGCACCTCGGGAAAAATACAGTGCGTCCATGTCTAAGATATAGTTACCTGAAGCGTCCTTAATATTGTGCAGTTTGTCATATGTTTTCCTTTAAATATATATTTGTTCCATCTTCAGGAAGAAGGGACCTCAAAAAAATTCACAAAAAACATGATGAAAGAATCAGCTTTAGGAATGCAGATGGGTTTCTATTCATTTGGTGATGAATGCTGGAAATTATCTTTATTCGAAGCCAAAACAAACTGCCTCTGTCTCAGGTGTTCCTGATGTGCATTGAGGATGCTATTCAGAAAAATGAAGATCTTGCCGTGTAGTTTTGTCCAAAGGCAGTATTGTGTCCAGAAATGTCTCCAGGATATGGTCAGTTAGGGTTGCCCTTGTCCTTTTTAAGATTCAATTACCATTCTTCTCTACTCTTCCCGTCCTACTCCATGTCCTCTTCATATTTCTCCATCTCTTTCTACCTCATCCAGTCTATGTTCTTATCCTTTACTTTCCACTACCAAAATACTCTACCTCTGCTTATTCTTATACCTCTTCATCTTACTGTGCTTCTTTCTTGTTCATTGTTTATCATTCAGTTTATTCAAATGTCACTCATTTTATATACACAGTGAAATGTTCAGAAGTGTTTGAACAGTTTAGCAAATTGCAGTTCCTCTGCTGTGTGCTTTACTAATCCAGCTGACATCAACTTGGAGGGAAAATGTAAATGAGTTAAGTGAAAGTATGAAGATTGTGAGCTGAAATGAAATGTGAACTGTACAGAGATTTGTCTGTTGTGCTGGGAAAAACAGTACATGTTTTTATTTGTGTGAAAACTATAAAAACTGTGTTAAACTACATAAACATTTTAGCTGGCTATTTAATCTTTTTATGATACTTTTGATTAATTTTTAAATAGATATCTTAATTTATTCTTAATAATAATAAGTAATATTTGCAATTATTTTTGTACTGGAACTATTATTATACAGTACAAGGCTGTTATTATATGGTATATTCGTATAAATGTTCGTGTTGTATAAATACTTACATATAAATCAAGATTTTGATTTAAATGTTTATACTTACAGTAATGCAAATATTTGTTGTAGTGTCTTTTTTTTTTTTTACTATCCAGTACTTTATTGTTTAGCCACGTAAATTAATAGGCCATACTAATTGGGTTTCCTTTTTTTATTTCTTTTTGGTATAAAGTGTAATATAAATTCAGCAATGAATTAAACCTATAATTAATTGTGGCGGCGGGGGGGGGGGGGGGGGGGTTTTAGGAGCTCAAATCCTATTTTTGTTGGGTTTTGATTTTTTTTAACTATAGTTTAAGTGTGGTTGGTATTTATCAAAAAAGGAAAAAGAAAAAGAAAAATAACTAAAACAAATTCTATGTGTAGTGTCATACCTTAAAAGCATCAGGATTCTTTTTGGATGCTTGGTGTGGTTGTGTGTATTTTCAATCTGTGTGTTTTTTCTAAACTGATTAGCTTTATTTAAGATGGGTGTTTTAAAAGTTTTAAGCAACATGTTTGAAGAAATGTTATGAATGTTATGAAAAAAATGTGTCAATAAGAAAAAGATTATCAGACAAGCTCAATTTTAATGTGTACAGTAGTTCCTAATTAATGTGTTAAAATACTGTACCTATAAATAAAAAAAAAAGTCACCCTCACCAATAAATAAATAAAAACACCATGAGCAGTGAAGAAGCTTGCTCGGCTTTATTTGTGTAACCGCAGAGCACTACGACTAGTCAGCAGCCACCCGGCCCCCACATCAGTGGTCTGCCTCAATCAATACTAATGGCTTTTCTGGGGTTGGAGCACCAGGTGAATGTCCTTTTGGCCCAAACTTCATAAACAATATATTTCCATTACCGTCCACAAATGAAAATTCAGCAAAAATATGGACAGGGCTTGGTAGATAGAAAACAATATTTGATACCACTGTAATGCTGTTTTGTGTGGTATGTATGTTGTATAGATCATGATGCACTGGTATTAATATTGTGCCATGCTTGGCTACACCTTAACATCTAGCATGCCCCATGTGTAGTTCCTTCACATGCTTGGAATGTTAGCTGTACACTAGGCAAATAAATAAATAAATAAATGCTAGAATGAATAATTGAATGAATGAACTTGGAGGAAATAATTGATGAGTGGCAATATGAGCTCAATTGTCATCCAGGAATTACACAATTAATCCTATTAATTTATCTTTAATAACCTCTTTATCTTGGTCAGGGCTCTGGTGGATTTGGACTTTATCCTGAGAACTCCAGACACAAACAATGAAACCCTCCCTGGAAAGGATGCCAGCTCAACCCCATGAACACACACATGCACATACGCTGTACTGTAAGTTTGGTACATACCTAATCGGTTACAGTTGCAAGTAAGCAATAGCATATAGTTTATAAAATATTTTTCATGCAGTTAAATTATCTACAGAAAAAAAAATCATGGTTAAATAATTGTGCTAAATAATTATGATTCAAAGATTAAGCAAAATGATGATAATTTCATCCAGTACTGTGCAGCACTATAATCACACTTTTAAAAACAGACAGGAGTCATGAATAGATCACAACCTTTTTATGCTTTATGTCAGCACAATATTGTAGGTGTTAATACAGTCATAGTGGGTATAGGATCCTGCGGTTGTCAGTCATACTGTATACTGCTGTTAAGTCTCTCAGAAAACGATGGTGAATTGTGATGAAGTGGGAGACGCCTGAACGCAGAGCAGGTCTAGAGTAGCCTCAAGCTCTGTAGCATTTCAGCAGTGGAGCATGGTGGATGTGTTCCATTCCACATTGCTCAACCATGAGTGTTACAGGCCTGCACCTGTTTTTCTAAGTGTGTGTGTGTATCTTCTATTGCAACAGCTGACTAAAAATACAGCCAGAACTGTGTACAAATCTGAAACAGATCTAGACTAGAACTTTTCTTTCTTTCTTCAATTTTGTGAATTATGTAAAACAAACTGCATAATATTTATTTCTTTATTTCTTTCTTTATTTAAGGCTACTAATGATTAAAGAAACACCAAATATATAATTACCTATATTCAGGGAAAAAATACTCACTGCAGTAGTTTTAATAATTATGATGAGGACTATGTCATGCATCAAAACAGGACACATGGTAAAATTGTACTGTGTTTTTAATTGAGCCCTTTTATTACTAACATGTCTTAGCCTGACTTACTCATCACCTTGTCTTTCCTTAGTCCCCTTGCCTAGCTCTCTCTCTCTCTCTCTCTCTCTCTCTCTCTCTCTCTCTCTCGTCTGTTTTCCATTTTATCTGAATTGATTGCTACATGACTGGTTCAGGAGAGGCCCTCACTATACTATTTCCCCCTTCCTCTTGCATGTAACCTGTGTGTGTGTGTGTGTGTGTGTGTGTGTGTGTGTGTGTGTGTGTGTGTGTGTGTGTAGTGGCAGCCTGGGTGAATTCAGCGGTAGATGTAATTCACTCCATTCCCTTGAGTCCGAAGGTGATAATGGAGGCGGATAGTACGGTCCAATCATAGATTATGGTTAAGTGTATGAGAGGGTCCTTTTCTCTTTCATCTGTCTCCTTTCCTCGCTCTCTCCACCACTTCATCTCTTATAGCACACGGATAAACCAGATCAGAGTCACCTCACTTTGTGTCTGTGTGGGAGTGGGGTTGGGGATGGGAGTTGTGGGGTGGTATAAGGAGGAAAACTGAAGGTAGTGTGCTCTCTGTTGAGCTAGCCTAGAAAGGGTGAGAATAGACTCTTATGCCTCACCAGTTCATCTAAACCCTTCAAACCTGACAAAACCTAATCTCTGTTTATTGTAACTGGAGAACCTGAGAACTATTATGTACTTTAGAAAGTTTGTGTTGTTTGAGTTCTACTACTACTACAACTATTACTATTACTACTACTACTACTAATAATAATAATAAAATGTTAAATCATAAACCATGATCACAACTAGAGTAATACTGTAATAACATGCACAACTGATTCAAGAACAGCTATATAGTGATCCAGTCAGGTGTAAACCTTCTCAAGGTATGATTCAATTCAAAACAACAATTACATTTTTGATCACTGAATCTGCTATAATATGATACAATTTGATTTAGTAGCATTGGATCAATATGTGACTAACTCTGTTAAGAATTTGTGGTACCAGTAATTGTCAAGTGTTGATGATGTAAAGGAATCTTCAGGTGTCAGAGTTATGGGAAAATAACCATGCAGCAATTTGCTCTTTGATCAGTCATAATCTACAGTATCATTATAATCACTCTATCAGTAATAATCAATTTATGATTGTTTCCTTGATTTATTTAATTATTAATATTAAAACCCCTAGTGATCAAGCATAGAACAAAAAACAGAACAGTTATGACAAACAATAACTATGATAATAACATCATCAAGTGTGGGAAAAGAAAACAGTTTTTGCTGCGGGAAATATTAATATTAGCATCAGTTATCAAAATTAATATCAGCAATTCACCTGAAAGGCCTAGGTGTTTTGCATTTAGCCCTTACCAACTTACCAATAAGGGATCTTAAAACTCTCATCTTGCTTGATAATTAAGTGTGAGGGAGCCATAACAGTTTAATTGTTTGGGAGTAGACATTACTGCTTTATGAACAATCAAGAAGTAGGTTACAAAAATGAAAGAATGCAAATTTACACCTCCGAGGTTCCACCAAGTTAGTAATTGCTCAACAAAAGCTAGCAGCCTTCAGTGTTACTCGGGTTTTGAGAGACAACATTGCAGCGTACCATAAATGTTGCCTTTCAAATCGTAATGAGTGAGCAATCAAGGAAAACCGATTAAAACCTGTTTCTTTGAATTCTCCTTTACTGTCTTCAGTATCCTACCTTTCCCTCTTCCCTCTTTTTTGTGATCTGTCAATTCTGTCCTTAGAACATCTGCACTGTTGGACAAGCATAATGATTTCCTTCTAATTTCACTCATCTTTCTTTTTTCACTGAAAAGAAGAGATGACAGGGGGGAGAAGAGGAGAGGTGTGATCCCCAGATATGAAATGCCCCCCCCCCCAATCTCCTTTCCTTTTCTTTCTCATTCTCTCTGCACTAAGTGATGGAGATGAGGCTTCATTGAAAGTGGCACCTTAAAGAACTAGAAAAAGGTTACAGTGGCTGACTCTGTGACATGGGTGCATTATTTATTGCCAGCTTCCCCATAGTGTTGCAGCCACCTAATTGGCAAAATATGGGATTTTCATACATGCTAGGAGCCACTTATTTACACACACACACACACACACACGCACACACACACACACACACACACACACACACACACACACACACACACACACACACACCAGATAAGTGTCCTCTCAAAGGCACATGTCTAAGAGAATTGTGAAATAAACCTCACACTGGATTTCGGCAGTTATTTTCATAGTAAAATCAGAAAAAAATTATTATTCTTACTGAACTTGGCTGAACCGGGACTGTTGAAGGAGTGAAAAAAGAAGGCCAGGCTCATGATATTGCTAAACACCTTAACAGTTTCTGTTGGTCTTCCTGTTCTACACCACCACCTCACTGTTTAGTTTTGTACCGCAGCGCATAGTTTAAACATTGTGGAATTCTATCACCCAGGAAAGGAATCTCATTAATCTCTTCTGCATTCCTTATTCCTTAGTTATAACATTTTATGTTAGCTTCACAGTAAATAATAAACATCTCTTAAGAATTTGTGAATAATTTGCTTTGACTGCAAAAAAGATATCTTAGCAAGAATATATTGAATACTGGTAACTCTAAGTCATATTTCTCCATATTTAAATGCTTTTAAACTAATATATGATTAATAATCCTATTTTATATTTCAAACTTTAGTTTATGTTATTCTATTGTCAGATAATCAAGTTTATTTCAATAAAGAAGCAATAAAAAAGTATTTGAACAAGGCATTTTTTTCCCAATAATGTATATGAAATGAAGCAATCAAGATGTGATTGTAGTGTAGACTTTCAGCTTTAATAAAATGTGTTTAAAAATATAGCCTTAACCATTTAGGTGGTCCAATTTTCAATATCTCACCGATTTCTAAGGATCTAAAGCAATTGTATAGCTGAGTACCACAGTTTAATGGTTAGTTGTGACTTAATGCAAAATGGTGAATGTGCATTTGGTGCCTGTTCACAGAAACTCTTGATATACAGTCCAAAGAGTTTCTGATGCAAGTGAAGGAGGTCATCATAAGGCTGAAAAAGCAAAACAGATCTATTAGCGAGGTAGGAGGAACTTGAAAAGTGGCCAAATCAACAATCTGGTACACTCTGAAAAAAGAAGGTATGTACTGGTGAATTCAGCAATACCAAAAGGACTGGAGTGGGAGTGGTTGAGGTACTGTAGGTGGATCAAGTCAAGAGACGCCTTCATGAATGTAATTACAGAGGGTTTTCCTTAAGATGTAGTACAATACTTCATTACTGTAATTAAGTATTTTTACGTATCTGTACTTTATTTGAGTATTTGAGTACATTTACTCACTACATGTACTTTTATTTATTAGATTTTAAATAGAGTCTTATTGCTATTCAGATGATGTTCACACAAAATTGCATGGATTTTTTTTACTCTTAACATAAGCTGTTTATCCTGACATTCACGCCATATCATGACTGAGCTACACTCTATATGAGATGGACTGGAGCAAAGCACTGAGTAGTCCAAGTTTACAGAAATGACTGACAGGTCATTATGAAAAAGTAGATTGGTTTACACCCCAAAGTGATTGACGTTACCTGGGCAACGAAACACAACCACTTGGTCTCTGGGCTGCAGATTTTTCTGGCTCCTTTTTCAAGCTAGATGAATGGGTGTACTGTAACCTGTCAAAGTAAGCAATTTAGATAGATAGCTACCATTAACAGGCTACCCACTCTATTAATTTAATTAATGTCTAATATTATTCCTATACATTTTTACTAGTGCTTGTATTGGAGCAAAATGTTTGTACTTGTACTTTTACTTGAATCTTGAGTTTGTGTATTTCTGTCACCTCTGTAAACAGAAATATTATTGCATGAGCATGTATGGCCGCCAATGGATTTATTGATAATGTGACTGCTGGTTGAACTAGCAGGATGAACTCTGAGAAGTATAGAGATATACTTTTGCTTAGATTCAGTCACATGCAAAAAAGAAGCCATAATTTGTCACATAAACTTTCCTGTACAGTAAAATGTTTTTGTCCACATATCCCACCTCATTAAGCAGCAGGGATCAGAGCACAGAGTCAGCCATGATACAGTGGTCCTGGAGTGGAAATGGACCTTGTTTACAAGCAAGTGGCAGTTTACTGACTTCTGATCAGTAACCCAGAGCCTTGTAGTGTTTGAGCTGCCACAGTACCCAAAATAGAATGTCATTAAATAGCCTGGTCAATCACCTGACCTCAACACAATTGACCATGTTTTTTACATATCGAAGACAAAAACGAAGCAGAAAGATGCACAAACAAGCAGCAACTGGAGGCAGTAAAGGCCTGGGAAAATATCTAAAGAGGGAAGCTCATCATTCAGTGATGCCCATGTGGTCCAGAAGTCATTTTAAAAATCAGAATATTTATTCATATTTAAGTTTGTCCAATTAGTTTTGAGCCTGTAATATAAATGTATGTAATTCCTTTTTGGTCAATGCAATACATTTCTTAACCACCTTATGCCTACACCTCCACTGCAACCTGATTGTTGCATTTCAACTACAGTACATGAAACTGAGGCAAGAAAAAATATATAAAAAGGTGTCCTTGTTGGAATACTGTATATAAAGTCAATTTTGAAGCCAACAGAATACAATAATTTTAAGCTCAGTCGAGTAATAGCCTTATTTGTTTTATATTTGTTATATGATCTCATAATAATGATAAATGATAAAGTATTACACAAAATTTAAATGATCCAATATATCTTTATCTGTTAACACATTCCTCAGTGCAAATATCAAAATCTGAATGTAAAACAAACAAACATCTTCGTGAATGTCTTCATCTTTCAAATGTTTGCAAATTTATTCTAATGTATTAAGAAAGTTAATGAATGAAGTAAAAATAATTTGTTTAAATAAATGTTTAAAAAAATTTATTTGTTAATCATTATTTTTTAATAATAATAAAAAATAATCCTGGCAATTAGAAGATTTTTCTGTTATTAAGCGTATTTCAGTTACTATCAGTACAATACAAATACAATTAAAAAAAGGTGTGAATTATCAAATGTTCATTGACAAAAGAAGGGCAGTTTCCATTACTGTTAGTAAATCTACACAGTTAGTAAATTAGCTATACTGCTGAGGTTGCTACAGTATGAAGACAACACAATTAGACAGCTAATAGAATATAAATGTATCATACGCTATAAGTGAAGCAATCTCTGCTCATTCTGGCATGGAGGGTATGTCAGTAGAGATGGCAGAACACAGGTGCAGGGATTGTTTAAAATTCTCCTTGGCAAGCAAGACAACAAGCCACAATGAGCCACAACATCTGTCTCTCCTGCTCCGTTTCAGGCTGATCTGAAGTCAATTATAAAAACGTTAGAACCCCTGCCACGACAAATCACTGCCCATTAGGAATAATCATTGCACAATCTCACAGCTCGATGGCTGCGTGCGTGGCACTAATGTAGTCTAGAGTGAGTGAGAGGGCTGGCAGTAATTCTCAATGATACTGACAGGCTGGGGTAAGAAACCCAGCAATGCCCACAATTTCCTCATGCTTGCCTTTCAAACCCAGAGCAGGGCAAGAGAGAGAAAAAACACACTGTCTCACCATCCTTTGACAGCACACTGTAGCACACACACTCAGATCGAAGTAAATTGACAGGCTCTTGACTGAAGAACAAAATCACAGAAGACAATGTAACGCCTTTCAAAACCCAACAAAAAATATAGACTTTAAAGGAAAGCATCATAGGGAAAAAAGCCTGAAATATGCTGTCCAAAGATTAGATTTTCTTTTTGATCTCTACAAAGTCACATATATACACACACACATACATACACACATACTTGTGTGATCCATCATCCATTTGGAGGTTTTGTGAGAAAATGAGATGAGCTGTCACTCAAGCACAGAAACGATACAATACCTGTTAACATCACGCATCAAAAATTGGTTGCCAAACTTGCATAGGGGAAAATAAACCCAAGAAATTCCCACTTTGTCCACTGGGAAGACTCAAAAAACCCTCGCTTTACAGCTCAAAAGGCAGGCTGTGTATAGGAGGTAGTGTGTTGTATCATCTAATGAACATTAGATGATTTTGAACATTATGTTTATACACAATAACAAAAAATAATTTCTTGTGAGATAATATAATATGAGAAGAAGATAGTAACAAGCGTGATTCAAGAAGCTTCCAACACTACACTGCATACAGTAGCTTATTAACTAACAATCCCAGGCTTATAAAATAATTCTGTCAACCCCGAACACGGTCAGTCACAACATGGTTGGTGTTGAAAGTTTGATTTAAAAGTTAAAAGTCAATAAATACTTGATCTGTTAACATCCTACAGCCATGGTATATCATATGGTTATGCAGAAATGCAACACTGTAATGCAGTTTTATTTTTAATTTTTAATCTTAAAGCAACTGTTCCAGAAAGCTCCAGTCTCCAACCTCAGGGTCAATAGACAATAGAGCTACAATCAATAGAGCTGTTCCTGAAATGCAGGCAAACAGACTGATAGTAAGTGGTGCCATGGCAACACACTTAACTGAGTCTCCAACTTAAGGAACGGTTATTCCAATAAAACATAATTACCCAATCTGATTCCTTCCTCCAAATATTGCACACACCCCTCATGCTGTTATAAACTACTGCGGATGATCCAAAATAGAGCGGCACATCTGGTCTTCAATCAAGTAAAACGTGCACAAGTTACAATTTGCTTTATCTCACTTCACTGCCTGCCTATAGCTGCTCACCTTTAGAGGAACCAATGAAGCTTCACCCATATTCATGAAGTTACTCATCAGAATCTAGTAGTGCTAACCCAAAACTAACGTCTGCAATTGAATGACACACTGATACCACTATTATGTGATACAGAATCTAAAATCTAACTCTTTTCACTGACAGTTTAGAAATTGTGAAATCAATTGCCCAACTCTGTTACCAGATTTTAATCTCACAGAAACACAGAAGTCATGTAAATCATGAAAGTCAAGTAAATCTAGTAAGATGAGCAAAAAATAATAATGATAAATAATGGCAAAATATGTTAAACTTATTTTTCATGTAGTATTGATAACTAATTCTCCAGGCTTCATTATGGGCTTTTTGGTCAATTTTTGGCAAGATTCTGACTCTTTTTAGTCTTGTCCCTGTACCTGACCAGTTTCAGAGAAATGTATTTTGTTTGTTAAGCCAGTGTTAACACAGTGAACTAAGAATCATTCATGAATTAAAAAAAAAAATTTACTTCAAGCATGAACCGAGAGAAACAGGTGCAGATGACAGATGATCAGGCCGGTGATTAGTATACTGGTGATGCTAAATGCACAGTGGTTTTAACAGATGAGAGAGGAAATGAGGTTCCTGCTGAGATACATAAACAACAATTGTAAATTGTATGCTTAGGCACTTTGCAGCCTGTCACAGTAAAACATTTGCTCCGATTTCTTTAATGTAATATGTTTTCTCATTTAAATATCCAATCAGGGCTTATAATAGGGGAATAGGGGAAAATCTCACCGATCTCAGTTACTTTGACTGTTGCATTTTTATTTATTTATTTTTGTGCCAGGTTGGCTGGATTAAGTATTTTAAAAAATGCTTTTCTGAGATTAAGATATTTGTCACATGTACCTTACAGCACAGTGAAATACTTTTTTCCACATAAGCCAGTTAGGAAGCTGAGGTCAGATCACAGGGTCAGCCAGGATACAGCACTCCTGTAGCAGATAGAATTAAGAGCCTTGCTCAAGGGCTCAAGAGCAGAAGCGTGGCAGGGCCGGGGCTTGAACCCCCAGCCTCCCGAACAGTAACCTACAACCCAAACAACCACTGCCCCCTCTCAAAGCAGAACAGTCTGAACAGTTTAAAATTGTACTGAATTAATGTACTATTGTGCTGTTGCTACATTATTGCTTTTTTATTGTTTGTTGTAGGAAGTATATGGATAACTAGTAATATTAGGTACTTAGTAGGGTTGTTCCGATTCCGATACTGGTATCGGAAATGCTGCCGATACCACAAAAAAATCTGGCATCAGAATCGGCGAGTATTTGAGTCCACGTACCGATCTGATACCATTTTCCTAAACATAACCTATTTATGCCCGCTAGTTTTGCTAGCTTAGCTTACTTACAGAGTGTCACGGCGTGCGCCTGTGATGGGCGTGCGCCCAAATTGATATCGCTCCTTGCTCACTAGTTAGGCGGCGCCCCCCCCCCCTTTAGATATGTGAAGGAGCAGGGCCACAGAATCAGGCAACGGCCCATGAGCTATCGCCGCTAATGATCCCGGCGCTATAAAACACAGCGGGGAGTGTAGCTCGTGATCTGACTGTTGGGAAGCTGGACTTTGCTACGCGGTGGATTTTATGAGAGACAGTGGCACAAGAGCGGGGAGTTGTAATGCGCCCCAGAGACTTAAAAAAGGGGGCGCCTTTGATCTCCGCGAGAGGAGCGCATGAATGAGCTGTGCGAGCTCCCGCGGCACCTTCACTTCCGCGTAGAGCCCGCCTCCGCATCCCTGCCGCCGAAGTGGAAAAGGCCGCAGAGAGCCTTTAACCCTTTCCTTACCCTTTTTTCTAAATAAATTACCGTTTTCCTGTAAGACCTCGCCTCGTGTCCGTGTTTCATGGTGTCGCCCGTGCACTTAGGGCCGAACCCGTTACACAGGGCTAGTAGTGTTTTACTTAAAAAAAAGAAATTATATATATATATATATATATATATATATATATATATATATATATATATATAAGCTGCCTCAGTCTATTTGTGCAATTACTCCATTCTGCCTCTGTGAGTAATAGTTAGTGTATATATATAATAGAATTTCTTTTTTTTTTTGTGTGTGTGTGTGTGTATATATATATATATATATATATATATATATATATATATATATATATATATATATATATATACAGTATATATATATATATATATATATATATATATATATATACAGTGGTGTGAAAAACTATTTGCCCCCTTCCTGATTTCTTATTCTTTTGCATGTTTGTCACACTTAAATGTTTCTGCTCATCAAAAACCGTTAACTATTAGTCAAAGATAACATAATTGAACACAAAATGCAGTTTTTAAATGAAGGTTTACGTTATTAAGGGAGAAAAAAAACTCCAAATCTACATGGCCCTGTGTGAAAAAGTGATTGCCCCCCTTGTTAAAAAATAACTTAACTGTGGTTTATCACACCTGAGTTCAATTTCTGTAGTCACCCCCAGGCCTGATTACTGCCACACCTGTTTCAATCAAGAAATCACTTAAATAGGAGCTACCTGACACAGAGAAGTAGACCAAAAGCACCTCAAAAGCTAGACATCATGCCAAGATCCAAAGAAATTCAGGAACAAAAGTAATTGAGATCTATCAGTCTGGTAAAGGTTATAAAGCCATTTCTAAAGCTTTGGGACTCCAGCGAACCACAGTGAGAGCCATTATCCACAAATGGCAAAAACATGGAACGGTGGTGAACCTTCCCAGGAGTGGCCGGCCCACCAAAATTACCCCAAGAGCGCAGAGACAACTCATCCGAGAGGCCACAAAAGCCCCCAGGACAACATCTAAAGAACTGCAGGCCTCACTTGCCTCAATTAAGGTCAGTGTTCACGACTCCACCATAAGAAAGAGACTGGGCAAAAACGGCCTGCATGGCAGATTTCCAAGGCGCAAACCACTTTTAAGCAAAAAGAACATTAAGGCTCATCTCAATTTTGCTAAAAAACATCTCAATGATTGCCAAGACTTTTGGGAAAATACCTTGTGGACCGACAAGACAAAAGTTGAACTTTTTGGAAGGTGCGTGTCCCGTTACATCTGGCGTAAAATTAACACAGCATTTCAGAAAATGAACATCATACCAAAAGTAAAATATGGTGGTGGTAGTGTGATGGTCTGGGGTTGTTTTGCTGCTCCAGGACCTGGAAGGCTTGCTGTGATAGATGGAACCATGAATTCTACTGTCTACCAAAAAATCCTGAAGGAGAATGTCCTGTTTGTCAACTGAAGCGATCTTGGGTGCTGCAGCAGGACAATGACCCAAAACCCACCAGCAAATCCACCTCTGAATGGCTGAAGAAAAACAAAATGAAGACTTTGGAGTGGCCTAGTCAAAGTCCTGACCTCAATCCTATTGAGATGTTGTGGCATGACCTTAAAAAGGCGGTTCATGCTAGAAAACCCTCAAATAAAGCTGAATTACAACAATTCTGCAAAGATGAGCGGGCCAAAATTCCTCCAGAGCGCTGTAAAAGACTCGTTGCAAGTTATCGCAACCGCTTGATTGCAGTTATTGCTGCTAAGGGTGGCCCAACCAGTTATTAGGTTCAGGGGGCAATTACTTTTTCACACAGGGCCAAGTAGGTTTGGATTTTTTTTTCTCCCTAAATAATTTTATTTAGAATTAAAAACTGCATTTTGTGTTTACTTTTGTTATCTTTGACTAATAGTTAAATGTGTTTGATGATCAGAAACATTTTGTGTGACAAACATGCAAAAGAATAACAAATCAGGAGGGGGGCAAATAGTTTTTCACACCACTGTATATATATATATATATACACACACACTGTACAGATACACACCCAGGTATCGGATCAGTACTCGGTATCGGCCGATACCCTAAGCCCAAGTATCGGAATCGGTATCGGGAGGGGAAAATGGTATCGGAACATCTCTAGTACTTAGAACTTACTTAAAAGCACATTAAATTAATTTACTTTAGTTTGGTATGTAACGTTACCCAGCTAGTACCGTTCTTTAGATAACATCATCTATCACCACTTACTTAGATATAATCAGCTAAATTGAATTTTAGTACTATACAGAGATGGCAAATAATGAAGTACAAATAATTCATTACTGTACTTAAGTATTTATTGTGAATCTGGAAATTACTTTTAAAGGCATTTTTAATACCTGATACTTCTTCTACTCACTACATTTTTTATGAAAAAGCTGTACTCACACAAAAGTGCATTGATTTTCCAATCTAAAATATATTGTGACCCACACTATAGCATGACTGAGCTGTACTCCATGTGGGAAGGATAGATGCAAAACAATTCCACAAATCCATAGAAATTCATAGAAATGACTGGTAGGTTCTTTTGAAAATGCAGATTAATTAGCACATTCAAAGTGATTGATGGTTACTTGGGCAACGGATCCCGCACTCTTCTGGCTGGTTTTATCAAGTGTTACGAACTGGTGTCAAGGAAAGATTAGAAGTTAACATACTGAGCAAAAGAGATGTGAACTCTCATACATTACATTTGTGTTTCATGCAAATAATGCCTTTTCTTTTCATAACAAGCTTATAATATTTATATTACACATTTGGTTTGTGTTTCATGCAAATAGTGCCATTTTAAAAAAATAACAAGCTTATAATATTTTTGTGCATCCTTTAACCTTATTCCATTCTGTATGTTTGCAACCCACAATTTAATTGTGTCGACTACTTGCTTTATCCTAGGTAGCCAGAGAAGCACCTCACTAGTTTAACTAGTTTAGTTTTATTAATGCCAAATCTTGTCACAACTATCAAGTCTTGGCATCATATCCTGGGCCTCCTTTGTATTAGTTTTGATAACTTAATAATCTCTCTGTTCTATTTTTTTCATCTGCCTTATAATACAAAGCACATTTTTCAGGCTTGATAATTTTTTTTATTTCACCATTTATTTCCAACCACTACAGCACTGGCTATTAGTACCTGAACCCTTTAATCAAATATTTATTTTTAGAACCTGAAAAGCTACAGCTTCCTTGAAATAAAACTACAAGCATGGCAGATCAGCTACTTGCATTGTTGTAAGGTGGTTTCTTTCTTTATCCATAAAATTTACCAATACGAAAAGTTATTCATCATTCTAGCTGTAATGTCCTTTTTCTAAAAACGTATGCAGTGTTTACTCCTCGCTGTCCAGACATGTCCAAACCAATAGAAAAAATAAAAATCTGAAACGATCATGGAGTTAGAAAGTGACCCCAAACTTTTGAACGGTAGTGTATATTTTTAAATAAAATCAATTGAATTGATTCTTCTTCTAGTGGAGTATATTTTTATGTACTTTTACTTTACTACTACTTTATACCAATAGTTTTAAAATGCATGTTCAGCAAATGTGCACCCACAAGTTCAGTGCTAAGATTGTGTCACGAACTAACCCGGGATGATCAGAAGACTTAGCGATAACGGTTAGCCCTTTGTAGCGTGAATGGTAAACCCAAACGCGGACGCAAATGCCTCTAGTAAGGACTCTCACAGAAGGGAACAAGGGAAAAACACAAATTTAACCCGCGTCCTATAAATACACACTCGAATCAGAAAGTAAACCCAATGTACTTGATGTTCGAACATTGGAGGTTGAAACCATGGCACACCTCAAATGGGCTTAAGTTGGTGGCTGAAGAGCTGTGGAGGTTGTGTGAGAGTTCAACCCAGATAAGGTAGCGAGCCCAGGAGCATCGGCGATCTGCGATGCAACATCGTAAATAATGCTCCAGTTGTTGGTTGGTCCGCTCCGTCTGACTGACTGGTAATGGTATCCTGAAGAGAGACTACAGGTAGAATCGATCAGACGGCAGAAGACCTTCCTGAACGGGGCGGTGAACTGTGGCCCCCTGTCCGAGACGATGTCTTATGGGAACCAATGCAAGCGGACTACATGTTCTAGTATCAGCTCGGCTGTCATTTTAGCTGACAGGAGTCCGGCAAGAGCTACCAGGTACACGGCCTTGGAGAACCGATCCACGATGGTGAGGATGGTATATTTTCCTTCTGAGACCGGCAGGCCCGTGATAAAATCTATGACAATGTGTGTCCAGGGCGGTTTACTCTTAGGGTGTCATTTATGAAGTGTTGGAAAGCAGCAGGGGCGTTGCAGAGTCCAAAAGGGATGACCAAACTTTCATACTGTCCCGTGGTGGTGATGAAGGCCGTCTTCCACTCATCGCCCTCTTTGATGCGCACCAAGTTGTAGGCGCTCTGAAGGTCCAACTTTGTAAAGATGGTGGCACCGGAGAGGGCCGTCCAGGGCAGAGTTGGTAAGCGGCAATGGATGTCTATTTTTAATGTTGATGTTATTGAGCCCCTGATAGTCGACACATGGGCGAAGGTCGCCTCCTTTTTTCTTTGACGAAAAAGAACCCTGTCCTGCGAGGAGGAGGGTCGGATGGTACCTTGTCGAAGAGCATTAGCGACGTACTCCTCCATAGCCTGGGTCTCGGTAGCCGATAAAGAGTAGAGATGGCCGCGGGGTGGGGTGGAACCTGGCTGAAGGTCACTCGCCAGGTCGTAGGGGCGATGGGGCGGAAGGTGGGTGGCGCGCCTCTTGCAGAACACTTCAGCCAGGTCTCTGTAGGCGGTTGGAATAGCGTTGGTGTCGACGTCGGGGGCCTCAGACTCCATAGAACACGTCCCAGCCGTTGCCCGCAGGCAGAGTTCAGAACAGATCGAGCCCCACTGTATGATCCGGCATTGAGACAACGAGATGAGCGGGTCATGTTGTGAGAGCCAGGGGTAGCCGAGGATGATGGGTGGAGAAGAGATGGGTGTGAGATGAAATTACATTTTTTCTTGGTGAGATTCGATAATCAGAGTGATGGGCTGGGTTTGATTGGTGATTGGACTGGAAGAAAGGGGCCGACCGTCTACAGCTGTGATCTGAATGGGCTGGGATAATGCCTCGATTTTCCCTCCCAGTTTTTTGGCAAAGGTAGAGTCAATGAAGTTACCGGCGGCGCCAGAATCGATGAACACCATACTTCGATGAACGCCGTCTGTGGCCAAACTGGAGGTGTACCTGAACTGTGAGCCAAGAATCATTGGTGGAGATGCCGGATAGTTGGAGGGAACGTTTCTCGGGCGTTTCCCGGTCGGATGGGGCAGGTGGCTCTATGATGCGCTGCAGACCCACAATAGGCACAGAGTCCTTCTCTGAATCGGCGTTCTTGCTCAGCTGCAGTTAGGAAGGCACGACCTAATTTCATGGGTTTCCCGGCTCCGGTGTTAACCACGGCGGGAGGTGGAGAACCGACATGCCCGGGGATGGAATAGGTGATGGAGGATCGTGCTTCAGAAACTAGGGTCTGTGCAAGGAAGGTAGAGTGTTGAGGTGCAGCATGAGACAGTGGTGGTATGGCGGACGGCAGGGTTCGAGGAGCTGGATTAGGACGAGACAACAGGCGTAGGTCGATCCCGAGGGCTTGCTGGATAAGGCCCTCCAGTGTAGCGGGAAGTTCTCGTCCTGCAAGCTCGTCTTTGATGCGGCCAGCTAGTCCCTCGTAATTCCCTCCGTAGTTCCTCCGTCGTCCGGATGGTGGCGTCTCCTCAGGTGGTGTGAACGGCCAAAGTTCTAAATTCTGCCGTATAGCGACTCACGGACCCTTCCTGCCGCAAGTGTACCAGTTTATTGTCGGTTTCCACCTCACCAGCAGGATGTTCAAACGTAAGTTGTAAGTTTCAGCTGACAGGTGAATTCATTGTAGTAATGAGTCTATCTGAATCCGAACAGAGGACTGCCGTGGCCCACTCTGCTGCCTGCCCTAATAGCAACACGACGAGGAGAGCAATGCGCACCCGATCGGTGGAGTATTTGGTGGCATTAAACTCAAACACCAGATCTAATGCCGTTAGGTAAACACTACAGTACATCTCCCATCCGTGCCATCCCATTTATTAGGTAATGAGAGAAAAACATCAGAAGTTGGAGAAGGGGGGCGGGGGTGGACGGAGCTGCAGCCACCGCGACGGGAGACCGGCTAACCGCGCTAGCGACAGTTTCACGAAGATCCGCGTTCTCCTGCCGGAGTTCTGCCACCTTGCAGCGCAAGGCCGCGACGTCTCGGACGCTCTGGTGAAGAGCAACGAGCTCTCCGGTTAGCTTGTCAATTAGTTCGGCATGCCGGTTCACCACGTCGCACAGGTGCAAGTGATCCCCTGGGTTTACCGCTCGTGGCTCAATCATTCTGTCACAAACTAACCCGGGATGAACACTAAGACTTAGCGATAGCTGTTAGCCCTTTGTAGCTTGGATGGTAAACCCAAACGTGGAAACAAGCGAGTACGCAGGATCACCACGCGAATTAGTCTAAGGACTCTCACAGAAGGGGAGCAAGGGAAAAACACAAATTTAACCCGCGTCCTATAAACACACACTCAAATCAGAAAGTAAACCCAAGAAAGTGAGTACTCACGAAATGGCAGACAAACAATCTGGACCGACATGCGTGAACTCAATGACTGAGCGATGTGAAGCGCCATCTTGTCACCTTTTATGCTTCCTGTTCTTCGACCATACTACTTCCGGATCCTAGTGCCGGTCGCGGAGCGAGTGTGTGTGACAGATTGCAGAGGGATTTAAGAAGACAAATATAATAAATATCATTAAATGGTTTCTTATGATCAAGGATCCACCTGCCTTCCTAAGGATAAAGCACATAGCACAATCCTCTGAGTAGAGTGATGTACACATTCTTTAAAGGGTTTTTAAATTCTTAAAATGTAAACAAAGGTGAATCGTTATTATGTTAATCTCATAAGGCCAGGGCATTTTCTCATTGTTAGGTAAAACTTAGGAAGCCCTTCAGGGCTGAATAACCACCAAGACCACCTATTGAGAAATTTATTGCTTTTAACTTTTTTTTATGTATTGTGTCATTTTCATCGATAAATCTACAGCAATTCGGTCATGTTAATGATTATAATTAAATTGTTTGTCTTTTCTGATCCCATCCAAGTGGTTACCACAGCATACCATCTGGTCGGCACACAGCTTGGCACAAATTTTACACTGATTACACTTCCTGATGCAACCCTCCCATTTTTCTAACCAGGCTTGGGACTTGCACTGCAAGCAGTGGCTGGGTAGTATGGGGTGAGTATAGGGGTAAGGGTCTCCCACAAGGACCCAATAGCGACAGCCTAGAGACTTCATCACCTGGGCCATCAATGGTCCCACATAAATGTTGCAGGATATAATTCTTTAAAATGTTCATAAATGTTATATATTGAATAGTATAGCTGCTTTGTTTCTAATGTAAATATAATAACACAACAATATTACACATATCACTGTTTAATGCAATGGTAAAAATTGTAGTTTAAAACATTTTAAATCATTTTAAATATATTTTGAAATATTCCACTTGGATTTTGTGTTAAAATAAGCTTTGTAATTGTAATTTGTTGTACAAATAAACAAAGCAACATTTCCTAAATTGGATGTACTTAAATTTCCTTTATTTGGCTGGGACATAAGGAAAAATTTGTCATGATCTTCATTCTGAACCAAACTACATTTGGTTCCAAATAAAAAAGTTGCCAAAATTGTGTTAGACTTAATGTAGTATGTTCAGAGTATATGCTGACTACTTCATATTAATATGTGTATTCCCATTGAATATTAATCTTTACCTCAACCGTCATGTTTGCTTTCTCAACTAGCTTAGCTATATTAATGGAAACAGTTCTTGTTAACATACAGTACATGAAACTTAGACTTAGAAGTCAGTCTGCTCCTTTCAATCCCAGAGCCTATGTTCAATCCTCTCTCCTAAGCCTTTGCCTCCTAACACTTTCCCATGCACCATGCAAGGGTAAAACAGGAACGGATGTTAGATGTTCGGTCAGATGTCACCGTTCTCTCCCTTTGCTTTCATAAGAAATAGCAATAACTCTTCTGTAATCCTAGGCTTATCTCATGCTCACATTGCTTCCTGTTCCTTATCCTGGGCTGTCTGTGTATGCACCCATTAATTGGCACATAGGGAAGAACTTATTCATGCTGAGAGGTTTGCTGGTTGACTAACATAGGCATGTGGGATTAAAATGTTTAGTTGCATATTTAAAATATTTTTAAACAAACGTCATTTCCCCACAAGCAATGATGTCACAGGTGCCCATGACTAGCTTGTCAGTCAGATTACCACTGAGACATATGGGATTGACATACTGCAATCCAATTCACAGTGCATAAATGTAAATGTGTTACACAAAGTTAACATACAGTATACATTGTTGTCATCTTTACAGTATGTCACAAATAAAAGTTGGTGAAGTTACCATATATGGTTCCTCCCCATTTAGGGTAATTTTATAGCTCACTCATCATTTATACAGTACCACTTAATCCTGAAAACAGGGTCTCAGGAGACATACAGTGGGCAATTTGCAAACGCCAATTAGCCTAATCTGCATGTCTTTGGACTGTGGAAGGAAACCAGACTAGCTGGAGGAAACTTACCAAGCATGGAGAGAACATGCAAACTCCATGCACACAGAGGTGGGAATCGAACCAGGTACAGTATAGTGTCAGCTGATAGATGCTTGCTGTGTATTCAGTGACTTGGTTCTACAGCTATGTATGATGTTTTGCATAACTAAATCACTGAAATAGAAAATGTGTGGCGTTTGTGTTCCTTTCATCATACCCAAAACATTCTCACCTGGGATAGTTCACACTAGACTGAGCTTAGTTAAAAAATACATAAATAAATAAATAATAAATAAAATAAAATAATGCCATATCCTTATCTGACACTGGGTAAGAATGTTATTGGTGTGTGTGTGTGTGTGTGTGTGTGTGTGTGTGTGTGTCAGGAGGGGTGGGGAATTGTACACTAGGGGGTTCTGAGCACTCAAGATGTGGAGATATGGAACGAGGCATTAATTGAGCTGCCTGCAGAGGGAAATGTCGTAGAGAAGAACTCATTAAAAATTATTATTAAAGCAACAAGCTGCGCTCATGCATGGCCAAAAACATTTGGAGAGAGAGACAAAACAGCCTGCTCTGTTCTGCCACAAGGACATGTGTGCACTAAACATAGAGTTAAAGAGCTGAAGGCACACTTTGTACAGGGTTTTCCCACGAACACACAAGCATTTTAGTTTCAAATTAGCTTAGTGTTTTGTCAGAGTCTTAAGCAAAGCAATCTAATTATGCCTTAAAAAGGTTGACGTGACTAACACTATAAAAGTTCTTATTTATAATTACAAAAACTTTTTGGCAAGTTGGAATTCAGCAGGCTAGTTAGAGTCTAGATAGGATATATATATTTTTTGCACTATCAATGTTATTACAAGGACAATACCTTTTTAAAATACGCAAAGAAAGAGAGATCAGGCCTACAAATAACAAAACAGACTCATAAATACTTTATCTGATAATAATTGCAATATTTCATAAGAAATGTACAGTTATGTTTATTTACATTATTGATATTGGAAAGGTATCAGAACACCTAGTGCATCACGGTCTGTCTCATATGAGGTTTAGCAGGAAAAGAGTTCAAGGTTTGTGATCCAGCCTGCAAATTCCTAGTCCGACTGAGCCTCCATGGAATGCGCTGAGCAAACATGTCACAACCCCACAACCTAGAATACCCAAAGGATCTGTTGCTAACATTCTGGTGATCCATTAAATGTTCAGTGTTATTGTACGAAGTTATATCAGAGACTAATTTATGGTCATACTATCTGATATCACCCAAATGAAAATGGGTACCCTGTTGAGTCTGGTTACACTCAAAGTTCCACTGGATGCTCATCAGTGACAAACTGATTATCATTATCATAAAATGCTACACTGTAGCATAAACAGAGTGATTTTAATGGATTTTTTTTTTTTTTACTTTAATCCTCTGTAGCACCTAGCCTGGATCTATATGCCAATAGCACTATTATCTGTGCTATTAAGGACATTTAACTTTGATTGTATTAAACACATAACCCAGGTTATTATAGCTTAAGAATATTCAATTATTGTCACATGTACTTTTTACAGCACAGCAAAATTTCTTCTTCACATATCCCAATTAGGAAACTGGGGTCAGAGCGCAGGGTCAGCCAGCTTACAGCGCCCCTGGAGCAGATAGGGTTAAAGGCCTTGCTCAAGGGCTCAACAGTGGCAACTTGGCGATGCTGAAGTTCGAACCCCCGATCAGTAACCCAGTAACCTACAGCCTTAACCGACTGAGCCGCCACTGCCCTTTAAAGACATAGGAGTGATTTTCTATCATATCTGAGGCCACTTACATGAAAAGTGAGGGTTATAGTGGAGGAGTAAGGGTGAGCTACAGTATGTAGTATCAGAGAGAGATGGGGACTTAATAATACATCTTGGACAGCAGGTTCCACTAAGAACTCCATAGTAAGATCAATGCAAAACATGGTATTAAGGGCAGATTATCAAATTCTGCTCTCCTCAAGCCTTTCATCCACTTTGAACTGTAAAGGAGAGAGAATACTCTGTTATATTGCTCACCTTCTGCTAAGTGTTCCCCTTCCATGCCAAAATCATTTAGCGTTTTGGGTCTAAATTGAAATTTGCACCCAGAGTGTAGTAGCACATTTTAAAAAGCTTTCCTATTAACTTAAAGACTTTGAACAAAATCTGTGAATAATTTGCTGAAGTAAACAATTGTGCTATGCAACACAAAGAAGTACAGTAATTGAAACGGGGAAAAAAACAGTTATATACTGTAGATTATCCAAAAGCCACCCAAGTGAAATACTGTAGAGGTATTCTACTGTATGTATATTAAATCTTAGCATGCCAAAACATACTTAAGTGTACATGCAGACACACTGATAACTAGTATACTTAAAGGTTGTTATTTTGGAACAGCTTTTGTACTAAGTGCATTTAACTTGTAATTAAATTTTACAAAAGAACAATTGTAAATGTATTAAGTACACTTTTGTGTGCCAAAGTGAAACAACTTTAAGTATACTTAGTACACTGTCTGACCTGACAGTAATTAATGAAATTACTAGTTTTTGAAATACATTACATCAGTAACTATGAAGCTGATTTTATTCATGAGTTCAACAGATGTATTTTGTTATGAAAGAATAATTTTTAAAAAATTTACTATAGTTTATAACTATAGTTTATTATGTTCAACAAAACGTCAAGTTGTCTCACAAACACAAAGACTAAAATATAAACTGTTGTCAGAACAAAGGCAGACATTAGAATTAGAAGTAGCAACAACACATGCTATAGTTTAAACTATATACTTCATTACTCACTACTTAAAAAAAAACATGAACTGTACTTTATTTGCATTGTGCCTTATGCATTATTACCTTATACTGTACCTTAGATTATAGCGGAGATCTTCCCACCAAGACATAGAGTCCTACCTGGTAACAGCCGGTGTATGAATGTAGCAGTTGGCATGTTCAGCTGAGGAACCAGTCCTATTTTATTGAAATCATCAGGGCTTTCAGTATAGCAAGATATGTATATGACATTCTGTACAAAATAGGAAAAGTCACAAAACAAGAAAATGATGCAAAACCAGACAAAAGTAAGTCCAGGTGTCAAAGACATGAGGTCTTGTTCTATCATCCTTACTAAGACTCTTGAGACCAGGTGCTGGGAGGAGGCAATGTATTGTCTGATGTAACTTGCCAAAATACATGGCTTCCTAAAGGACTACATCAGAGTCTATTCTACAATTAAGTCAGTGATACTAATCAGGGTGTTTAGTGTCATCTGTAGTGGTGCTGTTTCTGTAACTGATCATAGCAGAAAAAAATAAATGCTGGCTGCCATACACTGATTTTATCTGCTGCACACAACGAATAGATCTCAGCTTCTTTAGAAAGAAGTCTGAGTCTGATCTGATAACGTTATAAAAGAGTACATCAGTGCTCTCATACTAGACCAGTCTGTAACTCTTATGAACTGAAGAACCTGAGGGCTGCTCCATTTTCTCATCCTCCTGCAAATGATGACTGATCTCAAAGACCCTATAACATACTGGAAACCAGTTCTTATTTTCACTGGCTGTCTTCTAAAGAAAGGTAAGACACCTCTTCACCAACCACTTGAATTAACACATATTAATTACAAAAAAAATCCCTTCACGTTTGTGTTTTCCTTTTCATGCTCCACTAACCTTCACCCTACAGGGTTTTAAAATGATGGTGTTCTAAATCATCCATGACAAATTAAACTAGTTATATTTATTCATTCACTTTCTATACCACTTATCCTGTACAGGGTTGCGGGAAGCTGGAAGCCCATCCCAGGAGACGTGGAGCATGAGGAGGGGTACACTTATAGGACAGGAGACTCACATGCACTCACACTGATTTGCACACTACGGGCAATTTGGGAATGCCAGTTAGCCTACTATGCATGTCTTTGGTCTGTCAAAGGAAATCGGAGTATGCGGAGCAAACCAACCAAGCACGGGGAGAACAAGCAAACAGACTCGAGGCAGGAATCGATCCCTTGACCCTTAGGTGCGAGGCAATAGTGCTAACCTTAATGTCACTGTGACACCTAAACTAGTGGTACAGTAGTCAATAAGCCCACAACACTGGTTCCATTCAATGGCAATCATCAACAGGAGCCCAGTGGAGAGAGTGGACTGCTTCAGATACCTCACATCACACAGGATCTGTCATGGTCCTGTCACATCAACACCGTGGTAAAAAAGGCGCGGCAGCGTCTCTACCACCTCAGGCGCTTACAGTTTTTCTCGGTTGCTTTGGACCATTTCTCAGATCAGAAAGTGAATTCTCAAAACTACTTGTTCAACCGCCATGTAATTTAGTCACTTGACACATGAACACATGAAAATTTCTCATTGCTTTGATCAAAATGCAAATGCTTTTGTACATTTATATAATTAATTGTGTACAATTCTCTGCTGTTTCCTACATTTCCACTTGTTTATGTCATGTTGATCAAAATATATTATACTAGATTCATCTAAATAATTTTAACCCCCAAATCATTTCAGCATAATTTCTTTACACAAGTCACTGAATGCAAAAAAGTTAATCCGGTTGTCAAAATCTCCAAAAAATAAAAATAATAATAAAAAAATAGTAATAAAAACTGTTTTATGTAAATGTGTCTTGAATTGACACATTGTGCAGATGAAATTTGAATGTCATTAATAAAGGGCGTGAAGAACCAATGATCAACTAGTTCTCTAAAACAGGTGAATCTCTTGAACCTATAAAATTGGCATGCCTATATATAAAAAAGAGCAAAATACAAATTTACAATTTTTGAAAATGGATGAACAACCAGGACATGGTCAAGAGCCAGGAACATGTATGCATGCTGGAAAAGTAAGGAGGCAAAATAGAGGAAGAAGGAGCCAGAGACAGACATATTTCTGATGACATTAGAGCCACTATTGTGGACCATGTTGTCAATCATGGCATTATAATGGCTGAGGCGGGTCGGAGGGTACAGCCAAATATTGGGAGATCAACGGTTTCTTCAATCATTCAAACATTTAATCGGGAGAAAAGGTATGTACAGTAATCCACCAGTGTGGACTGTGCTGTTTATAGCGTATATACATTCTTTAAATATGTGTAAGTACAGTATATCTGAATTATATTACATAGTGTATTTTTTCCACACAGGACTGAAAGGTTACCTCGTAGGTGTGGCAGAGGACCTCTTTTCACACCTGAGCAGGAGGAGGCTATTTGCACCATGGTCAGAGCAAACAATGTCATTAAGCTAAGGGAAATACAGAGGGCCAATGTAGAAGACAACAATGTTTTTATAAACACCCAATCTGTTAGCGTCTCAACTATTGACAGGGTATTGAAAAGACATCACATGACCATGAGACAGCTGTACCGCCTACCATTTGAAAGGAATGAACACAGAGTGAAGGAACTACTGTACCAGTATGTACTGTACAGGTAAACCATATACTGTATGTGCATACAATAACAAATTTACATAAACTTCCTATATTACCTTCTTATTCCCCTATTTCTTCTTATTCTAACTCATATTCCCCTTATAGGCCCATACAATAAACAGCATCTCCTCACCTTCCTAGACACCCGCTATAGAGCTCTCATCCCTGATAGGGGTCCATTTCAAGATGATTCAGCCAAATATGTGATACTTTGGGATAATGTGAGTTTTCATCACTCAAACACCATCAGGCAATGGTTTTTGACCCATAACAGAATGTTGATGGAATTCCTCCCACCATATTCCCCATTCCTTAACCCAATTGAGGAGTTTGGTCATGGAGATCATGGAGATGGAAGGTCTATGATCACCAGCCACATACACAGATGTCCCTTCTGATTCAGCATGTGAGGATATCACCGTGGAAGCCTGCAGAGCGTGGATTAGATACTCAAGAAGATTTTTTCCACGTTATATTACAAGGGATGCTATTTGCTGTGATGTTGATGAAAATCTGTGGCCTGACAGACAGGGTCGTCAGGGGGTATAGAGACAGACAACAGAATGCACAGTTTTACCTAAGAGGTGTTTCCTATGTTTACCATTTGTAATTTTATATGTTTTCCCCATTGTGCTTTTGTGTCCGTATTTTTCTTATCACAATTACATTATATGATGTTATATTGTAATTCTTTTTTTCAGTCCACTAGTAAAAGTTAAATAAAAAGTGTGAATCCTGTTCAGTCTCAATATGCAATCAATATTTCACAGTCTCACGGCATTTCATGCAATAGTCACGTAATTTGTGTAAACTTTGATTCGTGCACACCGATACAAATTTCGAGGGATTTTTTTGACAACACGATTCTCTTTTCGTGCCAGAGAACAAGATTTTGAAAACAATTCACTTCCACAGATTTAAATATACATACGTACAGAAAAATAGCTGTAAGGAAATCTGCAATAAAAATCTAATATTGTAAAATGTATTGATGAAACGTGTTGATAATATAGCTGTTACTGTACTTGATCAAAAATAGCGAAAATCAAAAGACAATTCCCATAGCAGTGAATTGGTTTGAAAATCGTACTGTCTGACACGAAAAAAAAAGCGCAATTTGTGTCTGTGGGCACAAATCAAATAGATGAAATATACGTGAATGTTGCATGTAATGCCGTGATACTGCGTTGGTAAATTTGTGCTGTTGAATTTCATAGATCCCATACAGAAGAAATTCAGCCTTTTGCATTGTTAATTACTGTAAACCAAACCATATTTTATATCAGGAAATCCTGAACCCATGAAATGTCATTCTGACAACATGACTAAACATTTTGACTTCACCGTATATAAACAATGACAAAAGGACTTGTCATTCTGATGGTTATGACATTTTCATTGACACAAAAACTTACTTTTGAGGGAATACCTAAGGATTTTGAGTAAAGTACATACTTTTGCAAGAAATCCAATGTTTTGTGCTGTTTGTACTAATTGTTTTGAGAATGCACTAACTGTTATGCAAATATTAAGACTGATTCGAGAAATGCTCCAAAGCAACTGAGAAAAACTGTAAGAGACTTTAGACTGCTCTCCAAGGTGCTCAGGCACTTTTACTCCTGCACCATAGAGACCATCCTGACGGGAAACATCTTAACCTGGTTTGGGAACAGCACCATGCAGGACAGACGAGCTCTACAGAGGGTCGTGCGTTCGTCTGAGCGCACCATCCACACCGAGCTCCCTGACCTGCATAGCGCTTCCGCTCCCTGAAGGCCAACACAGAGAGACTGAGGAGGAGCTTCTTCCCGCAGGTGATACGGTCTCTCAACCAGGTTAACACACAGGACAGAAATGGTCACTCATGGTCATTATTTATCTGTGCACACAGCCCAGTGCACTGTAGACCGGACAACCATGGACATTGCACATTTGCACACACATTGCAACATTTGCACAATATTGCATATTGCACACTTGCACTCACGATGCTCATTTGCACACTTCTGGACATTTTTCATTCATTCCACTTTTTATTTGCATTTAACTTGTCTTGTACAGAAAAGTTTTATATTTCTATATATTTTGAAAACTGTATATTTTGGTCTAACTTCTTATAGTTAAACTATTTATTTATTTCTTGCTTCTTTTTCCATTTCTCTCTTATTTCTTGTCAAAAATTTAAGGTCACAGTCGGTCGTATAAGCATTTCACTACATATCGTACTGTGTATGACTGTGTATGTGACAAATAAAATTTTAATTTTAATTTGAATAAGAGGCTCACAAAAATGCAATAATGCGCTCCAATGTCTATTAATCTTATTTGTTGATCATTTTGTCAATTTTATCTGAACAGCCTTTACATCGAATAACAAGACAGACAGACAGATAGACAGATAGATAGATAGATAGATAGATAGATAGATAGATAGATAGATAGATAGATAGATAGATAGATAGATAGATAGATAGATTGTATGGCAGAATGTATGTACTGTATGTATGACAGGTACAATAATAATTAGGAAATGCTAGTTGAGACTGTTTTTCAATAAAGAACAATTTTCTCAGAGAAAACCATTTCTTCCTAAATTTACCTATAAATCCAACTCCTTTCAATTCTAATTGAGAATGATATTTAATAAATGTTGGAGCTGTACTACACAAATCTGTCTTCTAAATTCTTACACTCCTTTGCGCTTGACACACCTCACAAGTTACACTCACACCCCAGAATATATTTACAGATACCACAGGTGACATTAGTTGCCAAAGTGTAGCCAAAGGAAGTTTGGGATCAGGTTTAATTATGACTTTCCATAATTTTATAATTAATATTTAACAAATATGTAACATTACCGCAATCAATATTTAAGGGTAAACAAAACAAGACATGAAAAAGTATGTGACTGTTTCAGACACAATGAACAAAACTGCACTGCACATTCAGGTGAAAACACCTTATTTGATTTTTCTTTTTGTTACATAGCATTTACTCCCTCACTCACTCACTCGGTCTCTTTACCGCTTTGTCCTGTATACAGTACAGTACAGTGTGGCAACCAAGTGATTGTTTCCCCAACATAATATAGTTGCCAGGATTTTTAGATGCTCACAAGCAGAGGTGGAAAGAGTAATAAAATGTTGTACTCAAGTACAAGTACTGTTACTTCAGTGAAATTTTACTTAAGTACAAGTAAAGTTACCATTATAAAAATCTACTCAAGTAAAAGTAAAAAGTAGCTCAATAAAAATTTTACTCAGAGTAAAAGTTACCGAGTTACTTTTGTATTTTTTTAACAGCTGGGGTGGGATGAGGCATTCTAGCATAGTTCAAAAAAGATGAGCAGATATAAATCTCAAACTAGTTCTTTTTAACTGAAGGAACACCTTTACATAATAAAGCTGTTGTCTTTCTTGTGCTTGAAACTCAAAGTGGTCACTTAAATATGGTGTTACATCCGAGTCTAGGGTCATACAGCAAAAGAATGGTTCAGGGTTCTATTTTAAACTGTATGGAAATGGTGGTATATGGCAGAAAGAACTAGACCCAATCATTAACTGATGAAATAATGAGGTTTGCATACACACACACACACACACACACACACACACACACACACACACAACAGGAGGAGGATCAGATTCAGGGTGGACCCAAAATAAACTAAAATAAATGGGATTTATATTTAGTAGATAGATTACCTGCCAAAAAAATAAATAAATAAAATAAAAACCCACAAACAAACATACAGGTACCTTCCCGGACTCCCTAAACCAAAAACAATGAATAAATTCCCTCTTCCCAAAATAAATGGCAGCCACGCCCCCACTACTAGTGAGTGCAGAAACATACAGTGAAATTATCTACAAATATATACAAAGACCAACCAAACCAAAGGGACAAAGCAATAATCAAAGTCAATGGGAGGCAAAAAGTCAAAACCGGAATACACAACCAAATATCAAAACGCCAAAATCACAACCTCTTTCCCGCGTCTCTCTTCGGTTTATATACTGTCGCGCTAGTCGATGACGTCACTCTCAGGGCGGAAGCGACCGTGTGGAAGGTCAGGTAGCTGCCGATGTGGGGACAGTCAGAAAACCTGGAGTGGAGTCTGGAGCAGCGCGCGACCAGGACATGATACATATACGCGAGCGTATATGTCATTATTATTGACATATTGACATTATTATTATTATTATTATTATTATTAATCATTATTTTAACATTTTCATTCATTTATTTTTTACTCAGTAGCGAATATGATTTAAAATGTAGCGAATTACAATACTTCAAACAAAACGTACTTAAGTAAAAGTAAAATTACAGATTTTAAAAACTACTTTAAAAAGTAGAAATACACAAAAAAGCTACTCAAACGCGACTAAATGTAATTCATTACTTTCCACCTCTGCTCACAAGTTAATGTCCCCAAATATGCATCCAAAATAAAGCAGAAGTATTTGTACACATAAACAATAATTTCTTTGTATTCAGTCTTGGCGGTCCAGAAGTTCCTTTAATCCTGTTAGACCCTCTTAGCTATCATTACAAATATGATCTATAACAGGGTATTTTGTAAATATTTTTTTTGTTTAAAGTGTTTTTTTTAATCTTTTTTATTTGTTCCAAATTGAGAGAAGATTTTGTGCAATTTATACTGGATTTAAAAAAAAAACATTATGGGTGAAGCATCCCCAATAGCACACTTTCTATTTGACACACACAAACATATGCACTCACACACTCATACAGTCACTCTCACACACAAACACACACACACATATACAGCCAATACAATAATAATAACAGTCTTTCACCTTGAGCGGTGCGACCACATAAAATAGTTCACTATAGAAATAGCTATGCAAGTCAGGATGGGCTCAAGGAGACATGTGGCGATGAGAGACAAAGCAGAATGTCACGTGTAGCTCTCCCTCCTCCCTGTCTCATCCTTCTTTTACATCTCTATTTCTCCATCGTCTCTGTAGAAAAGGTTACTAAATGTCAGAAGGAGAGTCTTTATCATCTTCAATGGCTGTGCTTTGTGCAGTGTGTGTGCAAAGGGTGTGGAGGTGACAGGGAGCTAAGGCAAGTTTGTGATCGGATGTGTGTATTGGAAAGACACAACAAATTACTGCCTCAAGGTCATCTGGAACATAAACGTTTTTGTATACATACAGATTACCTAAATTGTAAACAGGATATTTTATTTGGACAGATGCCTTTAATGCCAAATTGTCCTGTGGTGTAATGTACAGTATACTGTACAGACAATCACAGTACAATTTACGTTAGGAATGGATCTGGTGTTGAGTTGTACTCTGTGTTTTTAAGCAAGCAGAAAAAGAATGTAGATTAAGATATGATGCAATATAAAATAAATTATGATTTTATGAACTCAACAAAAATGTGAAATAATTTGAAAAAAAATTTTAAACACCTGCATTTGCAAGTTTTTGTGAATTAAACTTTAAGACATGAGAGAATAAGGTTAAGATTGCAATTTTATGGAGACAATATAAAAATGTATGTAAAGCCAAGTAAACATTACATATCCATTCCATATTTATACTCTTTCCTTCAGTCACCCTCCAACCCCACTAATGCCATTCCAAATATAATCAGGGATACTTATGCAACCGGAACTCATACAATTCATAGAATTCTTATGCAGTCATATCTCATACAATTATTCCCTCTCGCCACCCGTCCTGCCTCTATTTACCGTCATCCATATTTGATGACTTATAGGATTGCAAGCCTTTACAGCAATGACAAATTTGAGCCTTGTGACAGTTTAATGGCTGCTAAAGAGCTCTTGCTGG
Source organism: Channallabes apus (assembly GCA_030522415.1). Taxonomy (NCBI): domain Eukaryota; kingdom Metazoa; phylum Chordata; class Actinopteri; order Siluriformes; family Clariidae; genus Channallabes; species Channallabes apus. Next base: position 28,174,346 of record CM060110.1, read on the forward strand.
AATGACTGGGTAATAAAAGTAATATTCTAATGCTCTCTGTTTTTGCTCCCGTCAAAACCAAGTAATTGTTCCCAATTACTGCGCCACTAAGGCGATTCCTGCTTGCTTGAGTACACATAATGTGTATACGAGTATGTACAAACAGATCCTCATACACATACTGTACACAAACATTTCTACACAAATTGCTGCAATGCTGAGGCAAAAACGCTCCGTGTCTCTCAGACCCTGTATTCTTTTTGAAGTTTGAGCCACAGATCATAATATTATTTGATATTATGAGCAGAGTTTCATTTGTGGACTGAAATACTGGAATAACTGAACATAAATTGGCACAATGTTCCATTATACAGTTTTTTTTTTTGTTACCTAGACCACTTGTACTTTACAGTATGTGTAGAGAAAAAAAAGGAATAACTGTAAATAATAATAATAATAATAATAATAATAATAATAATACATTAACATGATAAGTGACTGCAAGTGGTTACACCCAAACATGGATATTACATATATAACATTATTAAAGTTGTTCTTTCTTTCAGTGACTCTCTCAGTAAGACAGCCGTGTTTATAGAGTGTAGATTAATTTGCAGGAAGATTTAATCCAGTCAGGCAATGTGGGACTCTACTTTCAAATGCTCTCAATTTGTCAGTGGAATTCTCTCATAAGTTTACTTCTGAGACTTGAAAAATATGAATCATTTCATATACACACATGGCTTTATTTTATGAAACTGTCAAGTTTTATCTTGTGAATGTCTCATTGAAAATATGGATAATGTTTATTATCTACATAATCATCTGCAGCACAGAAAGGAACATTTTCAAAAGATTACCGAAGCCCTGAATGCATTAGCTGGCATGGGAAATATCACTTCAGACATGGACAGTGCAGAAAAGATTCGGCATAACGACAAGGGTTGGCCTTTGGCTTCATAATGATGTAATGAAACAGTATTGATCCCTTTGATTTTTTGTGTTTTTTTGCTGCATTGAAGTGTTGAGCTCAGACATTTTGGTAAATGGTAAACATTTGGCTCACTGTGTTATTTCCCTCAGGAATAATTGATAGACTTCTGTACAGCGACTCTCTACGCAAACCAATAAAAATGTCTTTTTTGTCTGACACAGCTAGAATTACCATGTCTGTGTGACAGCTTAGCTGATTTTGAGTAATAATACTACCCAAAATGTGTGTTAGACAGTTCACTTGTTCGCTATGCAGACAATAGCGATAATAGTATATTAATTTTACCAGCACCTGGTATAAATAAAGGAATTAATGAACTTATTTATTTGTTTGTTTGTTCAATCAACTGTTCATTTATTTATTTATTTATTTATTTATTCACTCATCATCGGTAACCATTTTATCTTGGTTGTGCCATGGTGGATCTGGAGCCTATCCTGGGAACACTGGGTATGATATGGGAATAAACCCAAATGTGATGCCAGTCTATCACATGGTACAGTATGATACAGTACAGTACAATATGCTTTGGTAGGTGGATTAGCCTTCAGTTCAAATTCAAGGAATTTAAATCGTATAAATACTATGTTTTCTAAAGGGATGCTACAGTACATTGAAAATTTTAATAATTAATTTGCTGTAAGGATCTACATAGTTTACATACTTAAAATTTTTCTCTTTTGTTGTTTGATGTCTTTGTTTGGTGCATCCCTCGGGTGCTCGATTGGATTGGGATCTCGGGAATTTGGAGGCTAGTTCAGCGGCCTTCGCCCACTGTGCCTCATGTAACTGGGTGTTCTAATGCCTTTCTATCAGGGCCAGCATTGACTTTTTCGGTGAGTTGCACTGCACTGGTGTTTCTATGGGATCAGACCTGACAGGCCTTGTTTTTGGTCTCTACAGGCATGGGTGAGCCATTGGTGTATAATTGAAAATAAATGTTTATATTTTATTGTTATTCTTGTTAATAGTGTTAATGTTGTTAATAAACATCATCCCTGCAGAATATTCAGTAGCCCCTCAATTTATGTTTTTATTATGGCGGTGGAAATCTGAGACCAAGCTCTCCTACAGTAAGCGTTCCATTGGGTTGGTGACTATGAAGGGTATAGCATATGATTCTTATACTCAACAAACCATTCATAAAACCTCTAGGCACCTGTGGATGGTGCAAAGTCATCCTGAAAGTGACCACGCCCATCAGAATAGAAGTCAGTCAGAATAACTTGATTTATTTAGAATATTGATTTATATTCACTCAAAACAATGCCAGAAAAATGCCATAAACAGTATGACAGTGCTACCATTTCATATTTTTCACATGTCTGTATATGTTCTGTAGGAATATTCTGATGAAAACTGCTTCATCCACACCTGCAATCTTCTGAACGCTAACCCAGCACCTCAGCGTACACTGGGATTTAGTTTCACACTTTAGATTTTGACAGAAGAAGTAGCATAACATCCAGGTACTTACTGTCCGCTTTTTGAATGATATGAATTTGATAATAATATGAATAATATGGGTTCAGAAACCGCTATCTGGAGCACTATTTTGCCATAATGTTTAATGTATAAGTATGAGATGCAGTTTAAGGGATGTAAATGCATCAGATATCACACAGTTCAGATTGCTCTTGCAGCAGAATAATTCAATCCACTGGGTGGGTAATTGAATTCCAGACGTCCTATAATTATTTTGCTCTCGCTCTGTCGCAGGTAGAGCAAACATCCTTAATATAGTTCCTCATACGGCAATTAAAATTCAATATGCAGTGTCGCACCACCTTCCCGTCTAATTGTCACACTCTTTTCCTTGTACCCTTCTTTTAGTGAAGTATTTGAAGAATTTCTACTGTTACAGTGTAATTGTTCACTCGTTCATCCGCTTTTCTTACAAAGCCACTGATTAAAACAACCTTTTTAAGGAAAGAAATTCAGTAAAAGAATTTACTGCATAAATATCTTGGTTCACAGATTTTGATTTATTGCTATTTGTTTTCTGTGTATCAAATGAAATATTTTTGACGCAAATCAACCGGCATAAACTGGAAAAGAACTACAAAAGAAATATTTTTATAGAGAATGTATTGTTAAATACATATCTGCATCTGCTCACACTCCCTGTTCCTCCTCCTCTTCCTCTCCCTCTCTCACTACTCTATCAATCTTAAATCAGATCCTGCCTCCAGGAGTGATGCCATATGGCTGTTTTTACACCATTACTTTAGGGGCCCCTTGCTCACCTCCACTGCACCAGAAGCTTGCCAAGGTCGCTGGCTGAGCTGAAGAGACTGATTTCATGTCAGATTGAAGTCAACAGACTGGGCTCACACCCAAAAGACACACCTGGTACATGCCAAAATGCACATTATTTGCCATGTATCTACCTTGACCTTAAGGTTACCCCATTTAAAAACTTGTTGTAACATGATTACATAAGCATAAGCATTCGTACAAATTTTAAAAAAAATATTTAACTTGATTTAAAAAACATTGTTTAATAATCGAAATTGGGTTCGGCCATTTTAAGCAGACATTGATTTATTGGGCTCATTTAACTCAATGCGTTCTTTCACCCTTATCAGGTACAGAACCTCTAAATACACTGGCATGAAAAAAATGCAGTTCTGTGTTAAAACGAGGTTTTAGTACACCAGTGTATCTGGAGCATATCAGACTCATACAGAGCCATTATCTGCCCTAGTGCTCCATCAGCTCTGTCAGAGAGCTAAAAAAAAAAAAAAAAACCTTGAAAGCAGGTTCTTCTCTGCTGCTGTCTCTCTCTCTCTGTTTTCATGTCTTTGCCGGCCCATCGAATCTTGATCTGATTTGTTCCTCAGATGGATGGCTTGGCCCTAATGAGGGCCTCTCAGCAGGAGCGCACCACCCAGACCCAGGCCAATATAGACAGCACAGATCTAATACCTTCCTTCTTCCAGCATATGACACTAACCCACTGCATCACTGCAGGGATTTTTGTGTGTCCAGCAAAGCAATGACAGCAATGGATCATGGGAAACCTTCAACACATCAGCACTTCTCAAACCAAATATGACTTCATAGCCATGGCGAAGATAAAGATAGAGGTACCCTTAGGTTATCATGGAACCTCTGTGTTATTCTTTATTGCTTAACATGTTGCTTAACTTCTGACTAGCCAGTGTTCTCCAGGGTATAGGAACAAAAGCCGTATGATTAAAACAGAGTCGGTAATTAGAAAGAATGATGCAGAGACTGATCAGTGAATGTCACGGTAATTTAAAAAAATGTTATTTAGAAAGAGGCTGTATTTCCACATTTTTACTAGAATAATAATGTTTGTTTTAATCCAACTTAAGGCTTGAATTGCTGAAACTGACAATGAAAAATAGGGGTAATGAAAGACAACAGAACGAACGAGTAGCAAAAAATAAGACAGACGAATAGATTAACACAGGTTGATTTTTTGGGGGTAAACAGTTATTATGCAAGCACAAATTTCCCCCTAGGAGCTCATTAATGTGTTGAGCGTAGCAGAGAGAGCGAGAGAGAGAGAGAGAGAGAGAGAGAGAGTAAAACTCTCTATCACCTGCTCAACAGAGAAAGACAAAGAATTAGGGGAGTGAGTGAGCATGAGAAAGTGAAAGAACAACCAGAGAAACGTTCTACCACTGAAAGTAGAGAGAGCCACCCCTAACAGAGAGCAGAAGACTGTCACACTCTTATTTGACTGTGTCTTATTATGAATTTCAACGCATTATGTGTGTAGAGAAACGGCTAAATCACATTTTGAGACTGAGAATCAGATTAGGAAAAATAAAAATGACCATTTAAGTTTTATTGGATCAAATCAAATAAAAAAACAAGAATTAAATCAATTGATTGATGAATAAAAGGAAAGGGTTTCTTAATATTCACACATATCTTACAGTCAATAATAATAAATTATTTTATAGTACTTCTGATATAGCTTACTGTAAGTGTAGCCACATTTCTCAAACAAAAACAAGAAGCATTGATAGCTTGGCTGCAGCATTATGACACACACACACACACACACACATTCACACACACACACACACATTCACACACACACACACACACACACACATTCACACAAGCGCACACACAGACACACACACAACCACTACTATTAACACTGAAATACGGAAATACAGATTAATCAGATTGAGATAGTCATAGAGTATATCATATAGAAATTTGAAGGATTTTATATATCTGTATATATCCAGTATACAGTAAGAGTCTCTTTGAGGAGTTCAGATACTCTCCAGGCATAACAGACTGAAACGTGTCCTCCTGTTTTGAGGAGAATAGCAGAACCAAAAAGTGCTCATGAAGACTGAAGGGAACAGCATCAGAGATCTATGTTTGAACAACTGAGGTTGCTATTTGAGATACTGTATGGAAATTAAATAATAAAATAAAATAAAAATTGTAAGCAGGTGAGGATCAAGGTTAAGGTGGGATGATTTTGTGCATTGAGTTTTATAACAGACATTCGTTAAATGTCTGATGATAGACGTTTGATAAAGCAGATGAAAAGGAGATTTGTAGGGAGAAAGGCAATAGCCTCTTTAGATTTATTGTTAACTGGTAATTATTGTAATCATAATAACAAAATATAAATAAATAAATAAATAAATAAATAAAAACTTTTGGCTGTCCAGAGCTGTAGGCAAGCAGCGGAGCGAGCAGGTCAAAGAGCTAGCCACACTAATTCTCTTTTAAAATTCCCTCTTTATATATATACTGTATCTCTGGCACACACACACACACCTTCTTTCCCTCATCATCTCTCATTCTCAGTCTATCGCCACAGTCCCACAAGCTGGTGAGCTGAAGAGCAATAGTCCCTACATGGAGAGCCCCTCATCTACAGAGGAAAGACGAGGAAGCCAGAAAAGGTGGAGTACTTCCAGCCACCCATCAGGTTGCCACGTTCCAGCTTGAGGTAGGCACGATCACCTTTCTCCATTTGGATCAGAACACCATTGCTGGCAGCCTCGCGCGTCACGTCCTGGTCTCCAGCAAAGGCTGAGATCACAGGCCACCCATTGTGCATTAGGCTTACCTGTAACAAAGACACAGGATCAGACCAAGGCACAAACAAGCTTACTTTATTTCTTCTAATTGCAGTATCATTTATTTTTAAAAAATACAGCTTTTCTTCTCTTCATAAAACATCAAATAAAACAACACAATATTCCATCATGATGTACTTTTTGCGCTAGTCCGGCCCAAACATCAAATTACGAGACGCATTGTCTTTCTTCCAGTTTTTTCTTCATTAACCACCATTCATACACTTTCATAGATTAAGACAATTAATGTCTTAGTATTAGACATTATAATTCAATAAGTAAGTTTTAAAGCTTATTGGTAATTTTATGGGACACAGTGAGAGAACTGGGAGGTTTTGAGGTTTGAACTAAAATAAAGTGATACTTGCTCAGTGTCTTTTTTCTACAATCATACAGTAGATCTATAAATAGATAACAGTCCTGAAATTACTGTGGCAAAGTATATTGCACATCAGTAACATAGTTGAACGACGTGTGTGGAACAGTCAGTGTAATTCCTGCTGGCAAAAAGACATGAAGTCGATTGTTCCCATCAGCACCAATTACATGGCAGAACAAATAGAGAAGTGGTTGGAGCTTGTTGTCAGGTCCACTCAAGTCATTTTATTAACGCTAAAATACCCAATTAGGAAAGGAAATACGGATAGAAGTCTACTGATTGGGTCATCACCCTTGGATTAATTCAGCATTTAAAAGAACAGACAGATTCTGACACACAGTAATGGTCAGGGTAACAGCAGCATGGTTACAGGGGCCTACACTATCACCGACCCACCCAATCATCCTCAATGTTTTTTTTTCTTTTTCTTTCACAGACAGGCAAAATGACTGACACGGGGTATGATGTGAAATGTGATATATTACATTATATCTCCATTAACAGGACTGGAGACTCCTTTGTATGACCATAGTCACATTGAATGGTTTAGTTCCACTCACAGTCCATTTAGAGTTTGAAAGTTTATGCATTAAATTTTTATGGATCCATTCCTATTGATCAAATTATTTAAAAACTAATTCCATGGAAGATCTCCAATTATGATTTAGAATAAATCGAATCTAATCTGGTAACCTACATAAAATATCAACAACATTTACATTGTGAGGTTTATGTATTTTTGCCTACAGTAGTACAGGCTTCTTCAGCTGAATACTGTGCATGATAATGTAGGAACCCTTTTACACCAGCAAGATGTTAAACATTCTCTTAATGAGAAGGACATATGATATCGAAAACTCTTTGCATTAAAATGAATTGTTGAATTTGCATCCTTTTGTTTACTTTCATTCAGAGAGAACCAGAAAGTTTTTATTGTGAAATGTAAAGAACATTGTATTTATATGTTGCTTACTGTAAGACTGTTATCAGAATGTTTGACTACTTTTGCATTTGGCAAATAAAATGTTGATTAATACAGAAATTCTTATCAACATGAGATAAGAGTTTTTAGTTACTTAACTCTAATCTTAGAATTTTGTCTATGTGCAGTATTTGGTTTCACATACTTCTAAAGAGTCCTTTAATTACCAGCAAATATTTAGAAGACAAAAGATACAGTAATGTTCAAAGTGACTGCACGGCCTGATATAACATCCTTTAAAGTGTATATAACACACATACAAATCCATTTTATTGGCTTGTCCTGGTTTTAAAGTCAGTGAGCACTCATCGGGTAAAACTAAACACAAAGATGTGTTACATGCAACATTATTTATTTATAGGCGGTCAGTGCAATCAGTTTCATACGTGGTAGTAATGTTCTAGTGCGCTGCTGTGCATTGATGAGAGCTTTTAACCACAGGCATCCTTAAAGCTTAGCGGTCAGTGTGGTTATTATGCTTTAATTAACTGTTTTAATAAATAAAGCTAATTAAATGCACGGGCTTATTGACACACTCTCCTAAAAAAAGCAGACTAAAATGGATGGTTCTTTTTCACTGGAGTGATGCACTCAAGCATACACACTATGCACCTTTAATATCTGTGTTTCACTTTAAAATGTGTTTATGGATTTAAGGTACATTGTAATACCCTTTTCTTTTAGAGTGTATTTGATTTGTATATAGATTGTACATAATATATAAATGTACATGCATAACTTAAACATTCAACAATAGACTAAAACATTTTTAACTCCAAATATAAAATATATATCACCATGACTACTATGTTCTGCATTTACTCTACATATTGTTGTTTGGCCTATAGTTTACAATTTGAATCACTAGATGAAAAAACCTGAATAAAACACTAACAACATTCATGAAGATGCATTATGAACAAATAAATTTCTAAGATTAAAGAGGTATTGCTGAGATTAGTAGATGTGAAAAAAAATATTTTTCAATTGAAAGAAACATTCTACTTTTTTCTCATTCAAACACAAACCAACTGCTTATATTTACACTTATAATTTTTTCCGCTGTGCACTGTGTGTGAGATGTGTTGGGTTATTTTATTTTATTTTTTTTAAACATTTGTTTGTTTTTATTTCTCACTTCACAAAAGGTGCAATTTGGCCCTTGTTTCCTTTGTGGTCTTTTTTATTTATTTTTTTCCCTGAGCTAATTTCAGATCTTTGCAATGCAAAAGGACTGCAAAACATCAAGATAGGTTTGAATTAGTCATAGCTTTAAATCACATTGCTGTCAGTCTGATTCATTTAAAACAGCAGTGGATTTAATATTTAATTCTATGCTTTAATGAGAGAAGAGAAAAGTCGTTGTTGTTGTTGTTGTTTTATTAAATAATGAAAATATATTTCATTGCCACTATATTCCACGGTCTTAAAAATGTTGGTCATCTAGCAAATCTCCCAAAAAAAGGGGGGACTGCACAGGGTGCAGAAGTCAGTAGTTCTTGTGCGTAATGGTGCCCCTATGCGTATGTTATATTTAGTGATAGTGCTGAAGTCCCACTGAATAATTTTATAATAAACACTAATACTTATTTACTTTTATATTACTTTGCTAAATCGGGCTCACATTAACATTTAATCAGAACTATACATACACACACAGGCAGACACACGCGCACGCGCACACAGACGCGACAGTTGCGCACAGAGAAAACCACTTACCTGGATAGTTTGCCGGTTATAAACCTTCACGACGTGGAAATTAAAACTGTAAATCCCTTTTCGTGGGGCGAAGAAATTACTCCTCTCTTCGTCGAAACTTCTGCCAACGTTCACGAGAACCTGAAGGAGAAACCGCAGCGCAGTGAATGAAGAGTCTCAATACAATCCCGATTACAAACACGCGCTAATTGATGAATAAAATAAACAGAACTGAAATGTAAAGTTTTGTTTAATTCTAAATGTGAAAGTTGTGAACAAGACTGAAGTTTGTGCTGTGGCCTTGGGGACGGTTTTCGATATTATTATCAGTGGACACGCTGTGAATAAAAAAATGCACCCGTGTCACACCTGAGAGCTTCTCTCTCAAAGCAACATCACAACAGCTCCTCATCAGCACCATGCTTACAACGCGAACACAGCATCCCCCCGCTTTGTCATTCACATTAAAAAAAAAGTTACCTGATCAAAGTAGATGACCATTGTCCGGTTACTCATCTCTGACGGCTCGTGGTTGGTGTTCCTGACAGCGGAGAAGGCGACTTTGGCGCTGCCGGAGCGCACGGAAATCCCGAGCGCGGTGCCGGTAGGGTCAGAAGTTGGGTTCGAATCGCACACGACCAGACATTTTCCCTCTAGCACGATGGGCTCCGTCTCGTTCTGCGCGCTCGCCAGGCAACCTAACGCCAGCGCGCACAGCACAAACGCCAGCATTACTGTAACTTCAAGCTGCAGCCTCCTCAGCACTTCTCTCAGCTCGCTCAGCAAGTCACCGCCGTCTCCAGGCTGAAAATCAAGCGTTCTTCAGGAGTGGTTGTCCAAATAAACTGGGTTTGATGTAATTATTTATTTGAATTTATTTAATTGTTTTGTCCTGTCTGGGATTTGTGATTTTTGTCGTTGTTGTTTCTAGATCCTCTTATCAGTCGTATTTTCCCCAGTGAACTCGTCTCGAGTCGGCGGTGCACGCAGCGAGGCCCTCGTCTAGTCGGCGCGCGGCTGAGCACATAGCGCGGGGCTCCGTCTGCTCGCGCGCTCAATTATTGACGCGTGAGTTATTGGAAGTGATACACAAAGGCTGGTGAGCACGCGCCGTCGCCCCCGCCCCCTCCGCACGGCTCCCCACCGGCCGGTGAGCGCGGCTCTGGGCTGCCAATTGCGGTGCCTTGACCGCCTCTACAGCCGGTGACGCGCAGCAAAGCACCGCCCCTTTTTTTCTGAGGAAGAAGACGCGTACAGGTGGGTTTGCCGGTGCTTGAGATTCTGGGGAGAGGAAGGAGTCGTTGCTGAGTTCCTTTAAAAATGGGGGCCGTGACGCGCGAACAAGAGGTCATTTGTCTTTGTGCGCTGCGTTCTAATGGATTATGGAGACAACCCATGTAGTCTTTATGAATGACTCCAAGAACGCGCAAGAACTTTTTTTTTTAATGGATTCTTGCGCGTCATGCCTCACTGGACATATGTGAAATCATGATTAAGTCGAGTAATAGGTTAGTTCTTCCACACACGTGCAGGACACAAGTATTCACAAATATGACTGCAGTGCTCATCGTTTATCGTTCACAGAAGCGACCCTGGCGTATCGCAATAGCGCTGTCTACATACAGCTTAAGAAACGCGAGCTCTTGTTTGCGATATCGTGCCTGCAGTTCTTTACAAGATGACGGAATCGCTCTGGCGTTTCAGACCGTATACCTTAAATGCGCTTTCGCCTGCGGAAGGCCCGCGCGCTTCCCGAGCTGACAACGTGCGTTCTGCGCCAGCGCACTCCCTACATGACATTTAATAAATGAGATCACTGAGCGGGTTTCAGGGGGAAGGAAGACGTGGCAAGTTAAACAGAACAATGGACTGTCTTGACATTTGAAAGAAACAGCGGCAGCAACAACAAAGCATGTAGGAGAATACATAAGCCGAGGAGTTAATTAAAGACGTCGGAAGACACCTTATTGAAGAAGGGTGCGCCATGACATCACTCAGAACTGACCATTTGGGGCTCGGGGTGGTTGGGGGGCTTTAAAGCTTCAAAGATGTTACAGGTAGATCCTAATAACGAGGAATGAAACAAGGAAGCACTCAGGTGCGTCCATTTAAGCCCAGATATTCTAATGTATTCATTTAGTTAATGAAGAGTAAATGAATAATGTATTCCAAAATAGGAGAAGAGTCTGCAATGGACCATGTGGTTTATCCTACTTTTCTTTAAGACTTAAAGCCTGCATAGACCTTGTTCCAATTCGTTCTAGTGATGTGACACAAGACAAACCAAAGAAAAAAATTAATAAATAAAACACATACACACACACACACACACACAGAGGAGCTTGGAACGAGCGCACTCAACCTCAGTGGTTATGTTCTTTTTAAAAAACAAGCAAGCAAACAAACAAATGCATAAAACACTATTGTGGGTAGACACAGCCTTTCTCTCTGTACTTGATTAGATTCAGGTAAAAACAAAGCTTGTTTTCCAGTAGGTAAGGATAAAGTGGGTAGACAAAATGATTTGCTGAAAAGATCAGGTGGCTCTTGACTTTCATCCACTTAAATAACACAACACAAACAGCCAGTGAGCTAATGTGTTTCCAACAAAACCAGTCATGATTTTTTTAGGCTTTCAAACGCTGTTCTATCATATTCAACTGTCAGTCAAATATTACATCACAGTTATCCGTACTGCAAAAGAGGGATCAGCTACATTTCTTCTATGAACAAAGAAAATACAAAAAAGACAGCAAAAGGAGAATCCCTTGTCACAGTAGCTGAGCAGTGAAAGCTTCACTATTGGAGTGTCAGGACGGATATTGCGTGGTGACAGCCTTCCCGTGAGGACCGATCCTGCCATGCACCACATCCTCCAGGTCTCACTGCATCTCACTGCTACCTGAGGTGCCTCCATCTGCCCAATTTGTAATTAAAACAATAATGTGTCTGTATTTCCCTCATTGTGAGGACGTTGTGTCCACATGATGATAGGATTAAATGTTTTACTCTCACAGGGACTTTTTTTTTGTAAGCCCTGAAGAAAATGATTTAGGATTAGGTATAAGGATTAAGAATATTCTTATTTAGTTAACACACCTCAGTGGAAGGACAACAATCTTATTCTCTCTCTCTCTCACTGTGTGTGTGTGTGTGTGTGGTTGGAATGAACATAAACTCCTTGATGCGTTCACACATTATATCAGACACACAATACAGGGAAAACAGTTCCAAAGAAAACACTCTCAATGTTATAATGACATGCACTCCTTTAGAAAAGTCTGTCCATGTAGCTGTAGACAGAACGATAACTTATGGTCATTAAACAGCCATCAGCAAGCAAGTGTTCGAATCCTCGAAATGAGGAGTTAACAACTGTTGTAATTAGCACACTTATTTAAAACATTTAGCACATTGTAAATCGAGCTTCACCATAACATGTTTAGTTGTTGTGCTTTGTTCTGGAGTGCCAGAGATTTTTCCCCACAGTGTAATGAACATACTCTTCTAACCTCTGCCAGGTTTTTTTAGTGAAGGGGTATAGGGACAACAAGAGTTCTCCACCTCTCTGGAATTGATATTAATTACATTGCAGTGATGGAGTTAATATTTAATCAACATCTTTTCTTTTTTTTATTAGTATCATTTTGGGTTATGACAATAATTAATTTGATTAGTAGTAAGCTGTGCCCATTCCTTCGCTGAACATAATTCAATCAACATTGTAAAGCCCTGCAAATTCAATTGAGCAAATTACATTAGACTTGACTATTATTGGTGGCCTGTTGGCAGCTTATTCCAAACAGACTTTCCGTTCTGTATGCATTTTGATAATGAGATTTAACAGGACTGGCTCACTCTTCTCATCTGGGTATGTGACACTAACAGCTTAAGGTCAGAACAGAGGCTGAAAATATCAGTCTTGATGAACTTTCTTTAAATGCACATTCTGGCAACTAGCCTCTGTGTCCCATGGAACCAGAACTGTGCGCCCTTTCAAAATATTTTATACTGTATGGTATATTTTAATTATTAAGTTACTTATTTGATTTCTTTAAAATACCTTTGTACTTTGGTGGTTATTTGTGACATTAGACAAAAATTCCATAGTCCAATATTTGCAAAATTTATGAGTTCTAATAGTTCTAATATTTAATAAGAAAATCAGAAAAGTTTCAACCCTTATGTTTAAACCATTAAACGTACAGTTCCACCCTTTTGTGTAATTTGTACTTTTATTAGTTTTCTACTACTTGATTTTTTTCTCCAAACACACCCTAGAATTACAGTATACTTGTATTACCCAAACACGATCTCAGTTAAAGCAGATGATGTTTTCCATCAGCGTCAGTGAGACAGGACTCAAAATATCAACCAAAATTGAGATCTGTTTTAAATGGCTATACACTCTGCATTCACCTTACATCACAGTCACTGATAGGCTGCATGAATCTACAGTTTGGTCTAGAAGGTAAACAGTCCCCGTTTTGTAGCTTTACACAATTCTGTGCATTTTTTCTTGTAATAATTTGTGCTGCTTTTGGTTCACAAAAGTAAAAAAAAAAAAGATGTATATTAACATCCAATAATCTGATTGCATTTCTTTTTGTTTTTTTTTTGTTTGTTTGTTGCTTGTTTTTTCCCTTTAAAAAAATGGGCTCACTCTGCTTTCCCGGTTATGCTAGCTGTCACTGCCTATGTGGAAATTAGGAAAATTTTATGCAGTTATGACTGTTGTGTGTGTGTGTGTGTGTGTGTGTGTGTGTGCTTCATCATGCTTTAGCAAAGGCCAGAAAACATGCTTATAAAGTCCAAATTTTCAATAAAGTGCAAAGAGTATGATTTTTTTTTCTGTTGCTGTAACAGAGAAATGCAGGCTTTTGCTTTGCACATATAATAATAATAATAATAATAAAAATTATTGTTGGTAAGTCCATTGTGTGTTAAGCTGCTTTGAAACGTATTAACTAACATAAATAAAAACAATATGTATTTTAAGTCCAGTATTTCAAAATAAAGAAATAATCAATTATCAAAGAGTTTTTCTGCAAGCCTTGTAGATGTCTCTCTGCTTTGAATATGTAAGATACAGTACAGCAGTAACACCTTGACTACAGAGAATGTAAAATCTCATATAGTGTGACCAGATGTTACTGCATGAAGTTATGTTTGTGTGCAGCACAGAACTTTGGGGATTTAGCAAATTGTTTAATGCTACCACTAGACATTAGTGTAATAGTTTTATTGTTTTAAAATTTGTACAGAATTGAATTATCATGATTTGTTCATATGTGTGTGGATTTTACAATGCCTCTGAACATGATTCACGATCAGATTTGAGAACTAAAACTACCTATTTTAAAATAACAGGTTCACCATGGCCATCTGGATTGTGTCAGAAGACACGATCATTAAACTGAGTGTTAAATAACAAATAGGGGCACAGTATTTCTTAGTTGAACATGTCTATTTCCACTCCTCGGGTGACTATCCAATTGGTTACAAGTTAAATCAGAGCTATGAGCATACTAAATGTGGCTGTGGTCTTGCAGGACTGTTGTCTTTAAATTGTGATTTTTATAGTTGAATAACAGACTTCTAAACTTGGATGAATAATTGTTCTTTTTGAGCATGTTTTTTTTCCTCATTCTGCACAACACACTGTTGGTTTTACTTCTAAATTGTTTATAATATAAAATGTGTGTCTGATTTACATAATTACCCCTGCTTTGCTCAAGAGTTATGGTGCACTCAAGCCGAGTGAGAAAATAACCATTAAACACTCAAAGAGTATAAATATTGTATTTAGTGATATAGAACCCACTTGACTCGTAAGGGAACATAGACCAAATTTCCTCAAAGCCACTGCAAACAGGTTAAGTTTACTAAAGGAATGAAATTTCACTGAAAAACAAGTATTTTAAAATCCTGTATTACATAACAAAAGGTTAAAAAAAAAAGTTAATACAACTTACCAAAATTTCAAATGTGATATTATACATGATAAAATGTTTTGTTTATATGAAATGTAATGCATTTCAAATCCTAGTTTGTGATTAACATATATTTAAGTATTAGTGTACATAAATGACATGTCTGGTAAGGGTTAAGGCAGGGCAGCCACATGAGTGAAAGTGTCCTTTAGTACCATGCCTAGCCTTTTCAGTAAGCCTTTTAACACCTAGCAGTCCCAGCAGGCTCTGATGCTGCCTTTCTTTTGTGTGTAATATGAAGAAAAGAAATGTGTATGTGAAAAAAATACCTGCCTTATTGTTTCAAGGTGTGTAATCACCTGTCATACATATTTTAGCACTCATCACGACTTATTTTCATGCCATTTGCTGACAGGTCTTGCATTTAGCTATTTTGGTTGCACACAATCCAACTTTTTTACATTTGTAAATTTTTGAGGTCATAAATTAATGCATTACACTCTTTTTAGACTGGCATGACTGGCATGAAAAGCAACTTGACATCCAAAATCTTCTGGTCCAACTGGATTTTTTTAATGCCAATTTTTAGTCCAGAAATGCCCAAGTCCTTTTGTTAAAATGGATTCAAAAATTAGAGAATGGTCCTTCCTTAAGGTGTACAGTATGTTCTTTTCCTAGAACCTAGTTTTTGTGGATTTTACTCCAGTTCTCACTCAACCTCAAGCTAAATAGAAAGTTAAATTTAAATGTTTTAATTAAATACAAGAACTGTAACGAAAGAACGTTTTTATTAATTGACATAGGTTGTTCAAATTATGTATCATGCTGGTAGAGTAATTCTTCCTATAGTAACTCATCTTCCTGTTCTTCCATTATTGATTTATGATTCATGATCCCCCCCAGTTGCCCTGCAATGGATTGGCATCCTTGTAACCCTGTACCAGATAAGCATTATAGAAAATGAATGAATCTTCTCCCAGTGTGTGGCCAGTTTACTCTGGGTACTTCTGTGCCCTCTGTGTCCTGTGTCCTCTTACAGTCCAAAGACATGAGGTCAAGGTTGATTGGCATTTCCTAATTGACCATAGTGTATGACTGTGTGTGTGTAGGTGTGTGTGTAGGTGTGTGTGTGTGTGTGTGTATGTGTATATGTGTGTGTGCTTTTCTCTGTAGCTGGTTGGCACTCCATCCTGGGTATACCCTTCCTTGTGCCCTAAGTTCTCTACGATATGCCTCAGCCACGTACAACCCTGCAGAGGATAAGCACTAAAGATAATAAACTGAGGGGGAAAAAATAAAACAAAACAATTTTTTATATTGTTGTACCAACTCATCTTCAACCAGGTTTCAGACCTCAATCTCTTTGTAGAGGATATTATTTTCTTGGAGACTACAAACCATGTCTGTAAGTCTCTCTGTCAGATTTCTCTCACATTTTAAATCTGGGATTATATTTAACCTAATAAATGACATTTTTCTCATAACCTTGTCTAGCCTTCTTTACCAAGGATGCCAATAACTCTGGAACTGCCTTATGAAACCGAAATGTACTTCTAGATGTTTTATTTATCATTGCAGGTATTGATCACCACCCAAATATGTGGAGTAGTGAATTCTCAGCTGGCAACTCTTACTAGAATGATCTACAGAGCAGTAAATCATTCTGGACACATATAAAGAAAAAAAAAGTTTTTTTTTTAAAATTGGTTGCATATTGCCTCATACATGATTTTTATAGAGAGCTTATAATGCTTCACACAATCGTTCTAATCATAACATCTATCATATTTTTTACATGTCTATCTATGCTATCTATGACAAAATATTTAACAATTTGGATTTTGTATCCAAAATTACATTACATTTTATGGGTGATTGAAAAAAAAAAATAGGTGGATATTAGTACATGCCAAAATTGCCATTCAGTAAAAAACATATTACACTATTCACTAGTCACCATATTTACTTGCATTATGTGTAGATCCAGAGGATCAGTGTCTTTGATTTGTTTATTTCTATCTATCAGAGTTTTAACCCTAAACCCCCAAAATGTAAAGTTGTTTACTGTACATACTGTATCTTACCAACCGTCTACAGCTGAAATTACACAAGCATGTAATTAGAGCCATTTTATTTTCTATTTCCTTCTCCAAAGCTGAAGTGTGAAAAAACAGGAGGGAAGAATAGGTGCACAAACGGGGTAAGCCATTAGGATCAACATTGAAAGAAAGGATAGACGGGTCTTCAGAGTCCACTTTTCTTTTATAGTTCAAAATGTCTCCCGCCTGGCATGCCAACAATAACCCTCGATAAGAATAAAAAGCGCCATCAACAATAATGGTTTACACTCATACACACTGACTCACACTTACATACAAGTGCAAACACAAGCACACATGCTGAAATCACACTGTTGAGCCCTGTAAATCTGCTGCTCTGGCCTTTTTCCTTGCTCGTCTCTGCTCCCCCTGCTGTCTGTAAAGTGTGTAATAATGGCTTTCATTTGGTTATGGGAGTGGAAAGGCCACCCAGAGATGGCCAGATTAAATCTTACGTGTGTCAGAGGAGAAAGGGAAACAGCACTGTGTTGTCAGGAGAGCGCTGGTGAAAAATAACCTGTCATCACTTTTCTTCCGTTCAGTACCAAGCTCTTTGCCTTCCTTATTTTTGTAGCTTACTCACACCGGCATTTTTAAGACAAGGTGTGAGAGACAATGGTTGTGATTAAGAAAATAAAAAACACCGCTGTGTAAATCTAGACAACCATTTTTGGATGTTTGCTGTTAAAGACAAGCAGTTGAATTACTGGTGAGTGTAGGGCAAAAACCCTTCCACAATTCTAACAAATACTCTATCAGCATTAACTTGGATTATCAATTTAGATCCCATCAGCTGTCACTGGCATTTATTTTAATTTAGGTATCCCCTGAACCTGTCATCCCAACCAGAACCGCTACTAAAGAATGAATTTAATAATATTCAGAAATATGTTGATGATGCAAGATTTGGACGTGTGCAGGAATGGAAAGTCCTTATCCCATCCATAAAGGACTATCATGACCTGTATACAGGTTATTTCCTTTGACTGACCTTAAAATGTTTTCTTAACCTCAGTGCAAAAGGAAAGATTATTATCATTAACCATTTCCCACATACCATATAGTGAACACAATCTAAAACTAAAAAGCAATGCGTATTAATACAGTTCCTTTTTTAATAAAACTAAAAGCAATCAAGTAGGGCTTGGGGTTGATGTCGTAGCTTCCCCTAATTTAACCACAGAACCGCCAAAATATGACAATAGTACTTATATTTTTTTCTTTTGAATGTGTGTATACACTCACTCACTCATCACCTATACCGTTTTTACTGTACAGGGTTGCTTAGAGTACAGGAGACTTAGAGCGCGAGGCGGGATACACCCTGGAGAGGGTGTCAATCCGTGGCATGGCACACACACATACACACACTACGGGCAATTTGAGAACGCAAATTAGCCTAATCTGCAGGTCTTTGGACTGTGGGAGGAACCCGGAGTACCCAGAGAAAACCCACCAAGCACGGGGAGAACATGCAAACTCCATGCACAGTGAGACTGGAATCGAGCCTGGCCAGGACTCAAACCCAGACCCTGGAGGTGCAAGGCGACAGTGCTAACCACTACACCACCGCGCCGCCTGTGTGAATACAATCATTTATTATTTGAAAAATGAATACATTAACAGATTATTTTAGACATTAAGCAAACACACAGGATCTGCTTCAACCAATGGGCACAGCACACAGTGAACATTTAGCCTTACTATCATGTCCTGTTTTCCAGGGCACTTTCTTTCTTTCTTTCCTTGTGTAATTTAGCTTTCGTGAAGCATGAATAATATTATAATGGATAATTTTTCACTTCATAAATGCAGTGTTTCGTTTTAAAGATGTCTACTGGTAAGTGCATGATTTTTCCCTGTTATAAATTAATGCATTTGGCAATTGAGGCACAAATTCTAACTCCTTACAGGAATCTTGGGTCTATGGAACAGAATAGTTTGTGATCTCTGATTCTGAGACTAAAATGTGCTTAAACCTGTGTGTGTGTGTGTGTGTGTGTGTGTGTGTGCATGGCTTGCTGCTGAGATGTAAGCCCTAGCCGCGGAAAATTGTGTGAAACGTTATATTCACTCGTGTGTTTAGGTTGAGGCGAAAACATTTAATCCATATCCTTTGAGCTAATATCTAACCTTGTGTTTAACACAATGGCATTCTAACTGCCGCAGTGCGGATACTACATATACTGTATGCACGTGCACAAGCATGTGTATTGGAGGTGTTGCAATTAAGCAATATCATGTGAGAAGTACTTTACTGAATATCAGCATGGGTGTGATGCAGCTGTAGGCATGAGGGTGCAGCCCGAGTGCTGAAGATACAACAGCTGTGTTTATATTTTTTACAACAGTACAATCTAGAATGTGACGTTGCTTTTCACCCAACAGTTAAACAGATTATTTGTTCATAATAGGTTGTTCAAAGTAGTTTTAAATTCTTACTGGTAATTAAGAGGAGAATAAACCATGGCAGCAGTGCACAGTCCTGTAAATCTCTTGGAAGCTTCTCTTTATAATTCAACTTATTCTGCTTTAGAATATCAGAATCCAAGTTAAATCACAATAACAGTGTTAAATGGCAAGCTAGTGTGCTGGATTTTACAATTCCTTTTTCCATACACCATGTAGCGCTCTTGATCAGGGGGTTAGAGAAGGAATTGTGATTCGGCTTTGCGTTAGAAGGCAGTTACTGTAGCGCTGTAACTTGCTTTAGCCATGAATGAAACAACACAGACGGTCGAGAGCCATTCAAAACAGCATAGAAGCAGATATTAAGCAGACAAAGTGTGTTTTCTTGCTGAAAGTGCATCTGTGACCGAGTTTGAATGTGGGTTTTATCAGGCAGCTGTTCTCCCCTCTTTCCAGCACTGTAAAAAATGGCACAGACTGATAACTATATATAACTATAAACTTGAGTAGCACATTAATGGAAAACCCTACAATTCAGAAGACCTCAACCAAAATATCAAGCTTCAGCAAAAGAAACTCTCCGACGATAACTATGGAGCTAAATGGGATGGTGCACATGCTGAATCCCTGATCTAGAAAGGTGAGCAAATCAATAGGACATAGGCTTGTATATTTCAAATATAACATTTATTTTTATTAGTACAATGTTATTGTTTAAACTGTGACTTAAAAGGAGCAAATAGTATTACAACAGGCTATAAAATGAATGAAGTTGTGAATGGAGACATTAACAAGATTTTTGGTTGAATAGCTGAAATAAAACAATGAGCTCAATGAAACACAATGTCCTTGTTTTACTACTTTGTCTATTTCGTTATAATTTTGTATTAAGTTTTGCATTGTCAAGTTCTGCTATGATGTTGGACTGTGGGCAAGGTGTTGAGGCATACATGCAGAGGGGATTTAGAGAAGGAAACAGAAAGAGTCTTTAATGATAGTTCATGTTTTGTTCATGTTTGGTTTTGATTAAGAGTTGGCTGAAAACATGGAGCATAATGTAACAGAACTCAAACACTTAGACATAAGACTAGGGATTACATACATTGATACACAATACAGACATGGGGATACAAACTGGACGAGACAAGACATACTAAACAGCATAGAGGACTAAACACAAGGGACTATACATGCAAGGGATAAACAAACACAAGACAGGCTTGGCTAGGCCTACCACCTGTTCTGCACATTAGCTGCTAAGCTAGCTCATAGCTAATCAGACTAATGGCTAAACAGGCTAGCAGCCTGAGACCCAAGGGAATGAACAGACAAGGTGCACAGCAGACTAGGTATGAAACAGACTAAGAACTCTAAAGGTTAGTGGCTAAAGATGTTAGTACCTAAACAGACTAAGAGCTAATCAGACAATGAGACTAGACAGGCACGAAGACTAGACAGACTAAGATCTAGACATGTTAGTATCACCCTCATTAGTATTTAAACAGACTAATAACTAAACAGGCAATGGGGGTTACTTATACAAAAGGGTAAACACAAAGGGCTAATTCTCCTAGAGGCCAATCCTGCTAGGAGATACAAGGACATCTTAATATAAACAAACTTAACTTAAAGTGCTCCTGAAACCAAAAGGCCAACCATACTGTTAAACTAAAACAGAACAAAACAAAACCCACATAACAGAAATTAATGCTCGACCCAGTTTCCCAGAACAAACAGGTATTCATAAACAGTGCTAATGAGCCTCCTCAGTTCAGGTGAGCATCCACATCACCTGACTGAGGAGGCTTCTGGAAAACTGGGTCTAGAAACAAAAACTACAAACTAAAAACACTGCCCTCTAGTGGGCAACCCTCACATGCATTGTTTTATGCTATTCCATTAAACTTCAAATGTTAATCTTTAAGATAATAAAATAACCTGAGAACTCATTGGAACTGGAGTGTGAAATCTTTCTTTTGATCTTATTATCATTATGTTGATAGATAGATAGATCCATCCATCCATCTAGGAACCTTTGTAGTCCAACTAGTGACTGTGGAGGCCAATGTTGAACATTGTATTCATTACTATTTTTATGACTGTGATAGAACCTCCGTCCAACATTCACACACTACACAATTTGGGAATGTCAGTTCTAATCTGCATGTCTTTGAATTGTGGAAGTAACATGGAGTACTGAGAGAAAGTCCACCAAACATGGGGAGGACATGCAAACTCCATGCACACAGACCCAGAGGTGGGAATCGAACCTGGACCCTGGAGGTGACAGTGCTACTGTAACTATTAGACCACTGTGCTGCCAGATACATAGATAGATACTTTATTGATGTCAAATGACATTCTAAGTAATATTAAATAATAATACTATATTAAAATAAATAATAAACGTTCTCCTCTGTGTGTTTTGGACTTTTTGGATTTTTTTTTACTGTGCCTTACTTTCCCAGCATCCTTTGTTCATTGTCTACGTCCTGTTTTGTATCACAATGGTTAATTTTTTCCAGGTTTTGTAGATATTTCTTGATTAGCCTCATTACCTTAAGCTCATTGGCTTTGCAGGTTTGTGGTTGATTATGCAGGTAAAATGATACGTTTACATCCATTTCTAAACAAAGCAGATGTGATAAGAAGGGGAGGAAAAGGAAAGTGTTGATGAGCAGACTGAGAATCAGACTTGGCAACTATAATAGCACTCTGTTCATTATAGGTAAGAACCTTCAGGGACTCTGTGATCAGTGTGATGAAGTTGAGAACGTTGAGCCTATTCTCTCGTTATGCAGGAAATATGTACAGGAGACGCGAAGACATGATTACACATTTACAGGAGCTAGAAAGAGTAGAAGTGATGTCAGTAGTGTTTCAATTATGGAGGTAGGAATTAATGTTCACTGAATTCTAAAACAAAGTCTGAACTGGAAAGATGGCTTAAAAATAAGGGAGCATGAGACCTGAAGGTGGCAGTAATGCGACATGCTGGATGTCCAACATGGTTCTTCTTGACCTTTTGGCTGTTCCCTTTCAGGGGTCGCCACAGTGAATCATCTGCCTCCATCCAACCCTATCCTCTGCATCCTCTTCTCTCACACCAACCAACTTCATGTTCTCTCTCACTGCATCCACAAATCTCCTCCTTGGTCTTGCTCTAGACCTCCTGCCTGGCAGTTCCAACCTCAGCATCCTTCTACCAATATGCTCACAATCTCTCCTCTGAACAAGTCTAAACCACCTCAATCTGGCCTCTCTGACTTGATCTCCAAAACATTTAACATGGGTTGTCCCTCTGATGGATTCATTCTTTATCCTATCCATTCTTGTCACTCCCAAAGAGAACCTCAACATCTTCACCTCTGCTACATCCAGCTCTGCCTCCTGCCTTTTCTTCAGTGCCATTGTTTCTAAGCTGTAGAGCATCGCTGGTCACACAACTGTCTTGTACACCTTTACTTTCATTCTTGCTGATACCTTTTTGTCACATAACACGCCTGACACTTTTCTCCACCCATTGCAGCCTGCCTGTACATGCCTCTTTACCTCCTTTCCACACGCTTTGTTGCTCTGGATCATTGACACTAAGTACTTAACGTCCTGCACCTTCTTTTCCTCTGCTCCCTGTAGCCTCACTATTCTACCAAGGTCCTTCTCATTCATACATGTATTCTGTCTTGCTATGACTAACCTTCATTCCTTGCTACAAAGCACAACGTCTCCTGCAAACATCATAGTCCATAACCTCCTCTGTCATCCTCTCCATCACCATAGCAAACAAGAAGGGGCTTAGAGCTGATCCTTGATGCAGACCTCCACCTCCACCTCCACCTTCAAGTCTTTTGTCACATCTACAGCACATCTCACCACTGTCTTACAGCTCTCATACATGTCCTGCACCACTCTAACATACAGTACTTCTCTGCCACCCCAGATTTCCTCATACAATACCACAGCTCCTCTCTCGGCACCCTGTCGTTTTCTCTAAATCTACAAAGACACAATGCAACACCCTATTACCTTCTCCAGAATATTCCTTATAAACTCCTCTTTCTGGATAACTTCTACTCCATTTCTTTTCCTATCCACACCATGGTAAAACAAAATGAACCCTGCTCCCAAGTTACTTATCCATTATCAAATGCTCCTAGCTTCCACTACTCTTTCCCAAAGCTTCATTGTATGGATCATCAGCTTTATTCCTCTGTAGTTGCCACAGATCTGTACATCCCTCTGGGATTACTCTGGGATCCTTTCACACTCCAAGATCTTGGTAACAGACTAGTCAGAAACTCTACTGCCACTTCTCCCAAGCACTTCCATATCTCAACAAGTATGTCATCAGGACAAATTGCCTTTCCCTAACCCTAACCCTCTGCATTTATCCAGACTTGGGACTGGCACAAGAAGACACTGGATTGTGCCCCCCTGTGGTTGCATTGTCAAACATAGTTAAAAAAAATTTTTTATTGGGTATTGTTTTATGTTATAGGTAATGTTAATACTGTTATGATTATTTTAATGATATGCTGTCTTTGCTTTCTATTTTGTCCTGTTCAATGTTAATGCTAGTAAGCTTAGCCTCAGTTTGGTTTTATTGTCGCAAATATGTTTTCTAATAAAGATTTACCTGCAAATACCTCCTGCCTCTTCAACCCTGACAAGAGCAAAGGCATTGCCTCATGACTCTGACCACACACAGGTAGCCTCCAAGCTTCCCATTGTTGTCCTGTTGAGAAAATGGATTGATGTAGCTGCATAATCCTTTGTTTCTTGCTATTTTTTATTTATAAATGTAAAAATGTCAGGGGAGTGTGTGTTCTTCAACAAAAAAAGTCCTAACTGTAGTATAGTGCCAATACCAGTTTGTGAAGTTTGCAGGCAATTGATACTAATAACTATTTATTATCTTTCCTCTAATGCTGCACTGTTGAAGTGAGTAGTGAAGTCCACAGCAGGCATGGCAGAACAAAAGCTGAAGTAAGAGTGAGTTCCCTTATAACATTATACTGACATGGAATTGGCAGCATAAATTAAATAAATATAAAATTTGGTAGCAGTAATCCAACAGAACAATTAAACACTGAAAACTCACTATAGCTTCCTACACCATGATGCATTTAGTGGGTGCATTTCATTCTGTTAACCGGAATAATGTATAATGTATTAATGTATTGTACAATTCTGGTAAGCAACAGACATTATTGATAAGGTTTCATATGTTAATTATATTAAATAAAAATTTCATAGGCGGCATGGTGTCTTACTGGTTAGCACTGTCGCCTTGCACCTCCAAGGTTCAGGTTCGATTCCTGCTTCTTGGTGGGTTTTCTCAGGGTATTCTCGTTTCCTTTCACAGTTCAAAGACATGCAGATTAGGCTAAATAGCTGTAGTGTGAGTGTATGTATGTGTGTACGTGTGTGCCCTGCGATGGATTGGCACCCTGTTCAGGGTATCCACTCCTTGTGCCCTAAGTCTCCCCGGACAGGCTCCAGGCCTCCCGCAACCCTGTATACATGATTAAGTGGTGTAGATGATGAGTGAGGGAATAAAATTTTATATAAATGAAGAGGCTGAGATGGTTAACAAAGCAGCTGCAAATATCAACCGGAGCAGCAAAAGTACTAAACTACTGAAACTGAAACTTAATTTTCCCCACAGAAAGCTGATCACACGTGCTCAGTCACTAAATTGAAGAAGTGATCAATAGGGCACTGGTGGCTCAGTGGTATGTGTTTCGCCTGCCATGCGGACGGCCCGGGTTCGATTCCAGCCAGTGCCCACACCCCAGCCACTGGATGCAGTGCCGGTCCCAAGCCCGGATAAAAATGGGAGGGTTGCGTCAGGAAGGGCATCCGGCATAAAACCTGTGCCAAGTTGTAGTGCGGACTGGATATTCCGCTGTGGCGACCCCTTGCCAGGAGCAGCCGAAAGACCAACAACATTAACTTGGCTGATCATATACTGTAGTTGAATGAATGTGCAGGTGATCCTAATAAAGTGGACAGTGGGTGTTTGTAACATTCATTATCTGTAAGAATTACATATTCTCCCAGAGACCGAGCAATTATTGCACTGTAATACAGAATGCTGCCATGCATACTGTTTTCTCAAGGATTACTATCGATTTCAAAATCCAACATTTCCTTCTACCGACAATTACTATCTTGTCGACATGGACAAAAATCTCTAATGAATGTTTCTAACACCTTGTTAAATCCATGTCATGAAAAATTAAGGCATTTCTGAAGACAAAACAAGTACTAGCAATGTATACCTAATGAAGTGGTAAGAAAGTGTGTGTGTGTGTGTGCTTTGTACCTGCACATCTTTTTTATTCATCATTCATTAATTTTATTCATCCACTTTATACTGTTCGGGTTGTGCATACACTTCTGCTACTCCAGCAGGTAAGAGGGTCATGCAGTCCTCATGCAGAAGGCATTGTTTTTAGAAGCGACATGGGGAGTGTGTGTGTGCGCCTGTGTATGTGTGTGTTTCTGTGAGAAACTGAACAGAGAAGTGGAGTGTTGACAGAATGAATCAATACTAGTGCTGATGGGAAACAAGGCAATCGTTTCATCCGAACCTTTTCTAACACTGTTCCTGTTGCTCACACACATACAAACACATTAATATACTCTCAATAGACTGTCAGTCATGTCTGTTGAGTATCTGTCACCTAGTCATATGTTATACACTATACTTGGACTTTGCTAAATTACTTGAGAAATTAATTCATTCATTCATTCATTCATGTGAATTACAGATAACAAGCCAACATTCGACTGAAAATTCGAAATAAATATAAAAATAAATATAATGTAAGGGTTAGGGTAAGAAGTTATTAAACATCTCACTATCATACGGTCCCTCTTTGCTGTTATAATACAACATAAAAGGCCGTAAAGGCCTTATCAAGGTCAGGCACTGCTGTGAGGTGAGGCGGCCCATGGTGCAGTCAGTGTTCCAGTTCTTAGAGGTCTTAAAGGCGTTCACTGTGTTTGAGGTCAGAGCTCTATGCAAGTCCTTCCACCCAAGCCTTATCAAAGTTAGGTCTTCTTAGGTGCCCTAAGTCTCCCGGGATAGGCGCTAGGCCTCCCGCAACCCTGTCGAACGATAATATAATAGAATGAGTGCAATAAATATTACCTAAATAGATTTGAATAACTGTTACAAAAAAATAAGTCTTCAGACCCGTGAAATTGGATAATTCAACGCTTGTTTGGTAAAATGAACAAAAAATCCGTAACGAACACACATGCAGATACCATGCCTTTATCTGTTTGGCTCCCTGTAGGTCTGTAAATTCTTATGGCTCGACTGAAAGGAGTTAAGATTGATTTAAATAAGGTTATGGCACTTACTTAGTTTTATGCTGTCTTCATTCTGACACTGCAGGTCTCAAAGGTGACCTGTGTTTCTGCAGAAAAACTGAATCAGTGTGAAAGAAAATGTACTTGTTTAGCAAGTCCTCATCTAACTGTCTATAGCAAATGAATAGGAAAAAATTATACTGTATATGGGCAGAGCATCACTCAAATGTCAATTTGAAATAATAAACATATGAGACCTTATCAATAATGTCTGTGCAATTAATATATTCTATTATCATAATCAGCTTTGATTCCCTCAACAAAAATGCACACAAAAATGTTATTTGTTAAACCTGACATTGTTGAGAAAATCGGGGGTCAAACCTGATTACGGTAATTTAATATATTAATTTAACAGAGATTATTGATAAGGTCTCAGCAATAATGTTCATTATATAAAATTTGAATTTCATATACATTGGGAGGCTATGATGGTTAGTTAAACAGCTGCAGTTGCCAGTGTGACGTGACATGCTTGAGTGATACTGCAGTGCACATATATATTTTTACTATTCATACACTAAACTGTTAGATGAGGACTTGCTAAATAAGTAAATTTTCTTTTATGTTCTCTTTAATTTTCATAAAACGGAAACATAAAGGTAATTTTAAGCCTGATTCTTTTTGTTCATCAGCTTCATTGTTTACAGCTTTTGTAATCCATAATCGTAGCAAACACAAAAATTGTGTTTTAATGTTATTTATTTGTCATTTTCTTATGTTTTGCTTTAATCTTGAATTTGAATTTGCCTTAATATGAATTTGTATTTTCACAATGCAACTATTATATTTAACTCTTTTGTGTCAAGAATACCTAAACAAGATCAATATTGCCCTCATAATAGAGCTAATAGGTGTTTTGCCCCCTGTTACTAAAATTTTGTATTACATATGAGTGAACAATACACATTCCAGCATGAGGCACAGTGCGGCCTAATAACAGCCATCATATTTGCCACTTGATTCTATTTTTGGAAAAGGCCACGTCACAGCCCATTACATTCTGAGTTCGAATGGAACGGAAAATATGCTCGATTTCACATTTGATGTGCACAGGAAAGGAGCTATGAGTCAAAAAGGTAGCAATTAGCACCCTGAAAGTGTGCAAAATGTACCTAATTAGATTTTGAAGATGAAAAGCCATGCCCAGCTCACACGTCCCAATTAATTTAAATGTATGCAGAAATAAGAGCAGCCCCTGACCATGTTAACTTCAAATTGCAGTGAAAAAGTCTCCTTTAAAGAATACACTTTATTAACATTCACTCCAAGAAAAAAAGAAAAGGTGAGAGATGTAGGGAAAGACAGGGAGGGGGAAACTGCCTGGAATGATGCACACTTCACACATCTGCCTCCACTACACAGCAGGTCAGTACACGGCAGGAGAAAGATGGAAGCAGGAGGGAAGAGGGAAAATAGACGTAAGAGAAAAAGAGGTGGATAACAAGCTATAGGGCTTAGATGCAAAAAGGCTGTAAATAGAGTTGAAAGACTGGTGGAGGTGGGATGATGTTAAGGAACTGAGCTTTGAATTTAGATTAGAACAGTATAAAGTGGCAACTGAAAATGATTGAATGAATGATGAGTGTATTATAAGCTCATTGAATTTAGTGAACTTGATAAATTCAACTTGACAAATCACTTAAAACAACACAAAACTAATTTGAAACTAATCCAACTATTTAAACAGATACTTTTTCCTTGGAAACGGTTGAAGAGTGATGCATACTAATTGCTCTATAATATAAACAGCAGGACCCTGATGTGGTATCACTGATATCAATGTTCTTTCACAATTTAAGTTGCACAAAATGGAATATGCCTGTGCTACCAGGGACGAAAAACTCCTTAGATGTAATAAGCTGGTTTTTCAGTGCATTTAGGTCATCAACTGACCATTGCTCTGGAATAGGGTGAACTCTTGAAAGTGGACTCATCAGACCACATGACCTTTTTTGTATTTCTCTAAAGTCCAATCTTTATGCTTCCCTGAGAATTGAACCTTTTTTTTCTGGTTAGCATCACTAACAAGTGGTTTTCTTAAGGCCCCTCACCTGTGTGTCTATGAATTTTCATTCCACTGTATGTATGGAAATGCTCTTACTTTTACTATTAAACACAGCTTTGAATTCAAAATCTTTTATGTTGATTTTTTTATGATGGATCATAGCCAAGCTTTGAAGTGAGCTTTGTTAAAAAAATAATTTCTGACTACATTTCAACACTATCCTCGAGGCAGTGGTAGCTCAGTGGTAGGCTGCCTGGGTTTGATTTTCAGCCAATGCCCAAAACCCAGTGACTGTAAATGTTATATCCTTAATTACTATGCTGTTTACAATGTCAGACATGAAATACGGATTAGATAGATAGCAAACATGCCCTTAGGAAAATTTTAATTAAACATAGTTTAAATCATTTTAATTTGATTTTGGGCATCCTTAGTGCGGATCCTAAGCCCAAATAGAATGGGAGGGTCACACCAGGAAGGTCATCCGGCGTGGATCAGATGGACTGCTGTTGAAATCCCTTAAAGGGAGCAGCAATATTCTTCCAGGTTTTACTAATGTGTTGAAGTATTCTTAACCCAATTCCAGCCCTTTCAAATCTCCTTAGTTGTTTACTTTGCCTGCTGTAGTCATTAACTTGCCCCACCTGAGACAGTGACAGATTTTAGGCAGCGTTTCCATTCGCAGTCACATTATATAGAAGATAAAATGTTTGTCAGAATGACACACAGGACATCAGGTGTTACAATTTTGGACATAAAAAACAACTCTGTTTTTTAATGTATTTCTGCACAGACCACACCTACTTCTGGTCTAAATATGAATCCATCAATCTAGGACCCTCTGTAATCCAACTAGGGACCATGGGAACCTGGGACCTGGAGGTGCAAGGTGGCGGTGCCGCCTTAAATATGAATAAGTACTGTATACTGTATAGGTACGTACACTAAACAGATATATATGAGTCCATGAGGTAGGGTCAGTATCAAGATGTATAATCTTATCTTGCTGCTTTTCTATGACCAGTGCCAGATGATAGGGACATTTAATGCACATTTTAAATGAATTAATCAAATATCTGACTCCAACACATCAAATTAATTATTTGACTCCAAGTGATTCCAAACTTTAATCATTTTAAAGTTGTTGCTAGAAGTGCATTATCTTGGCACTCTATATATACAGGTCCTTCTCAAAAAATTAGCATATTGTGATAAAGTTTATTATTTTCTGTAATGTACTGATAAACATTAGACTTTCATATATTTTAGATTCATTACACACAACTGTAGTAGTTCAAGCCTTTTATTGTTTTAATATTGATGATTGTGGCATACAGCTCATGAAAACCCAAAATCCCCATCTCAAAAAATTAGCATATTTCATCCGACCAATAAAAGAAAAGTGTTTTTAATACAAAAAAAAGTCAACCTTCAAATAATTATGTTCAGTTATGCACTCAATACTTGGTCGGGAATTCTTTTGCAGATTCTTGTGTCTCTCAACTTTCTCTTCACAATATCCCACAGATTCTCTATGGGGTTCAGGTCAGGAGAGTTGGCAGGCCAATTGAGCACAGTAATACCATGGTCAGTAAACCATTTACCAGTGGTTTTGGCACTGTGAGCAGGTGCCAGGTCGTGCTGAAAAATTAAATCTTCATCTCCATAAAACTTTTCAGCAGATGGAAGCATGAAGTGCTCCAAAATCTCTCCCCAGTCTTCCTCCAGACTCTGGCACCTTGATTTCCGAATGACATGCAAAATTTGCAACCTGTTTCCTGCACACGCCTGTACACGGTGGCTCTGGATGTTTCTACTCCAGACTCAGTCCACTGCTTCCGCAGGTCCCCCAAGGTCTGGAATCGGTCCTTCTCCACAATCTTCCTCAGGGCCCGGTCACCTCTTCTCGTTGTGCAGCGTTTCTGCCACACTTTTTCCTTCCCACAGACTTCCCACTGAGGTGCCTTGATACAGCACTCTGGGAACAGCCTATTCGTTCAGAAATGTCTTTCCTCTTGCTTGAGGGTGTCAATGATGGCCTTCTGGACAGCAGTCAGGTCGGCAGTCTTACCCATGATTGCGGTTTTGAGTAATGAACCAGGCTGGGGTTTTTTAAAAGCCTCAGGAATCTTTTGCAGGTGTTTAGAGTTAATTAGTTGATTCAGATGATTAGGTTAATAGCTCGTTTAGAGAACCTTTTCATGATATGCTAATTTTTTGAGATAGGGATTTTGGGTTTTCATGAGCTGTATGCCACGATCATCAATATTAAAACAATAAAAGGCTTGAACTACTTCAGTTGTGTGTAATGAATCTAAAATATATGAAAGTCTAATGTTTATCAGTACATTACAGAAAATAATGATGATAATAATAATAATAATCACAATATGCTCATTTTTTGAGAAGGACCTGTATTTACTCAAAACCAGCTTCATGGCCAAGCTTTCAGCATAAACTGTTTCTATATCAGAGACTTTATATAGCATTTTTAATAAACAGTTATTTCGTAAGGTTAGAGGTTGACATGCAAGACTTACTAATCCCTTGTCAGAGTTTGTATTTGAAACTCACAGGTATTTGTCTCTTATTTCAGCTTGTTGGAAGTCTTACTACTAGAAAAAAAATCATACAAATTTGGCATTCTTAATGCATGCCACTAGCTTGCAGAAGAACTACTGAATATTCAAGAGCAAAGTAAGAAAATAGTTCAATAGACAAATGACAAATACATGATGCCAAAATATAAAATGGAAAACAACTTACAGAGGCATGGGCACATGATGGTAAAAATTTGGTAGTAAAAATAGATCTGGACATACTGTATGATGGTAAATGTCTACTCTCCTGGCAAAATAAAGCAGATACCTTATGAAAAAAGCATAGTGTATTTATACCCCTTAGCCTCTCTGAAACGTATAGTGATCAGAATATCAAGTGGCCCCCAGCTGGGTAGCTTACCCTAGGATTCTGTATGTTAATTAGTTTCTGTGGAAGCAAAGGCAAAAGGTCTGTGTGTAGACCAGGTGTCCTCAGTAGGTAAATGTGTGTGTGGGAGAAGCAATCACACTTTGCAAAAACTGCATACTGTAAATGTTATATCTTCAATTACTAGGATATTTATGATGTCACACATTGCACAACATGAAATAAACATGTAGTTATTAGCATAGTTTAGATCATTTTAATCTGAACAGTCCAGTATCATTGAATAGAAGCGTAAAAGCCATATCTTGGGTTAGGTTAAATGATTGGAGCAAGTTTTCAAGCAGTTCAGTGGAGAAATTGCTCTTAAATGTTTGCATTTTGATACTGATAAGTTGTGCTGTCTATTTTGATGTGGAGGACCGATGTTATCAGAATGGATTAAAGTTCTCTCAAACCTTTAAAGGGGAGCTATTAGACAAACTTCACTTTTTAGGCATTTTTACACATTTAGTCTCCAGTATGTGTGCACAAATGACAAATGTGAAGAAAAAAAATTGCCTTTGCCTTTTTTTCATTTTTCTATTGGCTGGAGCTTAAACAAGCTAGTTCGACTTTTTCCTCTATTGTGACCACATGAAAGATCTCCTTCCTCAACTAGCTGCTCAGATCTGCTGTTCTCTGGAGGGGTGTGACTTAGCAGGAGATGCTGAAAAGGCACATTTGGAGAATAGTGTAATAAAAGGGAGTTTAAGGTATGGAACAATGTTTTATCTGAGGGCAATTTCAGTTGAGGCATTAACACATTATGGGAAGCTTTGTGACCTATGTTAAGTTGTTAAAGAAGTAGGAAATTTGGACCTAAAAACAGCCAGCTGAGATGATGTAATATCACACGAGTAGACGTGTGGATGATCTAGTTTGTCTAGAGTTTTTAAAGTGTTATTTTAAAGTTCTTCTGACAAAACAGAAACATAATCAAATGGGAAAATAAACCTCTGATCAGCAATGTGAAAAATGAAATGAGTCTATGAATTGGTTTAAAAAGATACAAAATTAGAAAAGGAGATTAACTAAAACTTTTGGCTCCAGCAGAAACTGACACTAGGAACAAATGGACATATGTTTTGTATATTAATACACTCTTTAACAATTCCTCTATAATATTTAAGTCAGGCAGGAAGCGGTTTTGTAATTTATAATAAACGTACTATAAGTATTATGGCCATACATGACAAATTAACTATACTGTTTATTACCTGTATGAATGTAAAAAGTTTCATCAGTTTTACTAAATTAATTCACTTCGATGGAGATGCTGGCGATCAAGTGCAAGTTTTCTGATTTATTAATAACTTGACTGAATTGAAATTCTGACTTGCTGATGAGACATGAGATCTTAAGTATGAAGTAATAGTGAAACAAAACATATTGTGATTTTAATAATAATTAAAGCCAATGTAAAGTCAATATCTTTTAAAATAGTACAATAATGAAGTGTAATTATTACTCATATACTTTTCACATTGTGTTTTATATCTATATTATTTTTCATTAGACAATGCTTTGTCATATTGGGTCAACATTAGAAATTGACCATTATCGAGAAAAATCATTATAAAGCCAAGGTGTTGGAGGTATTGGGATGGACAGCAGATTTACGTGACAGTCTGTATATTTACTCACTATTAAAATACCCTCGTAGTAAATACGTGCCTGCTTCTTTTCCCAGTGCACACAGAGTGATATTGTAATGTTGATCTGGGAAGGCTCAAAGCTCTCTGATTAAGCATAGCTTACTGTTCTGAGTCTGCTGTGTAGATCTCTCCAAAGGCTCTAACAGTAATGTGTAGTAAGCAATGGTATAATCTCACACAAAGACAAAGCAAACACATGTTATTTCATGATTCCTTAAAGGTATATCCTGTATTTCTTAAAAGGGCTTTTTTTTTTTTGCACTGTTACAACGCACACATATGAAATGATAAAGCTATACAGTACAACACTTTACTGTGAAATATCACCAGTCATTTCTCAGTAGTGTGCAATTGTGCTGTCCTTGTTTGTCTTGACAGAAGTCCTGGTACTAGGACGACATGTAGCTAGAAGTAAACTTTATGATCACTCAGTAACTCTGGATGGCTTTTCTGTTTCATCATGTACAGCGTATCAGACTTTGGTGGTATTATAGATTCCAGTCTGTGTAGATAATATTACTAGAATAGCATTCTTTCATCCTAGAAATGTTGCTAAGATATGGAATATATTGTAACTACATGATGCAGTAAACTACGTCATGCATTTGTCCGGTTTGTACAGTAGGTTGGATTATTGCATTGCTTCTAAATTACTACTACTAGGTAAAGGTGTAGATCTTGGGAACTCATGGATGTAGAATTTTATTGTGAACTGGTATTTTTAAATGGTATCTTCACTCACTCTCAAGTTTGTTGATGGCAAAGTGAGTGGTTGCTTTACTTCCCAGGGAGCCTTCATGCCTGTGTTTCCTTCTCCCTCTCCCTATAGTTATGCTGTCATACTGTAGTTAGTCCTGCTGGAGTTCCTGCTTGCACTCTGCAGCAGGTTTTGTACTTGAGCCTCCAATAACAAGTGGACTTCATAAGAAGGAGAAGTGGACTTCATAATAGCTCTCCTGTTATGCTGAACTTCCAGCCTTCTAACACACAATATGACTGCAGTCGATCTGTTATCACCCAAATGAGGATGTGTTCCCTGTTGAGTCTGGTTCCTCTCAATGTTTCTTCCTATTGTCATCTCAAGGTGTTTTTCCTTGCCACTGTCACCTTTGGCTTGCTCATCAGGGACAATTTGATAATTATCATTTATTCTGTAAAGCTGCTTTGTGACAATGAACATTGTTAAAAGCACTACATAAATAAAACTGAATTTAATTGAAATTGAGTCTGATATTTTGTATAGCTCATGTCTGTGGTCCTGTGTAATTATTCTACGCTCCTGCGTTTGACATTTTTAAATCACAAACTAATAAAAAAGTTAAATGTTACAAAGGTGTGTGTGTGTGTGCGTGTGTGCGTGCGTGCGTGCGTGCGTGTGTGTGTGTGTGTGTGTGTGTGTGTGTGTGTGTGTGTGAGAGAGAGAGAGAGAGAAAGTAATAAAGTGCAGTACAAGAGAAGAACATTATGGCTGTCATGGACCTGCAGGGACTGAAACATGGGAGTTTGCTAAAGTTTTCCGATATGCATAAATTACTTATTACATTTTTTTCAACTGCACAACAATAGAGAATTGATGCTGTTTTAAAAGGTCATCACAACAAATATTGATTTGATATTTCCCTTTTGTCTCATTACTCCTTTTATAATTCATATGTATATTTAGAAACCTTTCAAACCAAATTCCCAAAATATATAAA
The DNA here is from genome assembly GCA_030522415.1 of Channallabes apus. Taxonomy (NCBI): domain Eukaryota; kingdom Metazoa; phylum Chordata; class Actinopteri; order Siluriformes; family Clariidae; genus Channallabes; species Channallabes apus. The sequence continues at coordinate 28,209,616 of CM060110.1, forward strand.
TCACTTTTGTTTTACAGAATTTATTCAGATGATGTTCTTCAAACGTTTTATTGTACCTTATGTTTTAACTTGCAGTTATTTTACAAGTGGATATTTATTAAGTACATAATAAAGTTATACATTAATATTCATACAATTATACAGCTGTGAAATTTAAAGCATCTCCAGATTCAATGTTCAGAGTTCAGTGTTATGCAGAGAAAACCTTGATGGGCACCATGTCTGAATTTTTCTCACTCTTTTTATAATACTTTATTTCCTCTTTCAGCTGGTGTCCTTACATCCATTTTACATTGCTTAGCATTTGGTAGGGAACAATCTTCCCATTTAACCTAATTTTTCTTCACACCTTGCTTCACTGCACCTTTTTGCATAATATCACCGTATCTTTATGTGTGTCTCTCACTTTCGGGCCGTTGCTTTCCTCATTAGTCCTCAGTCAGCAAAGGAGACGAGGAGAATGGCATCCTGCTAGCTGAGACAGAAGAGGCTCATAGCAACTAGAAAAAGGTCACTGATGACAGGCCTTCAACTGGACTGTCAGGGCAACCTACAGTTCTCTCTCTCTCTTACACACACACACACACACGCACACACACACATGCAGGTTTGTCTAATTACCCTTGTAAGGACCTTTCCCTGACAAAATAATTAATACAGATAAATCAAATCAGTGTAAATTTTTCCAAAGACTGAAAACAAATGCTTAATTAATATTATTTGCCTTACCAGATAATTAATCACATTAATAATAATTTTTAATGACTCCATTGAACGTAATCATGTAATAGGGAGAACCTCCTGGGAATTTCTAAACAAATACTGTATATATGAAATTATATATGAAATTATATATGCAAGACAATACAGCAGACACAAGTGAAATTGAATGCACAAAAAATAAAGACAGACAGAGAGAAAGAAAGAAATGTAGGTAAACAGAGCGGAAGAGTGCGAAAGCAGGTGCATACTGTAGAAAGGTAGACTCTCATCATTCGTTGCAGGATCTCAACCATCTCATGTACTTACTGCCACCCAGTGGGTCACTTCGCAATGACATTCGTGCTTCTGATTAGCTACATGAACCCAGAGCATCAGACTAATTACTGAACTGACAAGCTCTGCACTTATTAACCATGATCAGATGTGTATACTGTACATACACACTCATACATACTCATAAACTAGTAGCTGTAATGGACCAGCAGCTTCACATGCTGATAACTGTGAGACAGATACTGAGAGTGGCATCTCTCCTCACCTTATATGCTTCCATTCATCTCCCATGCAGTTCTTTGACTGCCCGCTTCACCCTGCCCAAAAACCCAGAACATATACCCGGAGCTGAAAAAGACAAATCTTTTGGCACTTGAACAGGATTAGGAGTCAACACAGACATTGCACAGCTCTTTAAGTAGAATAAAAGAGCATGCAGCTTTAAATGACTCATGACTAAGTCAACTGTTATGCTTCGTTTATTTTAGACGAAATTGAACTCATACTGCAGGCCCAGTCACATTAAAGAATTAGCTTGGCAATGCACTCAAATCGCAGTCTGAGAACACATTGTGTTAGTGAAGACAGACCATAAAAAATTGTATAGACATTTGATAAATTAAAGAAAAAAATTTTAGGCTCTATTATGCCATCATATGTAAAAATTAAAATAATGCAAATCATATGCTATGGTGAGGGTTGATGGGAAGGGTCAGTTGACATGTGACTGAACATAAAAACATGCAGAGACACACATGTACACACAAATATTCTCTGCTTACGTTATTGGCTGCTTATGTTTGGTGGTTCTATAAGAACCTACTCTGCCCGGTCATTTCAGAAGGTTCAAATGTTGGGCTGCATCAAGCAAAGATTCTGGAGATTAGTAATTACTAGAACTTGGATAAGAATCCTTCTACACATTTAAAAAAAAAAACTGGAAGGTTAGTGCTGAATCATCGGCACTTGAAAAACACTTGTTAATGAGACTAATCAGAAAAAAACTTGAATTTGATAGGTTGCAAAAAGATTAGACTTTGGAACAATGGAAAAAAGTCCTATGGTCTGATGAGTCCGATTGATCCTCTTCCAGAGAGATGTGGTGCATCAGGGTAAGAAGGAAAGTGCATGAAGCGATGCACCAATCAGTCATAGTACACACTGTACAAGCCTCTGAAGGCCGTGTTATGATCTGGACATGCTTCATTTGGTCAGATCTAGGCTCAGCAATGTTCTTTGACAATAAAATGAAGTCAGCTGATGACCTGAATGTACTAAATGACCAGTTTATCACATCAACTTACATAGGTATATATACAAGGATTCAAATTGTGAAAGAGTGTTTTTTTCACACATGAGCTGGCCACCACAGTATGTGTTGTAAATATAGCTACAGGTGATTGAAATAAATCTTAGCATGTGCAACTTTTTTTTTTTTTTTTTTTTTTTTTGCCAGTCAGTATTTCTTGCTCATTCCTAGTTGTGTGTACGTTTTGAGCTGTGGTTTCTATATACCTGGTCTGGTGGGAACAGGCGATGGAGTCTCTTAAAATGCCAGGCAAACGCTGAGTGATGATCACGGTGATCTGCTTACAGCCCAGGTGAGTTCCACAGGACCACCACTTGTTAGGTGTGCTCCGCTTTGTCCACAGTGTGTATGTGTGTGAGAAGCACCTGCACTGAGTGAACTTAGCTCACTTATTCGGGGGTTAGTATCTTTGACTCTTGCCAGCCACTGTAGAGGAGCATAGACCATGACTTACATGAAGTGCCGTCCTTCTAGAAAAGAACAGAGCTCCTCTACTACCCACTGAATGGCAAGAGATTCCCGCTCATTTGTGGCATGGTTTCTCTCTGCCTGCGTAAGCTTCCTACATACATACAGGGCTGGATGTCCTTCGCCCTCTAACTCCTGAGAAATAAAGGCCCCAAGTCCAGTTTGGATGACGAAGGGTCAAAATCGGAGATGGGAGAACTGAAAAGGCATATACCTGTTTTTTCTGTTGTTGCTGCAAACGATTTAATACCCCAAGTACTGTGCCTCGGTCAGCCCTAAATGGCACTTCCAACAGGTGGGCATTTAGCCCAGCTTTCCGCAGTTCACCCACGATCTGTCAGAGGTGTTGGAAATGATCCTCCCAGCCATATGGATTATGACATCATCCAGATATGCAGTGGCATAAGGGTGATGGGACTTCAGGACAATGCCCATTAGATGCTGGAATGTAGCTGGGGCCCCATGGAGACCAAAAGGGAGGACCCAAAATTGCCAATGGCCGTGGTTTATTGAAAAGGCAGCATTGGTCTCTGGCGTAAGGGCCACCTGCCAATAACCCTGAATCGGGCCTTTCCCAAACGGTCCACAAGATCAACTACACACGGAAGCGGTATGCCTCAAAGGTGGAAAGGTGGTCTTCTGCCATGATGTCATGATGTGCACCGCAGGCTCTTTCCGCTCATCACCGTGCATGCAGGTGACACAGATAGGGTGGCACGGGGACACATTCAGCGACACGACTGAGGACCGAGCGAGTGTTACCACACTTCCAGTATTGTGTAGTACGGTATCACCCAGCATGTGGAAGGTGGCATGGGATCTTCAATGTGCTGAAAGCTGGCAAGAATTCCTTGCTCTGGTGGCTTTTCCGGCTCTGACGTGGTGCCAGCGGGTGAACCGATACTTTGTGTAGTGTGGAGTAGATTCTCCACACAAACTTGTCGTTCATCTTTTCTCTTGTCCCAATGAGAGGGGTGTTCCAGCATGCTCACTATCTACCGCATATTCGCCGACTGTCTCATGCCCACTGCACACTTCGATCATGTGGCTGAGTTTTAGGAGCAGGTGCTGTGCATCGCAATGGCTGACAGTGGAACCAATAATGTATGGGTTACAGTATTTTCAACTTTTTTATTTAGCTTTTCTTTTTTAAAACCAATTACCTGGACACCACAATAGGGAACTGAGTGACTTCCAGTTAGTTAGAGTATTCTTTCTCATCCCCATGCTTCCTTCGGCATAGGGACAAGTGTTTATTTGCTCAGTGAAATCATAGCATAGTCATTGTGAAGAATAATACTTTGCTGCATTTGTGCTTTTAGTGGGTTTGGTTACCTGGTTTTACTTTAGTACACTCTGGTGGGAATTCATTATCATTATCACAATTCATCATAGTTATCATTAATGTATACCAAGTGTATGTTGAGTGGTTTACACAATTCCTTGGTAAAGGTCAAACTATAGTAGATTTTGATTCCTTTGTGGAAATTTGGGCGTGGCAGTGACCAGAATAGCCTATTTTTTAGGTTCGATTTGCCATGACCCAAATTTCTAAGAAAGGAATGGAAAGTTGTCTAGACACATGTCTGAGTGATGGTTTGACCAATCGAGCAGTGCTGGAGGAACATGGTGCATTGCGGGGTGTGATAAGAGCTTTGATGTAAGTAGTTACTGAATAATTTTTGGCTTTGTACTGTAGATGAACAACAATGTTTAGATTCTGAGGACAGCAGCTACAGGAAGCGAGTGGAGAGATATTCAGTATAAGGTCAAAACTGTGAGTCCTACGTATACAGTATTTCTTTTTGACAACAGTTACATAAGCAAGTTACATACAGTATATATATCCTGTCAACTGATATCATGTCAAAAATATAATTTATGTCAACTGTAACAGCTTCAAATTATGAAGTGACATTTTATGCATCGAGCACAAATCAGCAGAATGCTATTAACAATGAAACATCCTAGTGCAGTCACACTAAATACAAGCACTCCTAGACCATCAAATCAGTGGACCAGAGCTAACTGTTGTATAAAGTTATTCACTGATGTGGTGCTAGAGGGGTACACTAGGGAGCAGCTGTTGCAAATTTGGCTACAATAAAGAGCTTAAAGAGACTCTTCTAAAGGCGCTGACAACTGATGTATTGGAAAAGGAAATCATTTTGACAAATGCATTGAAGCCTTGTGGTCATAAACCTCCCTGTGCCTTCCTCTACCCGTATAGCCCATGATTTGAAACTAAAAGAATAAGCTTTCAGAAGAAACAAAGCCAGCTTGACATGCAACCTTGAACTCAAGACCAAATCAAAAATATTGAAAGACAGAAAAAGAAGATTAAAGAAACTAGATGATTTGAATTGGAGGAACTAAAAATTAAGTTAGCTAAGTATTAGGACTGTCCCTTTTATTTATTTTTACCATGACATTTTTTCGATGGCAGATGTTTATACATTTATCTATATTGCATAACTATTACACAAGCTAATCAGGACTGGTTGCTAATGTCAGTAAACAACATTGGTCCAATAGCTGGCCACTGGCTGTCACTGTAGCATATGTTTCTAAAGGAAGATTCACCTTCACCTGAGGAGGACAAAATTGCTGTAGCCAATTTGACCTCCATGTACCACAGTGTGTGCCATAGACACAGCTCTTAAAGTAAGCAGATTTGTTTTTGTGTCAAGTTATGAGGCCACCTGCTCAGCCAGCATCTGTTCTTTTAGTTTCTTGTCCTGACACTCAATTGACAGTAGGGTAGGGTTTTTGATATTTATTTTGAGCATCCGCTAGTTGATTTTGTAGAAGAATGTTGTTATTTGCTTTATACTGTATGTCTTTCTGCACATTATCCTGCAGCGAATTTGCTCTGAGCATCAAAATGTAAATCCACCATAAATGATTTTACAGGCTTTCTGTTTACTTTTGTTATTAGGCCTTAAGAATGTCTTGTATTGACCATTTATGAAGTTGCTCAGGAGAGCACCTGCTTTAGCTCTAATTCATTTGTTTTCAGTTATATAGTCTGAAGGCCAGACAGTGTTTTTGTGCAGTTCTAGGATGATTGCTCTACTGCAGAGCCTGTAGACAATGTCGTGGATGATATAAGTGGGTTTCGATTTAGATTCTATCAACCTTGTGTTACAGCTCAGAGGAGGTTAGAGAAATCACACTGTACCTAATCATGAACCTGAGCCTGGAAGCTTTAAAGCTGGCAATGGCAATAAGCATTGTTCGTTTTATGACTTTTTAGATGCTCAGTGTTCTCAAGGGACTTCAGGTTCGCTTGATACTCCACCATGTGTAGAGAAGTGCTTAGGTAGAGCCTGGTTATTCTTACAGTATATGGCAAGGCCTCCGTGTATGAAACACAAACCCAAGTTTGTCAGTAATTTACATGACCTTACAACTATAATCCATTCACCATCCACTATCCATTCTGTGCATACAAACACATGACAGACCTACGAGCAGGGGGTAGCACAGAACTTATGCTCTATGCATACAGTAAGTGCTCTCATTGGGCCCCTTGCTTTCTTCATCTATATCTCTCATATTTCATTTCAGAATTGCAAGGGCCCTCTTGTCCCCAGGGCCCTGGGTAATCGGTGTTAAGCCCCCAACACTCCGCCCCCCCCCCCCCGCCCCTTATTACACCCCTAAGGGCAGTTATATTATTTACCCATAGGACAGAGAAAATTCGGATATTTGCATTGAGTTTAGTCACCCACAAGACACTAAATCACTATTTATATTCATAAGAAAATTCAGGCGCTAACACAGCTGATTAAGAGAGAAAGCTTTAATTATTATTATTATTATTATTATTATTATTATTATAATAAATGGAGAAAGTACAGTCAAAGAAGATTCATTATTGATATCAAAGAAGGGGAGAAGAAAAGAAAGGATTAAGTTGAGTTAAATAAAGCCGGATTGTGCTGCATGTGTGATTGTGATTCTCTCTCTCTCACACACTGTCAAGATGGACTAACCTGAGGTGACCAGAAGACGTAGCTTTAGCGGTTAGCCCAATGTAGCGTGGAGGATAAACCCAAACGCGGAAAGAAGCGAGCAGGCAGGATAACCACGCGATTTAGTTTAAGGACTCTCACAAAAGCGGAGCAAGGGAAAAACACAAATTTAACCCGCGTCCTAAAAATACACACACAATAGCAAAGACAAACGGAACCAACATGTGAGTACTCACGGTTTGCTGAAACGACAGCTGGAGCTGACATGGGCCGAACTCAATGACTGAGCGGTAAGCCATCGTTTGTTTACCTCTTTTATACTTCCTGGTTTTGCGCCCGTCTTACTTCCGGGTCCTAGTGCCGGGCGCAGATTGAGTGTGTATGACAGTACCCCCCTGTCCAGGACTGGCTCCTGACGGTCCTGGGATGGAGGATACCCTGTGACGGTAGTCCCGAATTAGCTGGGGGTCGAGAATGAACCGGGCCGGGATCCAAGATCGCTCCTCGGGGCCATAGCCCTCCCAGTCCACCAGGTATTGCGTACCTTTGCCCCGAGGGCGCGAGTCAAGGATTCGGCGCACGGTGTAGGCGGGACCGCCGTCGATGATCCGGGGAGGAGGAGCTGGGGGGGTGGGTGGAATCATGGGTGAGGTGATGAAGGGCTTGAACTGGGACAGGTGGAAGACTGGATGGATCCGGAGCGCCGCAGGCAGCTGGAGCCGGTAGGTGACAGGGTTAATTCTGTGAGTGATGTGGTATGGTCCGATGAATCTGGGGGAAAGCTTCTTTGACTCGGTGCGGAGGTGGAGGTTTTTTGTGGACAGCCATACCTTGTCACCTACGTGGTATAGTCGTCCCGGAGGATGTCGGCGGCGATGTTGGTGGATGTAGCGGGCATTGGCACGTTGGATGGCCTGGTTGGTCGTAGTCCAGAGCCGCCGACATCTGCGGACCAACTGTTGGGCTGACGGTACATCAACCTCCGGCTCTGGGTGGTTGAACACGGTGGGTTGGAAACCGTGGCATACCTCAAATGGGCTTAGGTTAGTGGCAGAGGAGATGTGGAGGTTGTGTGATAGTTCCGCCCAAATGAGGTAGCGTGCCCAGGAGCGCTGACGGTCCGCTACGAAACATCTCAGGTAGCGCTCCAGTTGTTGGTTGGTCCGCTCCGTCTGACCGTTAGTCTGTGGGTGGTATCCGGAGGACAGACTGCAGGTGGAATCGATCAGACGGCAGAAGGCCTTCCAGAACCGGGCTGTGAACTGGGGCCCCCTGTCCGAGACGATATCCTTGGGGAACCCATGCAGACGGACTACGTGCTCTAAAATCAGCTCTGCTGTTTCCTTTGCTGACGGGAGTCCGGCGAGAGCCACCAGATGCACGGTCTTAGAGAACCGATCCACGATCGTGAGGATGGTGTCCTTTCCTTCGGAGGCCGGCAGGCCCGTGATGAAGTCCACGGCAATGTGCGTCCAGGGCCGTCGAGGGACTGGAAGGGGTTGCAGTTCTCCTGGAGAGGGTCGGTTGGTGGTCTTTGCCCTGGCACACACTGGGCATGCCTGAACGAACTCTTGGACGTCCCTCGTCATGGATGGCCACCAGAAGTCGCGCTGGATAAATTGGAGGGATCGTCGGGTGCCTGGATGGCCCGAAATTGGGGAGGAGTGTCCCCAGTGGAGAACCTCGGGTCTCATCCCTTCAGGCACGAAGAGTCGTCCAGGTGGCACACCTGCCGGTTCGGTCTCTGTACCTCGTGCCTGGCGCACTCTCGTTTCCAGGTCCAGTTGCAGGGGTGCGATGATCTTGGAAGAGGGGAGGACAGGCGCGGGGTCCGCCCGGGGGGGGTCCACCTCTAGTTGTCGGGAGAGGGCGTCAGCTTTGGTGTTCTTGGGCCCCGGGCGGTATGAGAGGTGGAAGTTGTAATTCTCAAAGAATAATGCCCACCGCGCCTGTCGTGGATTTAACTGTTTAATGTTTCGGATGGTGATTAGATTTTGATGGTCCGTCCAGACTATGAATGGCTCACTGACGCCCTGGAGCCAGTGACGCCACTCCTCCAGAGCCCACTTTATGGCCAGCAGTTCGCGGTCCCCTACCCCGTATCGCTGCTGAGTGGAGTCAAATTTTCTGGAGAAAAAACCACAAGGGTGTAGTTTTTGGTCTGGACCTTGCTGTGAGAGGATAGCTCCAGCGCCCACATCTGAAGCATCCACCTCCACAACGAATGATTTATTGACATCTGGGTGGTGGAGAATCGGTGCAGTGGTGAAGCGGTGACACAGTGATCGAAAAGCGGAGACAGCTGCCGGGTTGAGGTGAAAAGGGAGAGAGGAGGGACGGGTCAGAGCGGTTAGGGGGGCGGCAACTGTACTGTAGTCCCGGATAAAGCGACGATAGAAGTTCGCAAACCCGAGAAACCGTTGAAGCTGTTTGAGGGTCTTGGGTAGGGGCCAATGACGCACAACCTCTAGCTTCTGCGGGTCCATGGCCACACCCTGGGGCGAGATGACAAAACCCAGGAACGTGGTGGAGCGCTCGTGAAAAGCGCACTTTTCCAACTTACAGTACAGTTGGTGGGCGAGTAATCTCTTTAGAACCGCCCTGACGTGCTGGGTGTGTTCTTCCATGGTGCGTGAATAAATTAAAATATCGTCCAGGTATGCGAATGCCCACCGACCGAGCATGTCCCGAAGGACGTCGTTAATGAAGTGTTGGAATGCGGCGGGGGCATTGCACAGTCCGAATGGGATGACAAGGGTTTCATAATGTCCGGTGGGGGTGATGAACGCCGTCTTCCACTCATCGCCCTCTCTGATGCGCACCAAGTTGTAGGCGCTCCGGAGGTCCAACTTCGTAAAGATGGTGGCGCCAGAGAGGGCGTCCAGGGCTGAGTTGGTAAGAGGCAGAGGATGTCGGTTTTTGATGGTGAGATGGTTGAGCCCCCGATAGTCGACACAAGGGCGAAGTTCACCGCCTCTCTTCTTCACGAAGAAGAACCCCGCGGCGGCAGGTGAGGAGGAGGGCCTGATGGTGCCTTGGCGCAGGGCGTTGTTTACATATTCCTCCATCACCTGGGTCTCGGTGGGTGTGAGTGAGTAGAGATGGCCGCGGGGGGGGATCGTACCGGGTTGGAGGTCTATGGCGAGGTCGTATGGACGATGAGGAGGAAGATGGGTGGCTCGTCGCCTGCAGAAAACCTCCGATAGGTCTCGGTATGGTTCGGGGATGGAGTTGGTGTCGACGTCGGGGGCCTCGGACTCCCTAGAGCACGTCCCAGCCGCTGCCCGTAGGCATAGTTCGTTGCAGGTCGCGCCCCACTGAAGGATCCGATTCTGGGTCCAGGAGATTAGAGGGTCATGTTGGAGCAGCCAGGGATGACCAAGGATGATGGGTGGAGATGAGATGGAGGTGACGAAGAATTTTAACTGTTCATGGTGTTGGTTGATGGAGACGGTGATGGGTTCTGTTCGGGTGCTGATTGGGCTGGTGGAGAGGGGGCGACCGTCGACAGAGGTGATGCGAACGGGCTGGGATAACGCCTCGAGTTTTACCCCCAGGGTTTTGGCATATGCAGAGTCAATGAAGTTACCTGCTGCCCCGGAGTCGATGAACGCAGCACTTCGGACCCGTTTGTGGCCAACCTGGAGGTGTACCTGAACCGTGAGACGGGAGGAGTTGGTGGTGATGGCGGAGAGACGAAGGTGACCCGGCGAGTATCTCTCTCCTCTCACCGGGCCTGGGCGTTTCCCGGTCTGAGCGGGCAGGTCGCCCTGTGATGTGTAGCTGACCCGCAATAGGCACAGAGCCCTTCACGAAAGCGTCTCTCCCGTTCTGCAGCGGTCAAGGAGGCGCGTCCTAGTTGCATGGGTTCCCCGGCTCCGGTGTCAACCACGGCAGGAGGTGGAGAACCGACATGTCCCGGGGTGGCGTAGGTGGCGGAGTCTGCGGGGCGTGGAGTGGTGACAGTGAAGGCGGGTGCTGGTCGTGAAGTGGTGACGGCGAAGGTGGGTGCAGGTGGCAGGGTGCGAGGGGCTGGCCTCGGACGAGAGAGGAGGCGCTGGTCGATCCGGAGAGCGAGTTGGATCAGGCCCTCCAGGGTCGCAGGAAGCTCTCGCCCGGCTAGTTCGTCCTTAATTCGAGAAGCCAGTCCCTCGTAGTAGGATGTCCGGAGTGCTGCATCGCCCCACGTTGTTTGGACGGCGAGAGTGCGAAACTCGGCCGTATAGCGGCTCACGGGCAATCCTCCCTGCCTCAGGTGATAAAGTCTGGTGTCGGTCTCCACCTCGCCCGCTGGATGTTCGAAAGTGAGTTTGAGTTGGTGGATGAACTCATTGTAAGAGTGGGCGGTATCTGTATCTGCCTGTAAAACTGCCGTGGCCCACTCTGCTGCCTGCCCTTTTAGCAACGAGACGAGAAGAGCAATGCGAAGGCGATCGGTGGAGTATTTGGTGGCATTAAACTCAAACACCAGATCGAGAGCTGTCAGAAAAACGCTGCACTTCCCGTCCGTGCCGTTCCACTTCTCTGGTAGAGAAAGAAAAACATCAGAAGGAGGGGGGGGGGGGGATGCGGCGCCGCGGCCTCCGCGGCGTGCGATCGAGCAGTGACGCCATCAACAGCTGCGCGGAGATCCGTATTCTCCCGCCGGAGCTCAGCGACCTCGCGGCGGAGAGAAGCGAGATCCCCGGTTAGCTGATTGATTAGCGCCGCATGCTGATCTACAACGTCGCAGAGACTCGCATAATCCGCTGGGTTTACCGCGGAGGGCTCAGTCATTCTGTCAAGATGGACTAACCTGAGGTGACCAGAAGACGTAGCTTTAGCGGTTAGCCCAATGTAGCGTGGAGGATAAACCCAAACGCGGAAAGAAGCGAGCAGGCAGGATAACCACGCGATTTAGTTTAAGGACTCTCACAAAAGCGGAGCAAGGGAAAAACACAAATTTAACCCGCGTCCTAAAAATACACACACAATAGCAAAGACAAACGGAACCAACATGTGAGTACTCACGGTTTGCTGAAACGACAGCTGGAGCTGACATGGGCCGAACTCAATGACTGAGCGGTAAGCCATCGTTTGTTTACCTCTTTTATACTTCCTGGTTTTGCGCCCGTCTTACTTCCGGGTCCTAGTGCCGGGCGCAGATTGAGTGTGTATGACACACACATGCAATTTTCCTCTTTTAATCAGGTTTGTTAGCCTTTGAGTGTTTACATGAATGTAGTTATCGAATTACACATATATTATTTCTCTTCACTTGGAGAGGAGAAAAGGGGGGGATCCTCGTGCCACAACACACATTCATTGCAATTTGCTTTCAGAATTAAAGAGGTTTATCACTGACTTGCCAGAAAGAGGCTAGAGCTCAGTGATATTGCTCACAGCCTCCACAGACAATTGTTTTGAATATGAAAGCGTGAGAAATTTTGACAAAATTAGTAAATATGTGTGTCTCACACTCAATGCATGAGAGTTGCCAGCTTTGCCTTGCACTGCACAACTAGCTACAGTAATGCTAACACAGGACAGGACAAATACAGTATTAGCATTAGGGTTGTTCCGATTCCGATACTGGTATCGGAAATGCTACCGATACCACAAAAAAATCTGGCATCGGAATCGACGAGTATTTGAGTCCACGTACCGATCCGATACCATTTTCCTAAACATAACCTATTTATGCCCGCTAGTTTTGCTAGCTTAGCTTACTTACAGAGTGTCACGGCATGCACCTGTGATGGGCGTGCGTCCAAATTGATATCGCTCCTCGCTCACTAGTTAGGCGGCCTCCCCCCCCCTTTAGGTATGTGAAGGAGCAGGGCCACAGAATCAGGCAACGGCCCATGAGCTATCGCCGCTAATGATCCCGGCGCTATAAAACACAGCGGGGAGTGTAGCTCGGGGTCTGACTGTTGGGAAGCTGGACTTTGTGACGCGGTGGATTTTATGAGAGACAGTGACACAAGAGCGGGGCGATGTGATGCGCCCCAGAGACTTTAAAAAGGGGGGCGACTTTGATCTCCGCGAGAGGAGCGCGTGAACGAGCTGCGCGAGCTCCCGCGGCACCTTCACTTCCGCATAGAGCCCGCCTTCGCATCCCTGCTGCCGAAGTGGAAAAGGCCGCAGAGAGCCTTTAACCCTATCCTTCCCCATTTTTCGAAAAATAAATTACCCTTTTTTCTGTAAGGCCTCGCCTCGTGTCCGTGTTTCATGGTGTCGCCCGTGCACTTAGGGTCGAACCTGTTACACAGGGCAAGTAGTATTTTACTTAAAAAAAAAAGAAATCCTATATATATATCCAGTATATATATATATACTGTACAGATACACACCCAGGTATCGGATCAGTACTCGGTATCGGCCGATACCCTGAGCCCAAGTATCGGAATCGGTATCGGGAGGGGAAAAATGGTATCGGAACATCTCTAATTAGCATACTTGTCAAAACGGTTTCAGTGAATCAAAACAGAGGCCTACAGGAAGAAAATTATATATATTTTTTTTGTTTTTTGTTTTTTTCAAAATACATGTAGTTAAAATTAAGAGTATTTGGGGGCATGTGAATTTTCATTATGTTAGTGAATAATAAGGCATGCTAAGCTTACTGATTTGCCCCACACTTGTCAGACAATGACAAAACAGATATTGTGTTTGGTTCAACACTGTGAGGGTTGCCCACTAGAGGGCAGTGTTTTTACTTTGTAGTTTTGGTTCCTAGACTCAGTTTCCCAGAAGCCTCCTCGGTCAGGTGACGTGGATGCTCACCTGAACTGAGGAGGCTCATTAGCACTTTTATAAATACCTGTTTGTTCTGGGAAGCTGGGTCGAGCATTAATTTCTGTTATGTGGGTTTTGTTTTGTTCTGTTTTAGTTTAACAATATGGTTGGCCTTTTGGTTTCAGGAGCACTTTAAGTTAAGTTTGTTTATATTAAGATGTCCTTGTCTTTGTGTCTCCTAGCAGGATTAGCCTCTAGGAGAATTAGCCCTTTGTGTTTACCCTTTTGTGTAAGTAACCCCCATTGCATGTTTACCTAGTAGTGTTTAAATACTAATGAGGGTGATACTAACATGTTTAGATCTTAGTCTGTCTAGTCTCCTTGTCTGCTTAGCTCTTAGTCTGTTTAGGTACTAACATCTTTAGCCACTAACCTTTAGAGTTCTTAGTCTTTCATACCTAGTCTGCTGTGTACCTTGTCTGTTCATTCCCTTGGGTCTCAGGCTACTGGCCTGTGTAGCCATTAGTCTGATTAGCTATGAGCTAGCTTAGCAGCTAATGTGCAGCTCAGCCAGTAGACCTAGCCAAGCCTGTCTTGTGTTTGTTTATCCCTTGCATGCATAGTCCCTAATGTTTAGTCCGTTAGGCTGTTTCGTGTGTCTTGTCTTGTCCAGTTTGTATCCCATGTCTGTATTGTTTATCAATGTATGTAATCCCTAGTCTTATGTCTAAGTGTTTGAGTTCTGTTACATTATGCTCCCAAGTTTAAGCCAACTTCCTTTGTTCATGTTTTGTTTTGCTTGTTTGGTTTATTATTATTATTCTCATTAAAGACTCTTTTCTGTTTCACTGCATCCCCTCTGCATTTATGCCTCCACACCAAGCCCACAGTCCAACACCATAGCAGAACGTGACAGAATGCTCGACCATAGAAGAGGCATAGCAGAGGGGCCCCCCCGGGAGAAAATTTTTTGGGGGGGCTGGGACTATAACACCTGGGCAAGCTGACCAGGAATAATCAGCTTGCCCCATGTCAAACCAGGGGACTGAACTGGAGGTGAGAGGGCCTCAGGGGAGGCTCCAGTTCCGCCAGCGCGCCTCAGGGGAGGCTCCAGTTCCGCCAGCGCGCCTCAGGGGAGGCTCCAGTTCCGCCAGCGCGCCTCAGGGGAGGCTCCAGTTCCGCCAGCGCGCCTCAGGGGAGGCTCCAGTTCCGCCAGCGCGCCTCAGGGGAGGCTCCAGTTCCGCCAGCGCGCCTCAGGGGAGGCTCCAGTTCCGCCAGCGCGCCTCAGGGGAGGCTCCAGTTCCGCCAGCGCGCCTCAGGGGAGGCTCCAGTTCCGCCAGCGCGCCTCAGGGGAGGCTCCAGTTCCGCCAGCGCGCCTCAGGGGAGGCTCCAGTTCCGCCAGCGCGCCTCAGGGGAGGCTCCAGTTCCGCCAGCGCGCCTCAGGGGAGGCTCCAGTTCCGCCAGCGCGCCTCAGGGGAGGCTCCAGTTCCGCCAGCGCGCCTCAGGGGAGGCTCCAGTTCCGCCAGCGCGCCTCAGGGGAGGCTCCAGTTCCGCCAGCGCGCCTCAGGGGAGGCTCCAGTTCCGCCAGCGCGCCTCAGGGGAGGCTCCAGTTCCGCCAGCGCGCCTCAGGGGAGGCTCCAGTTCCGCCAGCGCGCCTCAGGGGAGGCTCCAGTTCCGCCAGCGCGCCTCAGGGGAGGCTCCATGTCCCCAGAGCCCAGCCAGGACCTCGCCAGGGAAAACCCTCACCACACTCTCTAGCTTCGTTCACAGCAGTGACAGCGACCCGCCACCGCCAGACTTCGAGAGCGTGCTTCCATCGCCACCCGGTGTCAAAGGAGGCCAGAGTACTGCAGAGGCCGCCCGGCGTGAGGACAACACAGTGCTGCATCGGCCGCCCGACTTGGAGGGCGATTCAGTGCTGCAGCCATCGCTCCACCGGCAAGAGCGACACAGCACTGCCTCCAACGCCCGGCCTACACCAGCGATCCGGCACTGCCTCCGCCGCCCGGCCTACGGCATCGGCCCAGTGCTGCCTCCGCCACCCGACGACGTCGTGAGCTCACCACCGCTCAGCCCCGAGGACGAGCCATTGCTGCCTCTGCCACCCAGCCTCGGGTGCAGGCCGCTGCTGCACCCGGCGCCTGGCTTCGGCGGCAGTTCAAGCTCACCCACCTTGGGGAGCCGGCTCGTCGGCGTCGCAGTCGGGTGGAATGACCCGGGACATGGGGAAGGGTACCCAGGACCTCCGTTAGCGCTCCGGAGGAGCGTTTTTAAGGGGGGGTACTGTGAGGGTTGCCCACTAGAGGGCAGTGTTTTTACTTTGTAGTTTTGGTTCCTAGACTCAGTTTCCCAGAAGCCTCCTCGGTCAGGTGACGTGGATGCTCACCTGAACTGAGGAGGCTCATTAGCACTTTTATAAATACCTGTTTGTTCTGGGAAGCTGGGTCGAGCATTAATTTCTGTTATGTGGGTTTTGTTTTGTTCTGTTTTAGTTTAACAATATGGTTGGCCTTTTGGTTTCAGGAGCACTTTAAGTTAAGTTCGTTTATATTAAGATGTCTTTGTGTCTCCTAGCAGGATTAGCCTCTAGGAGAATTAGCCCTTTGTGTTTACCCTTTTGTGTAAGTAACCCCCATTGCATGTTTAGCTAGTAGTCTGTTTAAATACTAATGAGGGTGATACTAACATGTTTAGATCTTAGTCTGTCTAGTCTGAGTCTGTCTAGTCTCCTTGTCTGCTTAGCTCTTAGTCTGTTTAGGTACTAACATCTTTAGCCACTAACCTTTAGAGTTCTTAGTCTTTCATACCTAGTCTGCTGTGTACCTTGTCTGTTAATTCCCTTGGGTCTCAGGCTACTGGCCTGTGTAGCCATTAGTCTGATTAGCTATGAGCTAGCTTAGCAGCTAATGTGCAGCTCAGCCAGTAGACCTAGCCAAGCATGTCTTGTGTTTGTTTATCCCTTGCATGCATAGTCCCTAATGTTTAGTCCGTTAGGCTGTTTCGTGTGTCTTGTCTTGTCCAGTTTGTATCCCATGTCTGTATTGTGTATCAATGTATGTAATCCCTAGTCTTATGTCTAAGTGTTTGAGTTCTGTTACATTATGCTCCCAAGTTTAAGCCAACTTCCTTTGTTCATGTTTTGTTTTGCTTGTTTGGTTTATTATTATTATTCTCATTAAAGACTCTTTTCTGTTTCACTGCATCCCCTCTGCATTTATGCCTCAACACCAAGCCCACAGTCCAACACCATAGCAGAATGTGACAAACACTATGAAGGTAATTTTATGCTTAATGTTTTAAATAAAATGTAATAACCAGAATATCAAAATGTAAGAAATTTATTTACAGTAAAAATTGTAAGGTATAAAATTAAATAAACTTCATTTTTGAAAAAGATTACAACTCATTCTGAAGCTTGGCTTTGCCTTACTTTGTTTAATTTTTTGCTTGTGTTAACTCTCTTTTGCTTTTGCAGTCTTTCCTTTTCTTTCTTTCCCTTTTCTTTTTCTTTATTATTCTTTTCTTAAACATCATCATGGTCTGATGGTTGGCTGCAGTGAGTTATGACTTCACAGCTGCGGTTATTGCTGTAAGGGGAATATCTGTTGCTAAGGACCCCGACCTCATGCAACCTACAGGCAGACATCCATTATGGGCAGTTTGGCATGGTGCATCTAAGAAAGAAGCATTCACTTTAAATCTCAATTTTTCAACAGATATTGGTGTGGGAGGTTTTCTGAATTTTAAAAGGCTGACAAAAGTAATAATCATAGCTACCGAATTGTATGTACAGTATATGCATTCACAATTTCCTTGATCAGACAAGTGCCATAAATTTATCCAGGTTAATGGTAAGTGTTTTAAACAGTTGATGAACAAAAGTTGACTTATTATTCTTGTTCTTATTCAGACTTTTCATGTGTAAATAACTTCTATACCTCTATACCATTATGTCTCCATTATACAAATGTCTAAAATATCTCCAATTTCACATAATATATTGTACAGTATAGTGGTGTATTAATACATGTGACTGTGACATGATGCATTGTGGTGCAGTAATGTGTTGATGAAATGCACAGAGGAAATCTGCAACGATTATTTTGTTAGTTATGCATCTAATGCAATTGCACTATTTAAACACCAGTCGTTGTCCCTGACGACAGATACAATTAAAATATATACAGAGTATGCTGGTCAAGTAATATTCTTTTTACAAGTGCCTGTGAGATCATCTGCACTTGTAAGGAACCAAATGCTTGAAAGCTCTGGCCTTTTGCTACGACAGGACCACAACTCATTTTGCAACTACAAAATGTGTAATAAGAATTATTTGGTAGCTTTTAGACACTCCCTGTATCATCCCCATGAGACCACAAAAACTGGCAACGGAACTCCGATATGGTACCTGATTTCGAGGCTCTATTTCTGCTATGGAGCTCAAATTAGACACTTTTTTCGTTCAATCAAAATTCATTCATTCATTCATTTTCTGTACCGCTTTATCCTTATATACAGGGTCGCGGGGG
Organism: Channallabes apus; assembly: GCA_030522415.1. Classification (NCBI taxonomy): domain Eukaryota; kingdom Metazoa; phylum Chordata; class Actinopteri; order Siluriformes; family Clariidae; genus Channallabes; species Channallabes apus. The sequence goes on from CM060110.1 coordinate 28,227,612, forward strand.
CCTGGAGCCTATCCCAGGAAACTTAGGGCACAAGGCGGGGTACACCCTGGACAGGGTGCCAATCCATTGCAGGGCACACACACATACTCACATACACACACTCATTCACACACTACGGGCAATTTGGAATGTCAATTAACCTAACCTACATGTCTTTGGATTGTGGGAGGAAACCGGAGTACCCGGAGGAAACCCACCAAGCACGGGGAGAACATGCAAACTCCATGCACACAGAGACGGGAATCGAGCCTGGCCGGGGAATCGAACCCGGACCCTGGCGGTGCAAGGCGACAGTGCTAACCACTACACCACCGTGCCGCCTTCAATCAAAATATTTGGGATAATTTTTAGAATTTTTAGAATAGAATTAATTAATTTAAAAACGTTTCTTAATTAATTTGTTTTATATGGACAATAATGTGCATTGTTTTGGTCTGTTACAGAAATAAAAAGGGGCTTTTCATTCATAATTTAGTTTTTCTTTTCTGAAGAGGGAATCAATTATTTTATTCTTTATTTTTTCATCCTTGATAATGTACTGTATTATTGTACTGTATAATTACACTGAGTCCTTGAAATGCTGTTGTGTGTTCTGGTTTATTTGTGTGCATGAGATATATATGCAGAGAGAGAGAGAGAGCATGCATAAAAAATTATAGACATTTTATATATATATATATATATATATTAAAGCACTTGTCAAGGAAATCTACTTGTATGCATATTTCATGTGATCATGACATCAACAAAGCGCACAATTTCTCCCTTCCTTCCCACATTTGAGTAATTAGTGAACACAATTAGCTTACTTTGTTCTGTTCTTTTAAGGACATTGTGCTAATGCTTTAAATATTTTTTCCTAGTTCATTGGTTCTTTTTACTAAACTGTGCTCCGGGCTTAGTGAAACCAGCAAATGAACTAGAAAACAATTGATGTGAAAACTCTAGGGCTCAGTATGAATGAAAAAAAAAAATACTGACTCATACTGAGTCTGAGTTTTCACACAAATTTTGCCAAAATGTGATATTAACCCTTCATAAATATATAATTACTAAGAACCGATGTAGACTTTTTGGTTATTCATGATCTTGACTCTAGCTTAGTGCATGGAGCTCAGAAATGCGTATTTAATGGATCATATTGCTTTTGCACCAAAAGCTCGGTTATCTTACTGAACCTGATTATTACACATTGCAATATTAAAATGTGTGTGGATGGGCTGGATCTGACACATCTGTAAACAATTTCAATCTTCTTAAAGAGTTTTGGCAGGTGCTCTTAAAAGCATGACCCAAGGAGCTGTCTACATTGGTTACCCCTGAAAATTTTTTGCAGTAAAAATTTATACCGTTCAGGGTGCATAATGATCCCATCTCCTTTTAGCTTTTCTCCATGTAAATCAAGTTTTAGACTGACGTGGTTGTTAGTCCTACGTATCAACATCAAGTTGTTTTAGATCAATAAGGTTAGTTATCAAATTAAGGACTCTTTTAGGAACTATTGGTTTGCCAAATGATAGTTTGAAGAAACAAACATTGTAGGATATACAGGCATTGTAATGAGCTGAGGAAGTTAGTGAGGTTGAGGTACAGACATTTCTAGTGCCTTGCAATAGCCTGGTTACTTGGAATGGTTGTTTCTTGTAAGGGGTTCTGATATGGTGCTTTCCAGTGTTTCCAGCTATTTGTCAAAAGCCTAATTTTGAGGCATAAAAATCTTTTTATTGTTTAAAGTACAGTTCAGATTGCGTGCATAATTTGTTCCAAATTGTAATCCAAAGCATTCGTATATAAAAGCGAATTTCGGAGGACTTCCAGTTAGCAGCCACATGGAGTAGACATGGTACTGTAGATAGATGCTCCAACAGTTCTCAATTTTTTCACTCCCTTATTCGTTCCTGAATGTTAAATTTACTCTTTAGGATATAATAACGTTAAACTTTATCCATTCATTCATTCATTTTCTATACCGTTTAATCCTGTGTTCAGGGTCGCGGGGGACCTGGAGCCTATCCCAGGAGACTTCGGGCACTAGGCGGGGTACACCCTGGACAGGCTGCCAATCCATCGCAGGGCACACACACATACACACACTCATACACCCAATCACACACTACGGGCAATTTAGGAACGCCAATTAGCCTAACCTGCATAGCATAACCTGCATAACCTGTTAACCTGTTGGACCTGCTAACCTGCTAACCTGCATAACCTGTTGGACTGTGGGAGGAAACCGGAGTACCCGGAGGAAACCCACCAAGCACGGGGAGAATATGCAAACTCCATGCACACAGAGATGGGAATCGAGCCTGGCCAGGGAATCGAACCCAGACCCTGGAGGTGCAAGGCGACAGTGCTAACCACTACACCACCGCGCCGCCAAAATTTATCCATTTGTCATCTATTTATCACTTATATTGGCTACTAGGGATGTGAAAACCGGGAAAAAAGTTGAAGAAACTGCGACTGCGACAGTCAAGACTGTTTCCGCGGTGTTAGATAAACACAGTCAAGCACTAGCGGCTGATTTTAAATCCTTGTTTAGTTTATTGGAAAGTAAATTAGACCAAATTCAAGCCAAAGTTTAGGACCTTGCCCACAGCGTTTACCCTCATTAGAACTCGCTACGGATGACCTGAGCCATCGAGTAAGCGTGTTGGAAATCATTTGCTCTGGTCTTCGGGAAAAACAACTCCAAATAAAAACTATTCATATAAAAACTGTTAATACAAAATATAAAGTAAAAAAAAAAAATTTATCTGCACTTTATCTTTGAAAAAGAATCGTAGCTGGTGTGAGTAAGACATGGGAGGAGGGTAGGAGGAAGGGGGATACTGTGTAGGACAGCTTTCACTGTCCTACACAGTAGCACAGGGGCAGTGGTGGCTCAATCGGTTAAGGCTGTGGGTTTCTGGGTTACCACCTGATCGGAAGGTCGGGGGTTCGAACCCCAGCATCGGCAAGTTGCCACTGTTGAGCCCTTGAGCAAGGCCCTTAACCCTATCTGCTCCAGGGGCGCTGTAAGCTGGCTGACCCTGCGCTCTGACCCCAGTTTCCTAATTGGGATATGCGAAGAAGAAATTTCGCTGTGTGGTAAAAAGTACATGTGACAATAATTGAATATTCTTCTTCTTCTTCTTCACACACACACACACACACACACAAACTAACGGAATCACTGCTTTCTGACAGAGAGTCTCTATCTGCAAACTGACAGTTAAAATTGTGTGACTTTAACAAGGAGCCTCTCTAATGCCTCCTTTTGAGGATTTTGTGGAAATACGACGTTGCGTTGTCATTAAACAGAATTATCTTCCGCACTGAGGCGGCACGGTGGTGTAGTGGTTAGCACTGTCGCCTTGCACCTCCAGGGTCCGGGTTCGATTCCCCGGCCAGGCTCGATTCCCATCTCTGTGTGCATGGAGTTTGCATGTTCTCCCCGTGCTTGGTGGGTTTCCTCCGGGTACTCCGGTTTCCTCCCACAGTCCAAAGATATGCAGGTTAGGCTAAATGGTGTTCCCAAATTGCCCGTAGTGTGTGAATGGATGGGTGTGTGTGTGTGTGCCCTACGATGGATTGGCACCCTGTCCAGGGTGTACCCCGCCTTGTGCCCAAAAGCCTCCTGGGATAGGCTCCAGGCCCCCCGCGACCCTGATCACAGGATAAAGCGGTATAGAAGATGAATGAATGAATGAATCTTCTGCACTGCTACAGCATTTTTTTACTTTTTTTTCTTCACATGGTCCATTGTTGCAGTACATTAACAAAGGAACAGTCACAACACTTGGACACAAAATATTATGCGTGTGTACACACACATGGTCACATTGTTATAGTAAACAGTACACATGCTCACAGATGTTGGCTATACAGTACATGTGACATACTGTACGTGCACTAAACAGCCTGAGCATGGGAAATGTTTATCGAATATCCCGCAGTGCGAGAGAGAGAAGAATCATTGGCTCAATTGTAATCACATGACACTCGTCAGACTAAGCGTATATGTACTACTTGTAATTTAAGACCTCGCTCGTTTATCGAGTAGTGTATTAAATGTATTTTAAAAATTTGCGTGTTTTGCAAAACATTAGTTGACTAAGTTATTCGCAATCTAAGGTTTTACTGTAGGCATGGGTGGAGACGAATCCGAATACAGTATTTGCCTGTTTAAGCACAAGTTGTGCTTTTATGAATATTCATTTCAACAGATTTTTAAAAATGTAATACCTGTTTTCTGGAAAAATACATAGCTGGTTTGTGAGCAGTGTGCCCTATTTAATGTGTCAAGAAGAGAAGAGACAAGAGCAAAGATAGCAATGACAGAACACAATAAATAACTAGTTATAAATAAGTAAAACTGAATATGTTGCTGCAAAACTTTTTTCCATTAACTGGTTTGCTGAAGTAGATTATTATAATGTTACTTGGCATGTGTTTCCCTCTTGGACCTGCAACATATGAAGTAGAGTTTCTTTTGCTCGCAGGAGGAGGTTACCATACTGTGGCGGTGTAGTTAGCCAAGGTTAACTCGTTGACCTGCGTGCTGCTCAGTCAGCCTGTGCTTGTGTGTGCCACTCAGTTGCAGGAATAATGCTGGAGAACCGGATTGTTATTTCTCTGTCACTTCCTACTGTAGCTAGCTATATAGAATTAAACTTGCCAGATCTCTCAAATAATGGATAACTAAATTTTTAGTTATGTGGTTATGATTTTTTTTTATTTGTTTGTTTATATTCCATCGGTTCAGCATGCATGGTTGAAAGTTTGATTCTCTCCTTGAACCTGTAAGTATGGAGTTTGCATCTTCTCCCTGTGCTTGGTGTATTTCCAGTGGATGCTCTATTTTTATCCCACAGTCCAAAGACTTGAAGGTTGTGCTAATTTCTGTTTTCAAAATTTCTGTAGTGTGTGTGCGTGCGCTTGTGACCTGCGATAGATTGGAACCCCATCCAGTGTGTAACCAGTGTGGAGTAGGCTCCAGGTCTCCCGCAAGCCTTTACAGGAAAGGTAATATAGGGAATAAGCAAGTGAGTGAAAGCATTTGGGTGTGTATAAGGATCTGAATGGTAAATTTAAAATCATTTTCTTTTCAATGATGCTCATGGTTACATGGTTGCAGGGTTTATGAAAACCATAAAACTTTTAGATTTAAATGTTCATAGTTATTATAATAATTTACTGAAGGACACTTATCACACACTCACTCATTGTCTGTACCGCTTTATCCTGTGTACAGGGTCGCAAGAGGCCAGTAGCTTATCCCAGCGGAAGACTTGGCGGCACATGGCGGGGTACACCCTGGACAGGGTGCCAATCCTTCGCAGGGCACACATTCACACTGAACTCCATGTACATCCTTACTCTGCAACATTTCTTTGCCTCCTCAATGTCCGTTTCTCTATTTCAACCCTAAATTGCTGGTTATTGGGTGCTTGGTGGGTTTCATCTAGGTACTCAGGTTTCCTCCCAAAGATGTCCAAAGATGTTCCCAAAATTGCTCATAGTGTGTGAGTGTGTGTATAAGTGTGTGCCCTGCGATGGATTGGCACCCTGTCCAGGATGTACCCTGCCCCGTACTCGAAGACTCCTGGAATAGTCTCCAAGCCCCCTGCGACCCCGTATATAGGATAAAGCGGTATAGACGAGTGAGTGAAAATTGAGTGAGTGAAAATTTAATTGATCAGATTTTGGAAATAATCCATCCATATGTCACTGCTTAAAATTGTCATTTTGATATATATATATATATATATATATATATATATATATATATATATATATATATATATATATATATACATACAAAACACACAATTATAAAACCACCTGCCTGATATTATGTACATCACATAACTCTGGCCTGTAGAGACATGAACTCCACAATACCTCTGAAGGTGTGCTGTGGCATATGACACTGTGAAATTAGCAGCAGATCTTTACAAATCCTTAAAGGTCAGATCTCCATCGGTCAGACTTAATTGTCCAGCACATCCCAGAGATACTTGATCATATTGATATCTAATAAACAGACAGGGTCTGGGATCGCTCAGTGGTTAAGGCTTTGGAATACAGTTCAGATGGTCCCAAGTTCAAATCCCGCAACTGTCAAGTTGTCCCTATTGGGCCCTTGAGCAAGGCCCTCAACTGCTCACATGTATAATGAAATACAAATGTAACTTGCTCTGGATAAGGGTGTCTCCCAAATGCCTACATTTAGAGGCAAACACTTTGATTTCTTTGTCATTGGCCTCAAAATATTTCATAAACAGTTTTTTGCAGTGTGGCAAGGTGCATTATCTTGCTGAAAGAGGTCACTACAATCAGGGAATACCACTGCCATGAAGTTCTTGGTCTTCAACAATGTTTAGGTGGTACGTGTCAAAGTAATATGCTTATGAATGGCAGGACCCAATATTTTCCATTGCAGAGCATCACACTGTGTCTACTGACTTGCCTTCTTCCCATAGTGCATCCTGGTGCCACCTCGTCATTCGGTAACAGGCACACATGCACCATGATGCCTCAATTCAGTCTGCACTAGCTCTTCTGAGAGAGCAGACTAGAAGGAGTAGCCTTTGTTCCTCATGTGTGTCAATGAGCCTTGGTGTCACTGGTTCCTTCCCCATATGACCTGCTGTTTTTGAGATTCTGTAATAATCAGTGTCATTCACTTCACGTGTCAGTGGCTGATCATTCTACGTAACTTAGAACTGTACAATAACATTTAACATTTATAAAACTTGTTTTAAAAAAGTACAAACCAGGCATCCTGGAGCTATGAGGTGCTACTGTGACATGATAAAACACCCAAATATCTCACCATAACAACCCAATAATATATATATATATATATATATATATATATATATATATATATATATATATATATATATATATATATATATTTATTATTATTTATTTTTTTTTATTATTATTATATTTTATTATTATTAAGCATATATTGCTATGCTCATCACTCTACCAGGATTGTTTTTTGTTGTTTTATTATTGCTTATCATTATCTCATTATCATCATAGTACAGCCTGTCAAACTGATCGCGTTTGAAAAGACTGTATATAGTATACAGTACATAACAAGCAATAATGGTTTATCCCAGAAAGATGTCATGCAGAAATTCACTTGTCGAAAACCCATCTGGGTTTTGACATTTTCCTCTAATCTCCTTTAGCCTAACATACTCAAAGGACAGACACACATTCATACAGCATAACAGTCAGACAAAGCCTTTCTGATGCCATTAGTAGCAAGAGCGCCAGCTATTAAATAGCATTTTGATGGATATGCTCATTGTCTGCAGGTAGCTCCTCCATTATTGGCAGCGGATCAATGCCTCACCGAGTCTTCTGACCTTATCGTGGAAATCGCAAATCAATAGCACAGTAACCGCTTCATCCTGCACACACGCACAACACTAAGCTAGAGGAGATGCACACTCAACCTCTGACTGGCAAATTAAAACTCAATCAGAGTGACCCATAGGGGCTCCAGAGGAGTGGGGGTTGCTGTATGTCGGAAGAGGTGACTCAGGCAGACCTGCTGCTTTGAACAGGAGACTTAATTATCCTCTGATTAGACTTGCAATAAGAGCAAACATTCTGCTACTACAGGGACACTATTGGCAAGAAGTCAAGATGTAAGCATCCACTCTTTTACTTAACACACATTTCTGTGTGCACAGTGTTATGTTGTACTGTGTTTGAGCAGATTGACGAGCAATGGGGATGCACGAAATACACCAGTGATCAGAGTCAGGAGGCCAGGCCTCCTCCCTTTATTTCTATCTGCATTTAGTCCTGTCAGCAGAATTACACCCATCACTGTCAACACATTCAGCATACAGAGGGCCAGACACAGATCAGCTACACACAGTGTGTGAGTAAGAAGCACAATAAAGGAAACAATGCTGCCATCTGGAGGCATGGAGGAGAGAGAGAGAGACAGGCAGTGACAATATATTTTATTGAGTTTTGCACTTAGTTATATCCTTTTTTTTATTTTTTTTATTCTAAATACTAAGTTATCTTTAGTGTAGGATAAACAAGAATGAGTAATGCTTAGCTTAGTGGAAGAATGTGTTGAAATGGACTCAGTGGCAACTTGGCGGTGCTGGGGGCTTGAACTCCTGACCTTCTGATCAGTAAACCAGAGACTTAACCATTTGAACTACCACTTCCCCCTACTGTAAGACAAACAAGTCATGGAACATGTCATATGCTGTCTCAAAAGGGCATGTTTGTCATGTCAGAATAACGTAAAATTCCAGATGTCTGTAATATTATTCTTGCCATAACAGCTTAAGTCACATGGTACATTTGCAGCTAAAATAAGGTAATACATACATCATTCACAACTTATTGAGATTACTTTAAATCATGCCTACAGGGCACATTTTTTCTAGTTGTCTCCCACGTGTCCATGTTGTTAACCACAATAAACCGGAATTATGCTTACAGTTATATTCTGCCTTTTCCCATTGTACTTCTTCTTAAAAAAAAAAAAAAAAGGAAAAAAAGAAAGGGTTTATGCAGAATTATTTATAGTCTACAGTGCATAGAAAGGTTATAATTAAAAGCAGCATGAAACAGAGATAATGCAATTTAGGGTGGGGGTTATAATGAGGCACAACAAAGAAAAATGCTTGGTTTATTATCTTACATGGCAAATGCTAAAAATAACTATTGATGCTCTAGTCTGCATTTATGATATGACAAAGGTTATGGCAAGACTTATTATGCTGCAATAGACATAATAATATTTTGTAAAGACCGTTTAGGAATCTTTTTAATCCAGTTACATTTTGTTAAATGGTGCTTAAAAAAACAAGCCCAAAGAGTATGTAACACTTATGACTGTCAGTATGTAGAGTATTGCATACAACCAGTCATGAAACATTAAACAAGCCTTTGCTTTTTTTCAGCAAATATTTCCATGTGACTTTCCTTTGCATGTTATATCTGCCTATGTGTACAACTGTCTTAATAACTGATGATAGTGAATGACAAGTGTTATGGCATGTTTATAGCATGGTTTGCCCTGAGACTCTGGATAAAAGAAATATGATTGCATCATGCATCCTACTATTGATTAACAAAACAAAAAGAACAGTAGCTGTCCCAGAAATGTCATATTGCGTGTCAAACTCTATTTAGGGATTCATACCTTTGTGATGTCTGATGCCACATGAATTGGAACACCAGCTGTGTGCCAGGTCTTCTTATCTGTCATCAGTGCATGACCTCATTAATGCCCTTGTTGCTGAATGAACACAAATCTTTACAGCCATGCTAGTGGAGGGTCTTCCACTCCCAAAAATGTGGAGATTGTTATAGAAGCAAAGGGTGCAAAAACCATGAGAGCAATATTAATGCCCATGGTTTTTGGAAGAGATGTTCCACAATTACCTATGGGTGTGTCAGTCAGACATCCACATGCTTTTGGGACACAGAGCGTATCTTTATTTTTAGTGTGCATACTTAAGCGTTCTTCGAGTTGTGTAATAGTGTGTCTGATATATTTTTCCGTAATGTCTACGACATTTAGACCTTACTAGGGCCAGGACCTTACTAACCAGCTCAGTGGTTAAGGCATTGGACTACGGATCGGAAGATCCCAGGTTCAAACCCCACAACCACCAAGTTGCCACTGTTGGGCCCTTGAGCAAGGCCCTTAACCCTCAACTGCTCAGATGTGTAATGAAATAAAAATGTAAGTTGCTCTGGATAAGAGCATCTGCCTAATGCCTAAATGTACTAGAAACTAAGAGTTTCTAAATGCTTATAGTGACCACAGTATTTGGTCCTTGTGTGAAATTGTCAGTCCTTTAATAAAGATGTTATCCTTTCATTTTAATAGCTGTAATGCACCTTTAATCCAGTTAATCACAATCATGAAGTAGGGTTCAATAAGCAGGAGATACTATGAAATTACTAAGCTGAAGTTTATAAGCATGTTTTTTTTTTGCTGAAGGCTTGAATATAACAAAAACAGTTCTTTACTATATAGTTATATATAGTTATAGTTATATAGCTGTTTATTTAAAAAAAAAAAAAAGATCCCAAGATGGCTTCATGTGCAATAACCTCTCCAATTCAAATCCAAAATGGAGCAGAGAGCAAATGTGACCACTAGATGGTGGTCTATACCCACCAGATACAATAGTGAACCTGATAGCCTTTCACTTAAATATTCACAGATCACCCACAACATTAAAATGCAAAATATTAAAAGAAATTGTGCAGGTTCCCCTTGTGCCCCCGGGGCAGTTCTGGTCCCTTGGGGAATCACTCCACAAAACCTCTGGAGGTGTGCTGTGGTGTCTGGCACCGAGATGTTTGCTAGATCAGACCAGACGGGCTAGTCTTTGGTCTCCACAAGCATAGGTGAGCCTCAGGTCCCCATTATCCTGTTATTAGTGTATGTACTCTGATACAGCCACAACAGTAACACCAACATCAGGTGAATTGAATAACAATGATTATCATTCATTCATTTTCTATACCGCTTAATCCTGTGTTCAGGGTCGCGGGGGACCTGGAGCCTATCCCAGGAGACTTCGGGCACTAGGCGGGGTACACCCTGGACAGGGTCAATGATTATCAATGAATATTATATACCAGTAACCTGGCTAGACCGTCCCCGACGTCCCAAAACGGATATAGCACAAATTGTTGAAAAAAGTCAATGCTGGCCACGATGGAAAAGTATCAGAACACCAAGTCCATCACAGCCTGCTGTGTACGAGTCTCAGCCAGCAAAATATTCAAGGATATTAATCTGGCCTCCAAATTCCCCAGATCTCACTCCAACCAAGCATCCATGGAATGTGCCAGACAAATAAGCCTGATCCATAGAGGCCTCACCACACAAACCACAGCACCCATGCATTTATTACTGTATTTTACTGTATATTACTGTATTTATTACTTGCCAAAAATGAAATTATGGAATTCTTAGTAAATAAGATGATTATGTGTTAGATAAAAAAAAAATGTACATTTAGATGTAATAATAAAAAAATTAAAAGCCTATTTAATATATTTAAATATGTTACTTATTAACCTGTTGAAAAAAAGGCTAAAAGTTGAACTCATTGGAATAATATAAAAAGTAGATTCATACATGTTCATGCATATAAAATATCATTTATTTATTGTGACTTTGTAGACTTTGAACATGTTATCCGAATGCGGGAAATGTCGTATTTCCTGTAAGAAATTAAATGTCCGTTTAAGGACAGAATATTTTAGCCATAATAAAAGAGACCTATGTTTATGTGTGTATGTGTGTGTTGATGGTACACAGTGTCAGCGTGTGGGTGAATGTCTTTAGTGGAGCATGTTTTACAGCTGTTTGTCTCTCCAGCCTCTGCTCACAGACACTCGACCGCAGCTGTGAAGAATCCATCAAGACTCAAAGTAATGGAGGCCTGGTTCTGCTTCATTTCGCCAGCTGAGAGGTGTTGATTGGAGCTTCTTTTTTTTTTTTGAGGGGAAGAAAAGAGAAAAACAACTCCGCTACAACTGATGAATGCCTTTGGAGATAGAGAGATTACAACAGACATAGAGAGACAGATAACATGCTTCCACTGTGCTCATGTTTGAATGAAAAACAGATGTCTTTCATCCCCGTCGTTCATTATAGTTTGTGGCCACAATAACATGGCAGCCAAACAAAACGCTTTGCCGAAATTCCCTTCGCTCTGTAAAACCGTACAGTTGGCATCCCAGCACAACTGGATATCAATCAAAATGTATCACTATGAATATACTTGGTGTTGTGTTAGAATTCACAGGTACCTGGGTCGGCTCTAAATGTAATGTGCTGCTTTGTTAGCGGAGCATCACACTGAGATTCAGTGTGCCGCTGCGAGTGAGATCTTCATTAGAAACCTTCAACAACCCCCCTCCCCAACACCGAGGATTTGTGCCAGGTATCTGCTCTAACAGCCAAACATGTTGATAATTAAAGCCCTGTAATCGAGAAGTGTTATCACAACAATTAACAGCAAAAATGTGAGGGTATGAAGGACACGTGGCATCTTATTTCCTTTTTTAACTCTCAAATAAAAAAAAAAAACAGCTTAAGGAAATAGCTTAGAATACCTAAGTGTCTCGCAGTTCAAGACGTTCGGAATACTAGTGGAAAAAAGTGACAGGGGCAACTGGAAAACATTGCATCTCTTCTGCTCTTTTCCTCAAAACACATTTATCTCTCCCCTACTTTCGCCAATTCTCCAGACGTGCTCTTCTCTCCCTTTTTCTCCCCTCTCCCTCCCTTTTCCTTCCTCAAAGTTGGCTGGCTCTGCCCTCGTTCCGTAGCATCGGCTGAAGATCCAGCAAGGCCCCCGTGCACAATGAGCTTTAATTGGGTTAAGTTTGTCCGCCACAGATAACATTTCTCTTTCTGTGGAGAATAAAGCAAATTGCTGGCACTAATGGCACTGTTTAATGTAGCTCTTTTTATTATGGATGGAGGAAATTAGGATGAGACTCCCTACAGAGAGTTGATGTCGTGGGAGTGAGTGCATTGTTGCAGCTCATCAGGAAGGCATTTTCACTCGAGCGCAGTCTAGTTCTTCTTCGGCTTCTCCGTCTTTCCGTTTTACCTCTTCTGCTTTTTGAGTCTGCCCAAAATATTGCCGGAAAACACGCAATACTCGATGATCACAAGCCTGTTACGTTACATCCCGGTGAGGAGAGTCTATACTCTCTTCAAAAGTATCTGCCGAACCTCTCGTCCTTCCCTGTTTTCCTGGTTTAATACCCAGAGCCTATAAAGCTGGTGTTTCTTTGTGTAAGACTGGGGCAAGAGCCAAAGAACGGGGGATGAAAAAGGGAGGAGGGGAATTGCTATTGATGTTTTGGCACAGGACCTGGTAAGCCTAAAAACTGAAATTTGCCCTGTGCTGGCTGAATGAAGCTGCACTGAAAAGGCGTAGCACTCGTAGCCAGTGCCAAAGTAAAATACGTAGACTACAGTAGGACCTGGGTAGCGGGCAGAAGAAAATCTGCCCTGAAATATAATGTTGAATATGGGGCTAATCAGTGACTGATAGAGCAGAGGGGACTGTAAGTTCAGTCGACCGCTCAGCCCCAATCTGCGCGCAGTTTTCCTCATCCCATTTTCAGAGTAACTGTATCGCCACTCCAGTGCCTGTCTGGGTCAGTGTAACAAACTACTGTACTTTTTAAGATGATACAGTAACAGCATTTTAAGTTAAAGAAATGAAAAACAAGCAGCTTTAGAGAAAACGTTGTATCGCCCAATATTGTATCATAGTGTAACTTCGCATTTCACCTCTGATGACAGATAACTTTATGCTGCGTAAGTTAATCAAGCCTAAATACACATATTCACATTTTATATAAATTATGTTTTGGTGTCAAATTAACAAAAATTAAGTTACTTGAAGAGATGCTTTCACTTCTCCTGAATTCCCTGTCTTGTCTATCACTTTTGCACACATAGCACTTGGACACGATCCTGTTAATGAGACAGAAGACTGTTGGCTTTGCAGTATTTAAGCTAGTTATGTCTAATTATTTCCCATAAAATAGTGTATCTAGGGCAAAACCAGTGAGATGTATCATTGTCTGTGGAGGTGGGACCTGGCGGAGTTGGCGCGAGTTCAGATGAACAGAACACAGAGAATTTGCTGTAGGCAACATAAATATAACATGAACTCCCCAGGCTTGTGACAGTACAATGGGGGAGTGTTTAAGAGGGCTTTCTGGGGCTTCATCTACAATGAATACCAAGCCTAAATACAGACAGAAAGCTTGGGGGGAAAGGAAAAATGCAAGTGATCATAGTAAAATTCAAAATTTGTGAGAATATATTGTCATACCTTTATCCATCCTCTGCTATTAGGTGAAATAATAACCTATATGAAGGTCAGTTGCTATTTTGAAAAGTTCTCCCACATGGCCTGCATGCACTACATTTGCTGGTCCAAAATAGCTTAGGAAAGCCACAAATAATGGTGGCCATTTTTACTTTTCCTAAATAGCGCCAGTAGTGCTTCCAAACAGGATCACCACACTTAGACTACAGATCACAAGTATTTTCCTTTGTGACTTAATTTATTTTTGTACACATGTAACTGTTCTAAAAGCCCAGTGTCATTGTAAGAAAAGAAAAAAAGAAGCAAATCCAAGAGAAGATGACAGAGGGTGTAATCGCTTGCTATGTGATTTTACAATGCAGGTTTTTCAACTCATTCACATCTCGTCTGTCCTTGACCCTTAAGGAGCTTGTAATGTGGGCTATTTTTCCTCTTTTGTATGTATCCCACAGAAAAAAAAAATAAAGTGACTACTGCAGTGAGCTTTCACCCTTTCATACCAAAGGCCCCCTTGTCTCTCTGGGACGCCATTTCAAGGGGAGTTTAGACGAGACCAAGAACCTCATCAGTGGGGGGTCTATTTGAAAGGCCCCTCTGTGGCCTGGTGGGGGGGAGTGAGGCTCAATCTGAGGGACACCCCTGCTGTCCAAGAGAGGGAGCCCACAGAGTTATCCATGACAACCGGCTCAACGGTTTGGTCAAAGACCAGAGAGAAGAGAACAAAAGCCGTGTGCGATTTCTTTACTTTGCATTTGCCAAACATGTCCTCTCTCTCTGTCCCTGAAGTAATAATGTCTAAGACTGTAGAGGACCAGACGGAGGGATGCTGTGAGGATTTTGGGTATGCCTTAGGTAGGGTTCCTAAGAGCAAAGCCTAATCCTGCACATAAACTCTAATGTCAGCCTCCAGGGTCTCTCTGTTATTAAAAACATCCCCATGTGTGTTTTTGAGGACATTGCTGTGCCTGGACGTGTTGCGCAACATGCACATTCACAGAGTCTCAGTTGTGTAAACACTCACTGAAGATAAAATCAAATATATATATATATATATATAATTTTTTTTACACAACTGAGAATCTGCATATATACAGTACTGAAATACTGCAGGTCACGTGACATTTTAACTTTCAGTCAAGAGTAGGGTATAGCCACTTGAGAGGTAAATACATAAACATTACATAAATATGAAAAGACTCATCACTGATGGATGGCATTAATTCCAGCCTTGATTTAATATCTAGCGTTAGTTGGCTTAAACCCAGTCGAAATAGTTTTTTTTTTTTTTAAGATTAAAAAAAAAAACTCACAAAAGCATGCTTTCCATTCCGAATACATTGTACATGGCACAAAGAAATATACTAGAGAGCTGAGAAAGAAGGCTTTGGATAAAGTTTCCTCTCGACGGCGCAGTGTTGGAGTAAACCCAAGCCGGTGTACGAGAGGGCGAGGAGAGAAAGAAAACAACCCCAGAATCCAGTGCGTCTTTTTTGCTCTGCGAGTTCCTCGAAACTGCGCGTTTTTGGCCGCGATCCGAAAGCGCGCTCAGACTTCAGGCTGCAGTTTCCGCGGCCGGCCATGGCTCGGTGCTGTTGGCTCTCTCTCGCGCTCTGTGTGTGTGTGCGCGCGCGCGTGTGTGTGTGTGTGTGCTGCTGAAGCCCAGGCTGCGCGGAGCTCCCTGCGGGATCGGAGCGCTCCCCCGCCGGGACCCTACTCTCACATCCTCCCTGCTGGGACACGGGGCTACATTTCCAGCCAAGCCTGCGCTTTATTATGTGTGTCTGCGCCGCAGCCCCGCCAGCATTCGGATCGGGAGGCGGAGGGAAGACCAGAGTCAGGACAAAGAAGAAAAGGGAGAGAGCGAGGCTATAGCGGTTAACGTTTACAGCTTTTTTTGGGGGGGCATTAATAGCTTATATATATATATATATTTATATTTTTTGAACAAGAGTGAATTAAACCCTACAGGTGAGAAATAAAACAAGATGCATAAAAAGGCGCCTTAGAGAAGAAAGAGGGCGGTTCAGTTCAGTGTTTGGTTGGATCACAGGACGACAAGAAAGACGGACAAAACTGGACAAAACGGAACATCAGAAGCGGAGCACGCGGGAGAAGAGAGAGAAGACAACACGGCACTGCTCATTTACGCATCAACAGGACGCACCGCGACTTCCACCAGATTCTCCAAACGCTTTGATTTTTCTTCTTGTTGTTTTTAAAAACTCCTCTCACTCGCCTCAGGAGTGTAGACTACAAGCCGCACCGCCACGAGCCGCTCGGACAATCTAACAGGTTTGAAACCGAGCGCGCAAAGTTGCTCAAGCGCCGGAATATCCGCTCGCCATTACCCTCGGAGTGCTGCTGCTGGCTGGTCTGGTGCGACACACACACACACACACACACACAGAGACAAGCGAAGTAGCCGCATTGCAACAGGCAACAGGGACTAAAAAAAGTGCCAGTCTGTAGCCTATGACTGTTTGCAAGAAAGGATCAGAGGTCGACAGAAGCAGAAACACACCGAGCCAGAGATGTCCAGGCGCAAGCAGGCCAAACCGCGCTCCGTTAAAGGTAAGAGCTCTTGCTTTGCTTTACGCACTCGACGGACAAACCGGTCTCGAGCAAGCAGCATGACCAATGAGATTTCACGGCTAAAATTGGCGGGTGTTGTGAAAAGCTGCGATTTCATATCTTCGCCATGAATAGTACTATGATGGTTCGGAGATGCCCAGTGTATGCACAGTGCCTAAGACGACACATGAAGCCATACATGAACCCAGTGACATTTAAAAAAAAAAAAAAAAGCAAAGTAACGCAGCATTGATTTGGAATAATGTAGGCATAAAAAAATTGTCATGCATTTTCCAGTTGTTTGGTTTAGTTTGCTCTATTTTTTTTTCTATGACACTAAATGGACACCAGTTTTATTCCATGCAAATCTAACTGGTTATATCTACTACTGTAAATCATTTATCTGTGTGTGTGTGTGTGTGTGTGTGTGTGTGTGTGTGTGTGTGTGGATGTCTGCATGGTTATGGGTTATGGATTCAGCATAATGTGGCCTTTTAGCATATTAACTGTTGGCGGTCCAGACACAAATTCCAGCTCAGTACCTATTGAGTCACCTATTGAGACACATTCTTTACAGAAAAAAAGAGTTAAACTGTATAGCCTCAAGAGTATATATTTTCTATATCTTTAGGTGTGGATCTTGTACCTGGTGAAGTTGCACATTTAAAGTATAATGTGTTATATACAAGACCTTTGTGTGTGTGTGTGTGTGTGTGTGTGTGTGTGTGTGTGTGTGTGTGTGTGTGTGTGTGGCTTGAATCGTATCATTGAAATCGTTTCACTACTTTGCCATGTAAATATACACACTGAACTTTTAAAATGGTGCAACACACCATTTCAATAAACACACTAAATGTAGTGTAGATCCTCAGGGCAAAACTGCAGACGAGGAAATGAAGTCTGTTTGTTTTTTTGTTTAATAAAGTGACCACATCACATACACATCCAGATGCCTTATCTCGCTTGGGTGAACTTTGGTGAGTAAGTGGGTATAATGTTTTTCTCACCAGTGTGGGAGACGTTTACGGGTGAAGACTCAGTTGGCACAGACTGCCCCTATGGCAAGCAGATGGGCACTGTGGTGGCCATGTGGCCCAGTATGAGGACCCCCCTCCCCCAATTAATAACTCAGGTTTTGTTCAAATTAATGGACACAATCTGTGGCGATTTACAAAAAGGGTTACGTGGTTGATTCTTAAAAGAGATTCTGACAAGGTTTGTAAGCAAAATGTTTGTTAGCTAACAGACTTTAATTGTATTAATGTGTGTATGGAAGATAGAGAGAGATTGAAAATGTTTGTAATAAAAGTAAAAGAGAGAAAATTTTTGTTTTTTTGTGCTATTTGTTTGTTGCAAATAGTGAATGGTCTTGAAAAAATATATATTTCACCATCTTTTTTTTCTTTTTTGAGTGTAACCTGGATTATGACAAACCTGTGAACTATGCTGTGTGATTGAGATGGTGACCCCAGTGGTGCATGAAGCCTCATGTTTTTAATCACACCTAAATCTATTTTATTTATATGTTTTTTATTTATTTCGTAGTTAATAATCCGCTTCATTTAATAAAAACCTCAGCACAGTAGCTTAAAAATAATATCATATTGAACTTTACGTGTTGGACTTTATTAGAAAAAAAGCTCTAGAGCTTGAATAAATAACCAGAATATTGCAATAAACATTGGACTGGTTATTATTATTATTTTTTAAATAGCTTCATTATGTTCATAAATTAAATAAACCTTGTACTGAGGGGGTCCATGCAAATTTATTTTAAAGTCGAAGGGGTTCCTTGCTCCAGAAATGTTTGAGATCTGAGATGAGATTGTTGTTATTCTTGCTACAGCAGATGTGGTGTATGTGTGTGTGTGTGTATGTGTGTGTGAGTCTTTTATAACATAACCTACACACACTGAGAGTCAAAACCTGCTGTGCACTGGACCAAAAACCCATTGGCACTGTAAATGTGTTGGCCTGTTACAGTGAGTGCTTTCAAATAAAACCGTGCTTATGTCGACTCAGTGAAGCACATCAGTCATAAGCTAATTAAATATGTAGGCCTAACCGAGGCATGATGTGTCCCTATCTCCTCCAAACACCTTTCCTAATGCCTGGCAGCATCAGAGGTTAGAGGAGCATTGAAAAGTCTTAACAAATGGAGGTTTTTGTATCATGTCACGCATGCTGTTTAACACTCTCACCTGCAAGTCAAGCAGCCATAAAGATTCTGGTTTTTTTTTCTTTTTCTTCTTCGTTCTGACCAAAGAAAACAGTTCTCCGTTCATTTTAACAGCGATTACTACTTTTGTGGAAAGTCTTGCTTGCAGAGCAAATAGCATTAACAGCTATGATTATCAGTGCTAATGAGACAGATTTGGCTGCTGGGTGCAAAGAGATGGAGAAAAGTAATAGAAGGAGAGAGAGCACATGTTAGGGAAAGGGGAGAGAGCAAGCAGCGCTTATCAAAATATTATTTCTTCCAATTAATCCTGTTTTAATGTGTACGCGTACAGAGCTTGGCCGGAGCATTGCTGTTTCATATCTCCGCTTTTCCCCAGAGTGTTTCATGCATTATGTAGCGATGATTATTACTTAATTACACATTAATAAATCCGCTTTATTTGCAGGACATTAAGGGAGAGTGAGTGCACATGATGGTATAAGAGACACAGAGCCCTCCTTCCCCCCCCCCTTTCCGTTCCTTTTCCTTTCCGCATTGTTGTTTACACTCAATCAGATCAAATGATACCTTTAACCCTGTAAAAGAGAAAATCTGAGGATTGGGGGGTGTTTGTGTTTGTCTTGCAAGGGATGGACAGGGATCATTTCCTCCTGGTCTCCACAACTGTCTCCTCATATAGACTTACCCAGTCCTGAGAGCTGAAACGTGAAATCTCCAGCTTGTTCTGTCTCATCTACAAAGCTTTCAGCTTTAATTTGATGTGATTTGTAGATTTCCTGTTTGGGGGAGTTCTCTCATCTCTGCGTATAGACCATGACAGACGAGAGAGATTGTTATGCCTTATTTTCTCTTTTTTTTCTAATTTTATTCTCCGTATACATTTTTGTTTGTACAGTATGTCATAATTTTAAGAGTTAAACTCTAATAGACATCATTTTTATCCTGGAGAGAAAAAAGGTTTATTTTCTTTATGCAGATTTAAAAAAAAAACATTTGCTCTACAATAATATATTTGTAATTGGTAAGAGATCTGTATCAACATAGATGGCAATTACAAAGACAATATAATGTCAAATTGCATCATTGCAATTTCATTTACATCTGTTTTCTAGTTTTGTATTGTGTGTGTGTGTGTGTGTGTGTGTGTGTGTGTGTGTGTGTGTGTGTGTGTGTGTGTGTGTGATCTGAAGTGTAGGACCATCTGGTTTTAGCATTAAATGGCTTTTTTATTGTCACCTAGACTTTTGCAGTCGTGCAGGACTTTCATTGGTCAGCGGACTGTTATAAAACGCTGAAGTGAGTTAGCATGGAGTTGCACGGCCATGGCCAAGCAAAAAACCTCCTTCCTGTTTTTAACATCGTTATGAATTCCCGTTTTTCCCAACATGTGTGTTTTCCATTTTGTGTGCTTATTGTCTGTCTGTCTTATATTTTTATCACTGATCATAAAGTAAGTCATCCATACTTTTCCAAAATATGTGATTACTTTTTACACCGGTCATTCATTTGAGAAAAATAATTAGTGTAATTATGATTATTCATTATTTTCTCTTATTAATTATAGAATATAATGTTTACTGGTTATTTTGTTTTTTGTTAGGTAATGCTATGCAGACTAAACAAGTTGTCTGTGGTGTCTGGCACTGGGACATTGGCAGAGGATCCTTTGGGTGCCGTGGGTACCGTGGGTAGGGCCTCAATGGATCGGAAATGTTTGTCTGGCACATTCCATGGATGCTTGGTCGGATTATGATATGGGGAATTTGGACGCTGGATCAATAACCCTGAACGCGTTGCTTTGCCTAGCCCCATACGTTTCAGGCTGAGATGTACTGGATATTCTGATATCTTACTATCATAGCGAGCATTATATTCTTTCAGCAATTTGTGCTACATTGGCTTTTCTGTGGGAACAGGCTGGACAGGCTGGCCTTGGGTTCACACAGGCATAGATGAAGCCATGAGTCTGTCACCAGTTTATATTAGTCGTATGATGGCTGGTATATAATTGATAATCAATGTTATACAATTATATTTATTTATTTATTTATTGGTCTGTCCATGGCGTCCAGCACATCGTACGACAGATACCCCCACCCTGGATGTAGAAATATATATCTATAATTTCTGTAGCAGTTCCTTAAGAGATCAAGTTGCCAGCTTGATGCCCGGTTGTTATTTCCTGATTATGGGCAAATTGTGAACACTAATTTGTCTAACCTGCATGCCTTTGGACTCTGGGAAGAACCTAGAGTATCCGGAGGAAACCCACCAAGCATTGGGAGAACATGCAGATCGAAACCTGGCCCTGACAGTGAATGGCGGCAATGCGACAATGCCGCTATTGTAAAGTCATTGAACTGATACTGTTGTGTTCCGGATGCTTTCCAGTGAGCCAGTCCTAGTTGAAAGCAAACATAATTAATTAACTAATTCTTTTTTTGCATTATTTACATCAGGCATGACACATCTATTTAGTCATAGTGATAATCATTGCCTATATACGTATTGCATATTTACGTAATGTGTGACCTCCATAAGTGCTACAGGGCATCAAATGTATAAATACAGCATATTCAGATAATGTCCTACATTGTGCTGGATCTTAATTACAGTGACCTTACTGTGGTAAATTGTTGCATATTCTCCAATTTTGACAGAAACTTGATTAGTTTTAGTTTTGGTACCTGTCAATGTGAGGTCGATAATTAGTTACTTACAGTATCCATATCTGTATCTATATCCATATCTCTAGTATATCTATATTTATATTTACGTCTATCACTACACATATCAGCGTCTATCATGCGAATGGCAATATCAATATCTGCAGTGTAACATTAGCATGAAGCGATTAGTCACAGTTCAGCAGATTTTCTGTTAGCGTAATTATATCGTCCTCTGTGAACATTTTAGATTTTGTTATATCAGCATGTTACTATACATTATGTACATTCAAGTAATGAATTAGTGGCCTTTAGAGATTTTCCACGAACACCGATATGGCAGCCTTGTTTCTCCAGTAATGGGAGATGAACAAGAAAGTTGATTTTTTAATTTTCAGTGAGATCACAGCATGAGCCGTTTGTTAAACAACTCTTAAAAGTATTTCATCAAGACCAGGAGAAAATGTAATTATGCACAGTTTGACAGCAGTGGTGTTTTTTCTCGCCATTACTGTTGCAATCACGATGAGTGGCACAGTTAAAAGTACAACTCTCTCCTTCCCTTTCTCTCATGCACAATTACACACACACACACACACACACACACACACGCGCGCGCGCACTGCAGCCATAGCTTTTCCACTTGCTGAATGTGTCCTCATTGCCATTAACATTGTGAGGCAATTACTGTATGTTCTTCTTTTCCTTCTTCCTAGTTTCTGGCATGTACTGCATAAAATACACTACACGCTGTGTAAGGTGTGTACATTACCCTAAGCTGCCGTTTCTCTGCTGCTCCACAAATGCGACAATGTTCCCAAAGTTTTGGAGGCAGCAGTCACGTAGCAGGTGTTTTCCCTTCACGTTGTCATGTCAGGAAGCTATATGTACTGTAGCTGTTGTTTTACAGAGACCCCTTCAGAATGGGAGGCTTCAGCATCACTGTCATCTCCCTGGTCTCCAGTCTTTCTGCCAGCCCCAACTCCTTATCTGCAGCTTGCCTGCTAGTTTTGTGCATCAGGATCTGTCTTAATGTAGACGCTCAGCACAATGTGCCATCGCAACGGCTTAACTGTGCTTTATCAGTGAGCCTGGACTCAGTGGTCTGGAACCGTAGACTCGCTCAGGATCTGCTCTGCGTTTCTAAAAAGGGGGTGCCACTATGCCGAGACTTGCTATTAATTCTGTTTCTACCCACTTCTCGAGTGCCAACCATTGCTTCCCTCGTCCGAGGCTCCCAGAGGAGGCTGGCCGCTCTAAGACTCCGCGTGCTGGAACCCGGATTGGGCTGCTGCATTGGGCAGATTAAAATGTGCTGGAACACCATTCAGAGAAAGACTCTTGCAAATCTGCTCATTCCCGTGTAGATTAAATATGGCAGGCTGTTTCACCTAGTCCTCTGAGAATAGTTTTTAGCAGTTTGAAGGATGCATTGTGGTTTGCTGGGAATGGTTGAGTTTATAGGGCTTTTTCTGAAAAAAGAAAAAAAAAAAAAACTACCCAGAATTGGAGGATGTGTTCTAAATGTTAATCTACCAAGGGTCTCTCACAGTTCACTTTGGTCCTTTTGTGATGTCTGCTGAGGTGAGACCTGATTACTGCTATGTGTGTGTGTGTGTGTGCGTGCGCACATAATATACGTTTGCTGTAATTGTCAGAAGTGCAGGAGTATTTCAGGGGCGGATCTTCTGAGGCTACAAAGGCCTGCTAATCATAGCTACATCAGAGCAGACTGCACACTACGGCACTGAATAAGAAAAAAGAAAGTTTTCTCGTTTCTTTTCTTCTCCTCCCTCCTTCAAACCCCTCCATTCCTCCGGCTCCTCATGTGTCTGTCTCCGGGTAGCTGCTCTACGACCCTTCCTCGTCTTGCTGTGCTGTACATTAAACATAAGGAAAGGGGGCAATTAAAGTCCACTCACTCCACCTGGCTGATGCATATATTTATTGGCAGGCCTCCCTTCTGGACTGGTTCTGGGCTTGGACCCGTGCTTTTTGGGAGAGGTGAGCGGGGGAGGGGGGGGGGGTCTTCGGAGGTCATTAGTGAAGAGTGCTCAAGTTTCCGTGACCCCTGCTGACCCCCCCAGAGTCCTCGCTGACCCCACCAGCAGGCTGTCCACCCCCTCCACCGGCCTATTTGGCCTCCTCTGCCCTGGGCTTCGAGAGCTCTTCAACACCGGAGCAGAGTCTGAAGAACTGGAAAGGGAAGGTTTCGCTTCAAGCTCTTGATGTTTTTTTTTCTTCTTCAGTGTGTGTGTGTGTGTGTGTGTGTGTCGAAAGCGTGTATGCCCACGCACATAAAAATCGCCTCGGCACTTGTGGCTCCCACAACGCTAGTGCTCAACCTATTGATTTCACTACGCCTGGAAAGTTTTTTGCAAGAAAGTACAAAAGAGTTAAAACAAGCAGGAATTTATTGAATTCAGTACCCTTCGCCTCTTACTCATACACAGCGCTTGACTCTGCTAACTAGACTTTTGAGTCATTCAGTCAAGTTCAGCTCTTGATGCCAGAACATTAAGATTCACCAAGTTTTTTTTTTACAGTTTACACTGATTTATCTTATTTATTTAAACAGATAGTAACAATAAAGAAGGACGAATGGGGTGACGAATCAATTTCCGATGTATGCTAACCGCCGTTGTCTTAGCCACCTGGCAGTGCGGAAGGTGAAGTGCTATTGCTGTTGGCGATTTAACAGATCTTTCTAAGCACTGACATGACAGATGAGAGCGAAGCATGAACTGCTGCAAAGTCTTTTCAGGCGTCAATGCTAGCTGACTAGGCTTCTATTTATTTATTTATTTTTTTTACCAGAGGGATCTTTGTGTATACTCACAGACGACTTGTTCTGGTGTGTGTGTGTGTGTTTAGAAACAGCCCACTTATGTCATCTCCTAAATTGATTTTGAGGCGTGAAGCATGCTTGCGTCGTCTCGGGCCTCGAATCGGCCGATAGCGGGCTTCTTAACGCAGACAGAATTAGCGCCTCATTGTATAGGGGAGCTCCTACATGCTAGGCCCTCGCTAACCCCGGAGATAGACAGAGCCCTTGATGTCGCAGTTTCGCCTTATTTCTCTTCACTCAATTTGCTGTCAAAAAGCGAGGGCCTCCCTGCTGAGCGGAGGATAATAACCCATGCAAACAGCAGGGCGATAGTGAAGAAACAATTAAAGTGGCTCACTGTTTCAGAGCACACACAAACACGCGCGTGCACACTATATTGGAAATAATTGCATTTACAAGGCTTGCACACGTCAGCTCGCATGTGTCTCAGTGAGATGTCTTTGTGTTTTGTATGCGGGTGATTAGCAGTTAGCATGCAGGAATGTTGCAGCATGCAGAAATGATTCAGACCTGTAGATACCCCCTAATGCAATGGGTTCTCCAGGCTGAAAACCTCACCTGAAACTCCAATCATGCTTCTCACTGAAAAACAGGCAATTAATTGAAGCTTTTATAGTGTGTGTGTGTGTGTGTGTGTGTGTGCGCGCGCTCTGCATGCTCTCTGTGTTTGGGTGGGAAAACACTGAGAGGGACCAGTAGTTTTGAATGAAACATTAGAACACTGAAGCTGTGTGTGTTTGTGTGTGTGTGTGTGTGTGTGCGCGCATGTGTAAGCAGGTAACAAGCCACTACAGGTCCATTGTGACACCCTCATCAGAGCAACCCTGTGTCTGACATCATCACACTATACCATAGGGATGGGAATAACTAGGGACCTTCCAACACCATATTATCACAATACCTAATTGCAATTCTATGTGATTTTATAGATATCCCAATTCACCTCACGCACCCCCCAACCCCCGAGGTCCCCGAATTTTTTTTTTCGACGAAAACCGGTCCTCAGTGATAAAAAGGTTGGGGACCACTGGTTTAGAGCAACAAATTACCACCTTAAATGCAAACATATACTGTAAAAAAACACATACAACTGCCATACAAAGTAATCTTGATATGCACCTGAATCTACTTTTCATCCTTTATATCAATGCACCCTGCGATGGATTGGCACCCTGTCCAGGGTGTACCCCGCCTAGTGCCCGAAGTCTCCTGGGATAGGCTCCAGGTCCCCCGCGACCCTGAACACAGGATTAAGCGGTATAGAAAATGAATGAATGAATATCAATGCACGTTTTGGAATAAAATGGCATATTGGTTGATTTGCACTGATTTATCATACAACTTTAATAACGGCTTTATCCTCCTCACAGTGCATCCTAAAAAACTATGGTGGGAATACTGGACACCTGGCAGGAGCACACCCTGAGTGCGATGCCAGCCCATTGCAGGGTGCAATGCATATACACACACACATTCATTCACATCGAGGGCCAATTTAGTGTACAGATTTCATAGAAAACTTCTAATGGGCAGTAACCTGAGCTTTGAACATTATTTATGAAAGCACTCATATTTGAAAAGATCAGGGCGTTTGCAGAACACAGAACATAGTTGTGGGTTGTTTACTCTGGAAAATCTGGATTTCAAAGACATTACCAAAATGTGATCATGAGTAACCATTATTGCCAAAGTATGGCAAACTATTATATCCTTAATATGTTTTTAATAGAACATGGCTTAATTGACTAACCTGCAGGTTTACTCAGGTCATAACATTTCATCTCGACAGCACACGAGTAGGCAGTCCACAGATTATTGAGTGTATACATACTGTATCTGTGTAGGTGTACACGTATTTGTGTGTGCTTTGACTTCGCCTGCCCGAAGATGAGGCAAGGCTTCTCTCTGGGAGCACCTGCAAAACTAAACAAGGGCCAAGCGAGTAGAGCAGAATTATTAACGGCGTTCTCGCTCTCTCTCTCCCACCTCCCGGACTTGGCTTTGTTCTATCCATCCAGCACACGTTCTCCTAATAAATGCTTCATCTCGCCATCAAACGAGGTTCGAGTTGCTGCAGGAGAGGCAGAGAGAAGGAGACGGAGGCAGCGGGCAGAAGGAGAATAGCGATGGGGGGCTTGTGCACGGTAGACTTTGGTGATTGATAGATAGATGGATAGATAGACAGATGGCTGGAAGAATGTTAAAAAATGTATTTTTGGCCTGGCCGTGTTGGTTAGCGGCGAGATTGGGTTGTCTACGGATGTCTTCGGGTCAAGGAAAGCATGGCGCTCAAGTCATTATACTCAGTCTGTCTGTCTACTTCACACACACACACACACACACACACACACACACACACACACACACACACACACACACACACACACACACACCTAAACACAGAGACATGCATACTAACAGATAAGTTTTGTTATAGTGCCTCAGGCAAGTCTCAAAAATGCTGGATTTGCTACATAGTATAAAACGTGGCTTTGTTTATTCTTGTATTACATGACAGAGAAGAATGCAGGATCCACCTGCTAAACCCCAGGCTGTGTTTGTTGCCTTGGCGAAAATCTGTTTTTACGGGTGCTGCCATTGTTGCAGTGTGGGTATTTATAGGTGTTGTGGGAAAAGTTATGGTTTGGGCGCTGAAGACTGTTCTTTTGAAGTTCATGTATACTTGGCAGGAAGAACTCAGAGGGGGCTAAGGAAGAGGCAGTAATAACCATCTGTAACCCTGCATACAGTACCAAACCACAACCTGGGCAAAGCTCGCGCTTGGGCAAAAGAAGCCCTAGTTTGGACATGAAATGTAAACATGATCATGTTTCCTTGTCGGATGAACATACGTGTGGTATTATGTTCCAAACTACTAGATTTCACTATGACTACAACAAGAAATACCTTTATGTACAGTATATACTAAAAAGATCTGGATTCGTTTCCGATCTATCGGAAACACCTGCCAATCTAATCTACCAGTCAAGTGTCATTTATGTCATGTGCATTTTGAGATGGTTCCCATAGCTCTAGTTATTTAACGTAACATTTCCCTCTGGTCAGCGCAAAGCAGTCTGCCTATTCTCCTCTGATTTCTTTTCTCAATAAGGTGTTTGTGCCACAGAACCTCTGCTCATTAGATGAACAACCGTGCCATGGGCAACGTCACTGAGAGCACACTTTGGACGCGGTCTGATGTCAATATGAAGAGCTTTCACTTGTGTCTGCATGGTTGTGTGCATTTTAATACGGCTACATGATTCCCTCATTCAATCATTGCATGAGATTGATCAGCAGGTATACAGGTTTTTCTACTAAAATTTATAATATAGTATATAGTATAGTATATATATATAGTTATTCTATCATACATTTTCTTGTTTCATTTTTTTTTTCCTCAAAAGCTGCCACTTTAGAGTCTTTGACAGCTAAGTGTCATCTCATCAGTTGTAAGTCAGTTTATATAACATCTACTAAAAGAGTCAGGTGACTAATCTACTCATTTATACTTTTTGGAAAAATGAAGTATACATTTAACTCCTTTATAAGATACTCACTGAGGAGACCCCCTTAAGGGGATCAAATTCAAATTCCAATTTCATTTGTCACGTACACAACCATACACAGTATGATATGCTGGGAAGTGTTTAACCGACTGTTCATGACCTAAAAAAATGGAAAGAGGAGATTTTCCTGCAAAAACACAAGAGAAAAATTGCACCAAAAAGAATGTAAAATATAAAATCTACAAAATAACATATTCATTCATTCATTCATTCATTCATTTTCTACACCGCTTAAGGGTTGCGGGGGACCTGGAGCCTATCCCAGGAGACTTCGGGCACTAGGTACACCCTGGACAGGGTGCCAATCCATCGCAGGGCACACACACTCACACACCCAATCACACACTACGGGCAATTTAGGAACGCCAATTAGCCTAACCTGCATATCTTTGGACTGTGGGAGGAAACCGGAGTACCCGGAGGAAACCCACCAAGCACGGGGAGAACATGCAAACTCCATGCACACAGAGACGGGAATCGAGCCTGGCCGGGGAATCGAACCCAGACCCTGGAGGTGCAAGGCGACAGTGCTAACCACTACACCACCGCGTTGTCCAATAACATATTTATAGTTAGAATTAAATAAAATAATGTAGTACTTTTTTTTTGACGTTTTTATGTACATTTCTCATGAGAAAATACTTAAGTGTCTTCGACTGGTAAAAGTAAAGCGATTCAGTGCTTCAGGTCAGCCTACGATCAGAATAACTCTCAGCATTGTATTAGTGCACTCTAGACCTTTGGAGTGAGGGGGCTGAAAAGGAATATCTCTCACCAGGGGTGAAGGTCTTACCCGGTACTATGTTGCCAGAAGATGTGGAAAATAAACCGAGAAGGTGGTGCACAGTCCTGTAAATCTTATGAGTTTTTGTCTCCTCTTTACAATAGCCTTGGCTAACTAACTGTTCTGGGTTTGAATCCCAAATTGGGGTAAAAGGGAAATTTAGTGATCTGTGTAGGGTTTAGAATCACACAGCAAGTAGTGTCCGTGATCAGGGGGTTAGAGAGGGATTTGGGATTCAGCCATGTGTGAGCTTTGTATCTCTCGTTAGCTGTGAACAAAATAGCGAGTTGTGTGTTATGAAACTGTCTGAAGCTTGCACTCATGTTAACTGGCAAAATAATGTAAGATCAAAACCCAAAACAGCCGAGCCAGAACTCATAGTTGTGGCCTATGGCAGCGATGTTCATGCGCAATAAGTTTATTAAACACAAAAAGAGCCATTGTCTCTTAGGAAATCCCCACACATAAACAAGGACAGACTGGACTGGTCTCAGATGAGGGGCCGCGAACATTGCAGAAATCTCCAAAGAAGCATGATTGCTGTGTTAATCTGTCCTCCAGCGATATAAGCAAGCCACAAAGCCTACGCAGAAAGGGCCTGCGCTGTAATGCCTAATCAAGTCTGTATCAAACTAAATAATGCCTTAGCGTGAAATCGGAAGCCGAATTCAAAAAGCACTCCCCAGCTTGTACTACAGGATAAGTCAATTAAACCTCTCTCTCAGTCTCTCAGTCTCTCTCTCCTTTCCTGCCTCCACTTTTCTCTTTACCACTCTCATGGCCGAGCTCTGCTCCCATGCCCTGGTGTGTACGTGTGTTTCTGTGTGCGTGAGAGAGACACAGAAAGGAAGAGAATGACTCTCTCCTTCTCCTCTTTCGTTGATGGTGGGTATTGTCAGTAGTGCCTGAAGCACATCTATTTCTGGACGCTCCCTGAAGACGGAGCACTCCTGAGAGGCCGTCTTGCTCCTAGGTCAGGGCCGTTAAGTTAAGCTCGCCTCCCAGCCTTTGAGCGAGCGTAAATGGGGTTGGAGAGGATGTGTTGTTTTTCCTTCCCGCTTTGAAGCCCGTGCCATCGCCATCCCCCTGTCCCCCTGTCCCCCTGTCCCGTCCTCGTTTGACGGCATCATAGCGGAGAGAACGCGATTATGGAACGCTCCCCAGCGAGCAGCGCGTTCAGCCAGTGTCACGCTCAGTGACAGCCACACACAGGCGAGGAGATTTAATCGAGCCTGCTCACACTTGGTACTTTTTCTTCCTCACTTTATATCACCCTGCCTTTTCCCCTCACTGCCACTCATTTTTTGTTTTCGTACCAGTCCGTCCCTCTCCAGCTCTGCCACTTCTCTTCCTTTCTCGCGTTCGCTCGCTCTTGTTGTCTCTAGTGTGTTTCACGTACAAGCCACAAGTATATTAGAAACATTTTTCCTTTCGTGTTTGACATGTACGGAAGACAAATTTCAGATCTGAGACTATCTTGACTGTATTGGCTCCTTTTGAACACAGCAGATCGATTGTTGCACGCTCCGTGTGAGTGTTTGTGTTTACTCAGGTGTTGCTTGGTAGGTACATGTGAGTGTTAGGAAAAATATTGTTTTGGAAAAGGAACATTTCAGATCAGCTTATAGTTTATTAATGACTTTTGACACTTACATTTACAATCCTGGTTGGTTGATATTGCTTTTTTACACTTTTTTCCCCCTTTGCTTTTTTTTTTTTTTTTTTAAGCATTTCTGCAATAAATAATATGATATATGATATAGGTTTGCTCGCAAACAACAACTTATACCAGTGATGAAAAAAAATAATAACAATAACAATAAACTCATATAATACATTTATAAAAAGTAAATAATTTAATTGTTTTTAAATAATTTTTTTTTTTTTTAAATTTTAATGATAAATTACAAAATTATATCAAGGGTCTACAGTCAGTTTGTAATAATTCTAAACAAAGAAAAATATATATAATTTTCAAAAAGTGTACTATGACAGTTTATTGCATTGTCAGTATTATATTGTCATGACCCCTAACAACTTTTGCATACACACACACACACACACATAAGCATATTTTCAGATCTATAATCATTATTCTTATCATTATTTTTTTTATAATAATTAACTTATAAATTGTATATCTAAAAACTAATTTGATTGTAATTATAAGTTTATAATTTTTATATGTAAACATTAATTTATGCGTTTTATTTCAGCAAGCACGCACACACACACACACACACACACACACACACACACATATACAAATGCGGTACTCATACTCAATAGCTAGGTTTAAATGAAAGCCCTAATGTAAAAACCTTAATTAGAGTGAATAAGTAAGGAATAAAACATAAAGGGGCATGCATATATAGAAAAATAATCAATAAGGTAGTGATTTTACCGAAGAATTTGGAAGAATGACTTTTTTTCAGTTGAATGTTTTTCATGACTTGAATGATCTTACTATTTATTACTTTATACTTAGATTTAATGTGGTTGCCTGAGAGACAAGTTGTTCCTTCATCTGTCATTTATTCCTAGAAAGAAAATAATAATAAGACAAACTTCTCATTACAAAGCACTGAAAATGGAGACTCCTTCTAATAATATAAAAACACCTGATTATAGGAAAAATATTTGTCTTC
This sequence comes from Channallabes apus, assembly GCA_030522415.1. Lineage (NCBI taxonomy): Eukaryota > Metazoa > Chordata > Actinopteri > Siluriformes > Clariidae > Channallabes > Channallabes apus. The sequence goes on from CM060110.1 coordinate 28,258,748, forward strand.
ATGACACAACAGCACAGCTCTTTAATCTATTTATTATTATTAGTTTTGGGATTATGTGGAGGCATACAATAACCTGTCAGTTAACTGTTACTATAGCATCAGTAATGTGTTAAATATCGACTGAAATTTCTCTTGCTCTACTGTCAGACCTTCAGACCAATCAGATTTGAGAATACCTCTGTTCTGTGATGTAATCCGATTAAAATTCTTTTGATCTCAAGTTCTTTTGAATTCAAATTCCTTTTGTATCAATTACAATTGTTACAAAATAAAATCTAGTTGTTCAAAAGAAAGAAGTTTAATAAGAATAATCATGTGATAGTATGTTATCATCATATAGATTCGGTGTGTGTGTGTGTGTGTGTGTGTGTGTGTGTGTGTGTGTGTGGCCAACATTTTTTCCCTTTAAATACAGTATAAAAACAAGTATTAATCTTTGAAATGAAAGTAATGAGGGCATTGAATACATAATTTGCTCCCACTGGTTGAGTTTATGACCTGGCTAATATTCTAGACTGATCTTCTTACACTCCTTATTCTCATGTTAGGATGCTATTGAAATATTGAATTCATTAATTATAAACACTAAGACATGGATATTACTATAACAAGTACAAGTACTACTGCTCTAACTATTGATACTCCCACACACACATGGATATGTTGGATATGTTGACCTGGGAATGTGCGTGTTTGCCTTGGTGCATGTATCTGTGTGTGTGTGAGTGAGAAAGTCAGAGGAAGAGGGAGAGGTGACACTGCTGCTAGGGCTTTCCTCAGGAAAGGCCTGTTTGAGGCAGGAGCTCGAGCTGCCTCGCTCCACACCGCCAGGAATGTGCCATGTGTGCACCATGGGGGAGGAAGTGTGAGAGACGGAGAATGTGCATATGTGGTTTTGTGTGTGTGTGTGTGTGTGTGTGTGTGTGTGTGTGTGTGTGTGTGTGTGTGTGTGTGAGTGCGCGCGAATGTGCACAAGTCCACGCACGGTAGACGTTCAAATAAGCTAACTTTGGTTCTATGTGACTCAGATAGAGACAATGTTCTAGTTTAACCATTGATCTAATTTATTACCATTGCGGTGTGCTGTTGTTTGGTATGGTATCCACTGGTATGCACTCATTTAGTTTTTTAGTACTTTCCTGTTTTTATATGTTGTGTACTTTTCAAATTTTATGACATCATTCATTTTTATGACTTTATTTGTCCTCGTGCTTCTCCGCTCTAAACCCTAGACACAAAGAGAGCAAAAAAGGAGCACGAGACAGAAAGGAAGATGCACTAAGCTCCATCCTTGCATTTGATCATCTGTGTCCTCCCAGGAGTGTAAATCTCTCTCTTCCTGTCTTCATCCACTTTTCTCTTTTTGTCCTTTATTCCTGAGCTCTGTCCATTCCACTTGCCAGGCTGCTGTGTGTAAGTGTGTGTGTGTGTGTGTGTATGTGTGTGGAGACAGCAGCTGGACGGCTCTGCAGGCATTTTGGAGTGCTCTTGTCCTCAGAACAAGCAGAACTAGCACGGCTGCACGCCGGACATCATCCGTCTTTATTGTTTGCTTTCGCTGTGTAAGCCTTGAGCTGCCCTCTCTCCAGCTCGCTTCTGTTTCTGGCCGCCGGCACCGGTTTGCGTTTTTTAAGGCTGTTTTTGTGAGGCCGAGGGTTTTTCAGCACTGATAAAAGTATTTGGTTAATCAGCTTCCCTCGCCTTCCCCTGATCCAGGCTTTGAGGACAGGCCATTGACGCCGATGCCGCTCTTTGGGATGGGGGAGGGTGGAGGGGGGGAGGGGGATACGCTCGGATCGTAAGATCGACGTCGTTTCTGGGCAAACGTGGCGTGTGAGACACATGGATTGGGAGGAGGGACGGAGTCCAGCAGGAAATGCCAGCATCACACACCAGGGCCGGGTCTTAGAGCCCGATTGGGCGATGCTACCCCTTTCAGTGATAAGAGCACCATTAGAGCTTCTGCACGAAGACTTATCTCCAGCGATGCATCACTTCAGCTGAAATAGTGGATAGAGGAAATATGGAGACTGCAAGGTCAACAGCATTCAGATTCATTGTAAATGGGACAACTGTACCAAAGCACCATTTGTGTTCTGGTTGAGCAAAAACGATGCAAAGAAAATGATATATCGTATTTCTCTTTAGATATTATTTCCTTGCACAGTGTTATTATTCCAGCTTGTGAGATTGCGGAGACTGGCATTCACACTGTTTTTATGCTATAGGCATTATTCCCTTGTGGATCCATCAAGTGGAAATTAGGCATCATGTTCAGCTAGCACACAGTAAAACAGAGCAGCTGCTGGTCTCTCCACATGACAAACAAATTTAACAAGAGTCTGCTTATAAATAAATGCCTCGATGTGATTTACATGGAGTTTTAATAGGATATTAAGAACATTGAAAATCTTTCTTTGTTATAAAAAAAAACCCACTTCATTTGAACTGCAGTTATTATTTTGACATTCCATTTATACAGTATATGCGTATGTGTATGGGATGATATCCTTTAAAAATCCATGTACTTTTTTATTGTTTTGCATTGGTGTGTGTTGGGGAGGCGGGGGTGGCTGTGGGGACGGAGAAAGAGAAAGAAACGGTGTGAAAAGGTGTGTAAGCGGAAGAGACCCTGCGTGACTGTGACTAAGTGGAGTACAGAATTATATCATGTTCTAGCCAGCGGGAGCTGATGGGGAAAAGGCATGTGACTCTGCTAACGCGCATGATGCAGTTCAGCGCTACTGTGTGTCAGAATGTGTTGTAGATCAGACTGAAATGATTAACTGCACTAATGCACTAATGCATGCACATACAGCAATCTAAATGTCAGTGTTCTGCACGATTTGTTGCTTGAGTTAATGAGCTGGACATCATACAGTGTGTGTGTGCGTGTGTGTATGTGTGGAGGGGAGGTAAGTGTGAAAATATAGGACGATTGTAATAGAAGAAAGGGTGCAATGATATCACAAAGCTACAAGAGCGGCTCCACATGTCGAGCCAACAAAAAGGGCGTTAGGGCCAAAGCTATCTAGTGTCTAATAAATGAGCGTGTAACTAAAACCGGTGTATCATATTTGATGTTAAATTGTGCGTCAAGGTTCTGTTCTTTACCACAATACAAAAAAACACTAGAACTGAATCTTAAATGTGTTTCTCCACTATTAATGAGGTCAATAGGTCAGACGATGTGCTATACTATATTTCAGAAGAACATCTGTGGATTTTAAAGAAATTATGGTACAATTATGGTAAACAGTGATAGGAAACGTAGCTGAGAGTAAATAAAAATAAATCTGGAATTTGTTGTTTCTAAATTTATTATAACTGAATTTATTGAATATAGTCAAATGATTGAAATGATCTCACACACATACATCAAAGGAATATTTTTCTTTGATGTATGTGTGTAGAGCGTAGGCTCTACTGAAGCAGGTCCACATAGGAAATATTAATGTGGGTGATTCTGATCAGCGTTAAATTGAACTCAACCTGTATGTCAGGTCTTGGTCTGCATGGATCCTGGGCAAAATGTGTAATCTAATTCAGCATAGTTACTCACTTGGTGCTGGAAATAGTACCCTTGTGGTTGATTATGGTGGATAATGGGGCACACTCATGGAAAAAAAAAAAATACTTCCTCACTCCAATTAGTGCAGAACAACATTATGCCATCAAGATGTAGATTTATAATTAATCAAGTCTGCCTGAATGGCACAACACCTCTCACACACGTGATCTGATTGTTAAAGGTCCCATGTAATGCGTTTTTTTTTTAAACAGGTTAACGTAAGTCTTAGACATTATTCCAAAGTGTGTGTGTGTGTGTGTGTGTGTGTGTGTTCATGCTTCAGCTGAAATACCCCTCAGAAATACAGCAAGCTTTTTCAGCAATGAGCAGAAGGGAGACCTCTTCTTATATGAGGTCACAACAGGAGAAATATCTAATTGGCTGGTCAAAAAAAAAAAATATATATATATATAAGGTCAAAAAAGGTTTTCCTCATTTTTATGCAATGCAGAATACAGCTGCCTGTGTGAAGTAAAATTCACGAAAAGCGTTATGAAGAAAACTCCTGTTTGTTGTGTATGAGGATACAGTATGTGTGAGAGGGAGAGAGAGGGAGATTACTCAGGTAAGCCGGGCCTCTCTGCTCTGCAGTAAGATGGCGGTGTCTCTGGAGGCATGTGAGCTCGTGCGCCTGGAGACCCAGCCGTGCGTGTTTCCGTCACTCTCCCTGCTATTAAAAGCCATTAAGCCGTGCAGGACAAGCCAGACTTTTATCTTTTATTAATTACCTGGAAACGAACAAGACTTTCCCCTTCTCTCTTCCTCTTTTTTGTTTCCGCCTTCTCTCTCCCTCTCCCTCTCTCTCTTTCTCTCCATGGCAGAGCATGCATCAGTGTAGAGGATCCATTAAAGCATCATTAACCCAGAAACATGGCAGTGATGGACAGCGTGCTCGGTCACTTCTTCCCTGTTTTCCGAACATGCGCCGTGGCCCGCTCATTAGCCCGGCTCTTCCAAAGAAGCCGCATTTCACTATTGATCGGCGTGGTTAGATGCTAACTGCCTTTTTTTTTTTTTTTTTTTTTTTACCAAGGGGCGCGGTGGAAGCATCAGTCCATCCTGGTTTGAGTTAGAAGGTGACAGAGGAGCCGAGGAGCCCACTCGAGCGTAGATGCGCGGCATGCCTGCTAATGATCCGTAGCTCTTTTATGTATTTTTAAAGACCGGACAAAGCCGCGTGTGAAGTCTGCAGTCTATGAAATTGTTTGCGACCTGGTTCACAGAGGCAAAGCAAATTCACATCCGACGAAGACGTCTACGGGGTTTTAAGCAAAGATATGTGCTCGTAGATGGGGCTGTTTTCGTATCTTGGTAAGGAACAACCAAAAGTTTCGGTCTTGTGGGGACGGTCGGTTTGTCTCCATGTGTAGTTTTTCGATACAACCTCTATCTCTGCGTGCTGCAAGATCCACCCGGGTCCTGAAGAGTGGACGTAGACGAACCCCAGATTGGGAAAGTGGCCTTTTTGTTGGATGCGCACACACGTGTGGTTTTGTTCCGAACACACATACACACATAAGCAAGGAGTTATGAACACCTAGACCTATTCAAATGCATGGACTCAAACATGCACAGGACGCGCGCTCACACACACACACACACACACACACACACACACACACACACACACACACACTGCTGCTAATGGCTTCCAGTGGGATAGAGGGAGAGCAGGGTTTTATCCCTTAAGTGTAGAAGACTTAATCAGACAGAATGGCCCGGGGCCAGTAGCAGGCCTGTGTTGCACGGCCCTCCACACACACATTAGGTATTCTGAGACTGTTTCTCCTGCAGACGGTCTGCAGTGGAGTGGGGCCCAGGTGAGACTACCCCACTGCTCTTTCTCTCTCTCTTTCTTTTTCTCATCTCTCTCTCTTTGTCTTGCACTTTTCCCATCCCTTTGTGTTTTGCGCAACTCCTGTGTTTTTCTCTTCTCCCTTTTTGATTCTTGCTATTTTATACCTCCTACCTGTCCGCACATCTTTCCTCCTTCCGCCGTCGCTCTCTCCTGCCTTTATTTCTGGCTCAGTGTGTTTCTTTCTCTCCTCCGTCTGTCTCTCTCGCTCTCCCCTAATGCCCGTATTCCCTCTGATTGCCCGTCCCTTCCCTCACCATCCTTTGTCTATTCCGTCAAACGGTAATACGTACACACTTGCTCGATCTGACCTTCCATTGTATAGTCATTAGAGTTATGTCTGTATAATGCTCGGTCTCAGCTTCCTCCATTAGGGCTTTTGTTCATTCATTCAGATTCAGATTTCACCGATGCTACACTGACACGACTGTTTAAATAACAATCACTCCCCTCTCTGCTCGGCGGTAGTCGAAGGCTGCCTTTGAAGCCGTACCTGCTGTGGATGAGTGTGTGGGGTCTCACTGTGACAGGCAGGAGGCTCAAGTGCGTGTGTGTGTGTGTGTGTGTGTGTGTGTGTGTGTGTGTGTGTGTGTGTATGCTCAATGGAGGCTCTCACACTGTTATGCACTTATAATCAAAGTGCTCCTTTTTTTTTTTTTGGTCAAGAAATAACATCCCCTTCTTTTTAAATATTAATTCTCACCAGGCCTGTCACAATTATTATATTTTTGCTTGTCATACACACAACCGTGAGTATGGTTTAATCATATGATTCGTTTAATTTATGTCACTAGCCCAGGAGAAATGTGAGCTATGGAAGGCCATGACATCCCCGAAATCTACAGGATTATTATTTAACTGATATATTTTTGGATAAAAAACAAGCTATTTTATATATATATATATATATATATATATATATATATATATATATATATATATATATATATATATATTATATACAAGTTGTTTCTTATGAAAAATCAAAAAGTCAGAATATAATTTACTGTAAATCAATAAATCACATAGGCTGACATTTATAAGAAAGCATAAGTACTTAGTCCAAAATAAAACCCAAATCAGTGCCGGGTTAATTAGACAGACGAGTCATTAGTCGATTAGTCTGTTTCTTGTTAAACTCTAACATAGTGGAGTTATTTTTTACAACAGCATGTCCCTAACAGCAACTGCTTCATTTATGAAACTATGACATGTCATATGTAGTGGTGTAGTGGTTAGCACTGTCGCCTCCAGGCTTCGGGTTCGATTCCCCCTCGGGTCTGTGTGCATGGAATTTGCATGTTCTCCCTGTGCTTGGTGTCAGGTATTTATAGTTAATATTAATATAAATTACAATAAGTCCAAATCACAGGATCGTTCTTTCTATCAATTACAGTTACATTATAGCAGCTATATGAACTATAGTTCCCTCACCAGATACTGCTTTTCTTTTCCCCTTGAAGTAAAAAAAAGTAAAGTAAAAAAAATGTTAACATGAAATAGAAAGTCTTTTGTGTTGAAAATTTACTTGTAGGACACCAATCTAGATAACAGAAATCTAGGTACAGAGCAGGAACTTAAACGTAAATGAATGACTCCTTACAGAAATCCACACTGCAAAAGACTACTCATTTATTCTACATTTACATTTAGGCATTTGGCAGACACTCTTATCCAGAGCGACTTACATTTTTATCTCATTATACATCTGAGCAGTTGAGGGTTAAGGGCCTTGCTCAACTTGGTGGTTGTGGGATTTGAACCTGGGATCTTCCGAACCGTAGTCCAATGCCTTAACCACTAAGCTACCCCTGGCCCATTCAAGCATACTGTATATGCATCCGCCATAGCATTAACACCCCTGCATGGTGAATTATCTAACATAGATTGTCAATACATACAGTACCAGTAAAATTGGGACAGGATCATGGGCACCCAAGGCTCATCTACTGTATGCTTGTGGCCATCAATACCAAAGGCCAGCCAACCCCGTCCGATACTACAGAACAGAAAAGTAGCATCATGTAGCACAAACTGAGAAAAAAAAAGCCATGATAGAACGGCATCAGATCACCCATTGCACAAGCAGGCAAAGAACCCAAGGCCACTGACTCAGCCCCCAAACTCCTCAGATCCCAGTCCAGTCGAGCGCACATGGGACGCGCCAGACAAACAACTCTGATCCGTGGAGGCCGCACCCCGCAACCCACAGCACCCTAAGGATCCGCTGCCAACGCACCAGCGTCAGCCACCACAGCACACCCCCGAGAGGTCTTGTGGAGTCATACCCCAAGGGGCCGGAGCTGTTTAGCTCGCACATGGGGAACCGAAAATCTAATGTTAATCTTTTCAATGTTATGGCTCAATGTAATGGTGTGTAGCTTTAGGTTGTGTTAAGTATCTGTTGTAAAAGTCTCTGTGACTATAGAACTGATTACATACTAGAGTAAGCACATTTAAATAAAACTATATTGTCTACTATTGTCAGACCTGCTGTTATAGAAAATTCATCTTTACACTCCTACAGAGCGAAATAGAGAAATGACCGGCGTTGTGATATTAATGTGAAGAATCTAATCTTATAACCTTGTGACAGGCTCGGTGTGTGTGTTTAGTAGAGGATGCTTATTCGGGTCCCTCATACGCAATATATACAGTAGTGTATATATACTGTATATTATTCTCGATAACCGTCATCCACTGTTAAATAAAAAATTCTGCTCTTACTTTAAAACAATTAAAGCCTGTGTCATTCTGCCGCCGGCCGCCCGCTGCTTTTGGCGGTGAAATGTGAAAGCTGTGTTTGTCGTGCCGTTTTTGGCACACTCCTTTGATCCCTGCCCTCCTGCCACTCTCTGTGTCGCAGCGCTGATTGCATTGGTGCCGTCAGCTACACTGTCATATATTAGCCTGTGTGTGTGTGTGTGTGTGGCGATGCTGTAAATGGTAATGTCAGTGTTTAACACCGCTTAACAGAAATGCAAATAACACGGCATGCTTACTCCAACACAGCAGTAATTAAGCGAGGAGGAATTTCTAATAATATAGAAATAAATTATGTCAAGGATGTGTGTATCTGTGAAGAAGCCCTTGGGAAGAGAGTGGGTTCTTTATTTTCACTTCATGTTAAATAATAGTTTAAAGAGAGAAGGAACGAGCGCTGTCGGCGCCTGCAATACTGTCAAACGCACACTTATTTCAATTTATTTTCAACCGCTAATATAACAGAGATACAGATGCGAATACAGCGGTAAGCGTGTTATTCTCACATCTGATGTTTTGCTTCATTACTAAGTTAATGTTGTATCGTACAGATAGAGGATTAAGAGCTTTAGTTAATGTTCATATCAAACACCACCATCGGGAACATTGTGATCTCTGTGCCTTTGACCGTGGCATGATTGTGCTTTTCGGATTTTAGGAAACTGTTGATCTCCAGGCATAGTCATGTGCAGCAATAACAGAATGCTATCTTCCAAAGACAGAAATCTAAGCTGGCTGAAAATTGAACCAGGTGATGTTGTTCCAATATTATTGTTATTATTATTATTATTATAATTATTGTTGAATTGCATAGGAATGTATGTAATGATTGTAATGGTAGCCATTTCGGATTTTTCACACACATTCTAACTTTGGCGTCCAGGTAGCACAGAGCACAACAGGGTTATCCAAGGTAAATCTTCAAAAACATGTCGTAATCATTAGACTACACCAGAGGTGTCAAGTAACGAAGTACAAATACTTCGTTACATTACTTAAGTTGAAATTTTGGGTATCTATACTTTACTGGAGTAATTATTTTTCAGCCGACTTTTTACTTCTACTCCTTACATTTTTAAGCAATTATCTGTACTTTATACTCCTTACATTTTAAAAATAGCCTTGTTACTTTATTTTTATGATCAGAACGCGCAACCCCCCCAGTCGCATGATCAGAACGCACAACTCCCCCCCCCCCCCCCCCAGTCGCATGATAAAAACGCACCCCCCCCCCCAGTTGCATTATCAGAACGTGCAACCCCCCCCCACCCCCCCCATCCGTCCGTCGCATGATCAAAACACGTGAATGCTTTTTTCCCCCTCACGTTACTTTTACTTTTATACTTTAAGTAGTTTTGAAACCAGTACTTTTACACTTTTACTTGAGTAAAAAGCTTGAGTTGATACTTCGACTTCTAAAGAAGTCTTTTTAAACCCTGGTATCTATACTTCTACTCAAGTAATGAATGTGAATACTTTTGACACCACTGGACTACACACAACCCCCCAACACCCCCCTGCATTAAGTATTTACACCCTGATGCTGATTGAGGATGGAAACGGGGCTCATAAGACGTCTTCAACACTTTCGTTTATAGCACTGATAACGGATAGAGTTAAACACTGCACTGATGTAGTCCACCATCACACGTGCACACACACATACCACCTGATCCATATACGTTTTAACAGGATAGGTGGATGCGGTAGAAGGGAGATCCTGTCCCTGTATCCAGGATGATGGATCTACTGTAGAGACTAGTACACCTGATGCGGAGCTTCAGCACCGAGGGGCAGAGAGTACAGAAAATAATGACCACACACACACACACACACACACACATTCCTGAGGACATACCATTTAAAGCGACAAAGCATGTGGCTGATTCCTTAATATGTTGGCAACATTCAGTAAAGTCATACGATTCATTTTTACTTGTTGAATAGATAAGTGTTCGGCTAGACATCAGTGCAAATGAACGTCATTAATAATTGTCAAATTGACAGGATTCCCGCTAAGCCATAACCCGACTTCTTATTAACAGGAAACGTTCAAATAGCCATGTCTTTCTTTAGATCACTCCGTAAGTGGCAGTTGATTATTCACAACGAGCATGACGGTTGAGTGGCGCGCACACACACATACACACACACACACACACACATTCACCCCCTTTCTGGTTCACATTAGCCATGCTCTGTACACACAGGACATTTCAGGAAATAAACATGAGAAATAGATAAATATATCCCTCCCGCTAATGAAGGAGAGCGATTCCCCACAGGAACATCAGACAAACGCTCTTATTAGAAGAATGTTTTTATCTCCTTCTAATGATCTTTTTTTTTCTTTATCTCCCTCCATTTATCGCATGGCTCTTAGTTAGTTTGGATCATCGCTTGAGGTCTTGATATCCTCTCCACTAGTGGTTTCCAAAGTGTCTGGAGACATAGTCAGGGGTCAGTGATTTGAAAAAAAAACGAAATAAAAGTTTAAGCCAAATTGCAGCTATAAAAAATACCAGTGTTTCATTTAAAAAAATGCCACAGTGAATATTTTAAGTGCTATGTGGTTTCTTGCTGTGTGTGTGTGTGCGTGCATGTGTGTATGTGTGTGTGAGTGTGTTTTGCTTGGCCTGGTGTCCAGTGTTAGCAGTGTGTAGGAGGCCGGGGTCTGCCATGGCCTCTGGCTGCATTGTGTTTAGTCAGGGAGTCAGACTCAACTGTGTGCGGTGCTGTTGTTCTGTAGCCTGCAGGTAAACACAGCCATGAGTGTGTGTGTGTGTATGTGTGTTTGAGGTGCAGGGCATTTGTCTAGCGTAACCCCCTACCTCCTCCACACTCCCACACTCCCTCTCTCTCCCTATCTTTCTCTCTCTCTTTCTTTCCCTCTCTGCCTGACTACACTCCAATATCTCTCTTCTAATGAAGCGGTAAATAGGGGATGAGTGGAGCTTTGATTGGGGGTAATTTACCGTTTTTTCTCTTCCTTTAGGAAGACATGGCTTCAGGTATTTAGTGTCCAACTTGTTAGACATGGTTTAGGATAAAGCCGCTTTTCAGGGAGATCAGGATGATTAGGGTTCATTAGACTCGTTTTATTGAAGATTATATCACTCAGATTTGTTGCACTCCTCTTTTCAGATTTCAGATGTGAGTTCTAGTAAATCTCAAAGCAGGGAATTGTCGTCCAACTGACATGCATGGCAAAGTATTATTGTACTGTATATTATCTTAGTACTGTATATTGCATGACGGCTTAGTGGTTAGCACTGTTGCCTTGCTTGGTGGGTTTCCTCTGGTTTCCTCCCACAACTACATGACTGGTGTCCCCAAATTGCTGTCGTCCCCATGACCCCTCCCCCACATACACCCACCCCCGTCCAGGGTGTACCCTGGATTGGCAACTCATCCAGGGTTTATACGTCCTCCTGTTATAATGGCGCTTTTCCACTGCATAGTACGGCACGACACGGTTCAGTTCTACTCACTTTTGGGGGGTTTTCCACTGGGAGCAGTACCTGGTACCTGGTCCTTTTTTTAGTACCACCTCAGCCGAGGTTCCAAGCGCGCCGAACCGTTACCAAAACGTGACGTGTAAACTCTGCTGGTCACTGATTAGCCGGAGAAAATTGTCATTACTGCGTCACCGAACTTGCGACACGAGACACAACAGAACCGCTATATTTAGAAACAGCCAGCGAAGGATCGCACGCACCTTTTTGTATTAACCGTCGGCCTCTTTTGAAACAAACTCCTTCGTCTCGCTGTTAAAAACATCCACATGCCGAGAATGAAGCACCATGCTGTCGATATGCTCCATTGTTGTGTGTTTGTTTGTGGCGTGTATACAATGACGTCACGGCAGTAGCGGCGCCGCGACTAAACGACACGTGAATAATCCCGCCCGCGCTAAAGCATTACTACACTGCAGTGGAAGCGCAAACTGCGCCGAACCGAAGTGAGTTGAACTGAACCGTGTCGTGCCGTTCTATGCAGTGGAAAAGAGGCATAAGTCTCCCGGGATAGGTTCCAGGCCCCCTGCGAAAGTGTATACAGGATAAAGTGGTATAGATGATGAGTGAGTGAGTGTGAGTGTATTTTGCATGTTATCAACACTGACAGGTGAACTAAACAATAGGGATCACCAACATTACCCCAGAAAACCCTGGTGACAGGATCATAAGGCTCACCCAAGCCTATGCGGGCAGCTGCTCCAGTCCGATCCCACAAAAAAGCCAATGCAGCATAAATCCCTGAAAAACGTCAATACAAAGGCACCAGAACACCCACTGCACCACATCCCATAGTCATGTGGTCTTTTTGGCAAAGAGTCCAAGGCCGCCAACGCGTCCCCCTTGCTCCTCAGATCCCATTCCTGTTGACACCCATGGTATGTACTGACCAAACAAGTCTAACCAGTCTATGGTGCCAGCCATCACAGCACACCAACAGAATCCGTACAGAGCCCATTACTGAGGGGCCAGATCTTCCCCAGATCTTCTTCAGTTTGTGCTGATTAGTGTATAAAGAATATAACATGTAACACATATACTACTGGCTAGTCTGGGCTTGAAAGTGAAAGAGATTCTGGGTGAACAGGCAAGTGTAGATGAATTCCTTTTGTTGCTGACAGCGTCCATGACATACAGTGTGCGGTTCTTGGTCAGATTGCCTATTTGGGGGTTATACAGCGACCAAAGGATTGTTTTCTTCCAAGCTGTTGGATTGTGAAGAAAATGTGTTTGTCCCGAATGTATTATTGGATATTTATAAAATATGTACAGTTGAAAGAATTTGGATATAATGTAACATTTACTTTCTTGAAAGCACGTTGTATGTGCGTGTCTGTGTGAAGGATTATTATGATATAACATATATAATGGCATGGTTAATAGTTGCTTTGTCTGACTGACCTGGTGTTGAACATTACAAAGAAAAAAAAGTCCATCAGCTCTAATAGCAAGATGAGAAATCCACACTGTGATTTAATATCATTTGTTTTCATTTCAAAATAATGAATCAATCATGTGTTTCTGATGTGTTACGATACAATCGAATGCCCATAAAAATGCTTTTTCATGACTTACAGTGTAAAAGCGTTAAAAAGTCGTGTTCTTGCCGCTTTAACAGGTGGCATAAAGTACACAACTAGATCCTTCCGTATTTCCGTGGAAAAGCCAAAAATGGAATGAAAAGTCCCAGTATTTTCCGCAGTGGAAGAAAGTCCACAGTGTGAGAGTTTACAGACTGAAAAGAGAGCGCACCACAAAGCCAGGGGGAGGAAGGCCAAACTCAGCACAGCAGAGAACACGAGAGTGAGCGTTAACCAGAAGAGCCAGCATGGTGCCTTTCCCGAAAAATACTCCAGCAAGGCGTCTGAGTCAGCCAGGCCAGCAGAGCGGCTAGAGAAATATGGACTGTGAGGCTTTTTGGGAGTACAGTGTGACACACACACAAGCACACACACACACACAGACACACACTACAGGAGCTTGCAGCCACCAAAACCAAAAGGAAACCTGTGAGTCCATGAAGTGAGTGCACAATTTTTAACGTCATTAACAGAGTAGAAAATAAATGAAGAATGAAGCAGAAGGGACAGAGAGAGAGAGAGAGAGAGAGAGAGAGACTTAGGATCTAGAGCTGCTGCTTAAATGAGCTGAGAGGAGGTGTGCTGTTATTTCTGGGCTGAGGAACCTTGTGTGCGGTAACTGGCCGGTCCTTTTGGCCATGTGCAGTGGATTGGGGCTGCAGCCTCCTGACAGAGCAAACATGGAGACCTGTTAGCCTTGGCTTCAGTCTCTTTCACACACATACACATGTACACGCACACACACACACACGCACACACACACACACACACACACACACACACACACATAGTGCAAACTTGGAGCTGAATTTGCACCAGCCGCCCTGCTGAGCCCAGACAGGGAGGCAGCAGTGTACAGGGTCCAACAAATATGCTCCGCCGAGCTCTATGTGTGCGCATGTGTGTGTGTGTGTGTGTTTGAGAGAGAGAGAGTGAAAGAGAGCGAGAGCAAAAGAAAGGGAAAGAGAGGGTCGGTGTCTGTGTGTAATTAAGCCTATGATAATGTGGAAGGAATGCAGCATAGCTAGTTGAGACAGTGCAGTTCCTGCTTGTGTCCCCCCTCGACTCGATTCAATCAGAGCAGGAAGTGGTTTGCCGTGATGTCCTGTGCCAGGAGGAGCACATCTAACCACAGACTCCTTTAGCTGAGGCATAATCTCATCTCTCTCCTATACACACACACGCACACACACATATATACATATATATATATATTCATTCATTCAGGCCTCAGTTCCTCAATCTGTCATGCGCATACGCCTCTGTAAGACTAATTTTCATTTCCAGTGGCTAGCTTGATATCTTAATCACTACGTTCACCCCCTGCGAAGATCATTAGTCATAGTCATCCTTTCTGCTTTTACCCATAATCCTCAGAGTGGTTCTCGAACTCACAGTTGTTTGCTGAATCCACTTTGCTTCTACTGCTTGTGTGGACCCAGAAATGACCTCGACATATGTGTGTGTGTGTGTGTGTGTGTGTGTGTGTTGGGTGTATGGGTGTGGGTTTGTATTATTACAGAAATGGTTTTAATCTTTGACACCTGTAGTGGATGTATAGTTATAGCAGACAGGAATGCGGCTCTATTTCTGCGGACGCAATATCACTTGAGGTTGTGCTGTTGTAGTGAACATCGGTGTGATATTAGCACCCGACAATTAACAGGAGTGAAAGTATTTTTACATTCTTACCGGCACTACGTAGCCACAGGGTGAGGATAATAAACTATTGGGGTGGTGGACAGTCTTATAAATATGCCATATGTTTGTTTTTTTGTTTTCCACTTATTCTACTTTAGAATGTCAGATCCGTCCATTTCCAGGTTCTGAGGTCGTAGCGTTAAATGGAAAGCTAGTGCACTATAGAGGGTATACAATCCCTTTCTAGCTGAATGTGCGTCTGTGACTGGTTTGGAATATGAGTTTTGGCAGACAGCTGCTCTCTCCTCACTGACCTACATTCACTCATCCCGCGGACAACAGTTTGTTTCATCAGTGATTCTAGAACACATGTGACGTCGAGCGATGCGTATAGTTAAACGTCCCAGTGCTGTTATGTTCTATTAATATAATCAATCACGAAATGCCTCTCATCCAATCACATTACTTGGTCGGGACTAACTGTTGCATCAACTATTTAATTTAATTAAGAGCAGCTGCATTGAAGCGGTATCCATGGACCTTCTCTCACTTTTAGATTATTATTATTAGTTTTCTGTATATGTTTGATAGTCAAAAATCCTATATCTCTATTGAGGTTATTATTCTATAGTAGGTTTTAGTTTTAGTTTTTTTCTTTCTTGCTTGTGGTTATCGAGTAGAGATCAAAAATAATGCTGGAGTATTCCTTTTAATTGTTTAATGCTCAGAATTAGTCATAACCTGTGTGTGCAAGCGCGCTGCCGTGCTCAGGGGCTGTAGGGGGTTTTCAGAAGGGAAAGGGGGGGTGAGGTGTAAGTGCTCATTGTGTGCTGAGTTCGCCTGTATCCTGTTTGTGTGCCAGTGGGGCTTCCTTTCCCCCGCTATGCCCAGGAAAGCCTTCATCATCACTTTCCTCCTCTCATCTCCCTGCCGCTGTTACCTGTTTTTGCACCTCCGAAATTAGTACAGAAGGAAACAAACAAAGAACGCACGTACACACGCGCGCACGCACTCAGGCACTCAATAAAAGCCTTTGATGTACATCGAGCGTTAGGATGCCGTGCACATTCTTTCACGCCGTTATTATATGGCGCCATTAACCGCTCTACTGTAAACAAGAGCACTTCATCAGTGCACCACTTGGAAGTATAGCTTGGTTCAGTTGCAAACACAAACAATGTCTAATGTCTCGCTCTCTCTTTCTCTCGCTCTCTCGCTTCGCAGCGGTGGAGGAGGCAGACTCGGCTGAATGTGCAGGAAGTTGGGACTCCTCTGCTCCAGCAGGTACGTTCCGCCTGAAACTTTGCGGGTAGTAGTAGCGTGGTGCCTTCCAGCCAGCGCTCGCACAAACACCTGCAGTATGTCTCCTCTGACTGACTCCCACAGTCACTCCAATCTCTAATATCAATTCCACATGGCCTGTAGCCTTGCACTCAGAGGGAGGGAGGGGGAGAAGGAGGGACTGCAATCGGGATAGTGAGATGGAGTGAAAGATTTTCACAAGGCACTGGAGAGAACAGTGACCAGGTGCACAATGAGAGCGGAGGCTCCGTGGCTGCTTCCTGTCTTCGGGGGTTTTGTGAGCAGAATATGGTGGACGTATACATTCATGACTTATGGGTTCCCTTCAGCTCGGTCTTCCCCTCTGGCGAAATCTCAATAGCCTGGTTTAAATTGCGCATCGAGTCTGAAGCTCGTCTTTATCCCCAAATGAAAATGGAGCATGTTGAAAATCCACGGCAGTATATCCTCCTTTGGCGTGGAGCGTATTGAAAATGTGTTGCTGTGTATTCTATTTTTGTATGGGCCCCGTGAGTCATGTGCTGTCTCTCACTGAGCAGTAGATCCAAACGTCGCAGAACCCCGAAGAGTGATAATAGGGAAAGTGATCATGGTTATTCGATCACAGCCTGATGGGACAACTGAGGGTATTTGTCCATGGCACTTCCAGAAACCAAACAGCAAGCAATGGGCAATAGGTCGCATCCCATCGACTTGAGGGATGGGGGAACAGTCACGGTGATTACATTTTAAGTGACAGGTTTATGTTTATTTCACATTGATTTTGTTGGTGCGTCCCAATTCTGGTGCCGCATCCTACTAAGGACACATTTGAAGGCCGGTTACATCATCGGCTGTCCTGATTCAAAGGGTTCTTCAAATGCAACAGACAAATGCAGCATTCTTTCCCTTGGCAATGAAGGACGCAACAGTGTATACTTCACAGCCAAACCTTTCCCAAGATTCTTTGGGAGGTGGAAGAGACAATGTTATAAGCGTGGATGCCTTATACCTCTAGTTTCATTTTTGCCAACATCATAGCAATCATAACAGTTTGTAGCCTACTGAAGTACAGCGTGTTCGGTCGTTGGTGATAATCCAAACTTTGTGAAAGTAGCTCTTTGTGAAAGCCATGTTAGCGTAAAATTGGAAATCTCTCCTAAAATAAGCTTTTAAAATCAGGTCACCGGTCTAAGATGGTTTCAAAAGGCCTGGTGTTGCATCTTGTGGTACAGCATATGTAACTCATCACTGAACAGTGTGATTAGCCCTTAAACCCCCCATCTTGATTACATACAGTCCCAAAACACACACAACTGTCACTGGCTAATGGAAAGTTCCACTACTTTATGCATTGAAAAAAAAGTATCCTAATTTTAAACCCACCCCACTTGTCTTGTGCTTTTCTTCACCTCCAGTCACACTCGGCTCTTGACACGTGTCTATGCTGTGATTGCATCATCATTACAACGTTACCTCGTACAGCATTGATGGTGTATTGACGCCACATTAAACCGGTCTACGTGCGAGCGATCGCTCTAAAGTTGAACTCTTGGTGTTTGGAAGGTTGCATTTGGAAAGCACCATCCAGCTGGAGAGAAAGTGTGTGTAGGAGTGTTTCTGAGTTTAGGAGATAGGGTGATAGCATATGTGGCTGTGTGTGTGTGTGTGTGTGTGTGTGAGTTAGGAAGGGCTGGTGAGCTCAGCAGGGAGAACAGAGTAGGAAAGAGAGGGCCCAAGGGGGGTGACAGGATGACGTGGGCCTCTCCTAAGCGGCCCTGGGGGAGTGTGGGGGGGAGGGGGCAGTGGGAGGGGTGCTGACTGCGGTCCTGTGTGGCTACAAAGCGCTGCGTGTGTGAGATCCAGCAGGAAGGGGAGTCCCTGAGCTCTCGCTAAACAACCCCCCCTCTTTTTTTGTGCTGTTCCTCTCTTCCTCCTAGTCTTCCATCGCTCTCTTGTTTTCGTCCCTGTCGTGCCGAAACTCGCTGTGTTTCGGAGTTTTTATCGCCCCTCTTCTCCCAGTATGCGGAAGGCAGGTCCTCTTTTCTGTGCACATTTCTCCTCAAGGTTCCATATTGTTTCTTTTCTCATATTTTCTCTAACTGTCTCTCCTTCCTTTGCCCCACTTGCGTTCCTGCTCTCCTGTGTTTGTTGTGTTTGTTTGTGCTGCTGTGCCGGGGCTCTAGGGGGCTGCTCGCCATTTCTTATTTAAAAAGATAGAGGGGGGGGGGGGGAGCATGAAAAAAAAAGTTTTCCTTCCCTTTATTCCCTGCGAGATGATGTCGACAAGGACACTGACAGGCTGTTCCTGGTATTAAATTCAGTTACCCCGCTCTCTTGGAAAATGTGTGTTGAGTTGAGAAAGAGCACTGGGGGGGGGGGGGGTGTATAAGGAAAGGAGGGGGATGTAGGGAAGAGAGCAGGACCCTTTCCTACCGCCCCCTGCCTGCATGTCCCAGGGGACGTGGCTGAGGCCTTTTCCCGCTGGTGGAGAGGACCGGAGGTGCGCCCCTCCACCTCAGCCTTCCATCTCTCTCTCTTTCTCTCTTCATTCCGTGCGCCCTGAGACAGAAAAACACGCGTCCCTCCCAAACCCAGAGGGGGAGAGAAGGGAAGGAGAAAAAGCAGAACGTGAGCCAGGTCTCACACTGGAGATTCAGATTGAGGGAGAGACAGAGACAGTGGGGGGGTGGAAGACGAGAGAAAAGAGAGACCTTGTAGAGAGAGAGACGCAAGATGTAACTTTGTCATATATCGGAGGGGGAAATGTTTTTAATAGTTCCATCAAAGCTGTGAAGTTAAACATTGCATTTTTCTTACTATGTGACGAAGTGCTAATGAAGTGTTTTTACACACACACACACACACACGCACACGCGCACACACACACACACACACACACAAGCACAATTGTAGTTTAAGAAAACAAACCGAATGATTCACAAATCTTTGAGAAAAAAAACTAAACAAAAACCCTTCCATACACATGAACCCTGTCTGAGCCTGTACGTGTCCCCGACTGTGATTCATGATGGAAAAAGGCTGCTCATATCCCCATGCGCAGGCCAGTAGGGGCTGTAATGGATCTGAATTGAATTATTTTATTCACTTCCTCTGGTTGTGATTGGCCGGCCGTCAGAACTTCTGCCACATCAGGTCTGGGTTTCACCAGCCTCTTTCTCTTAACTGGGCGAGACGTTGTGACCTCAGACACATTGTGAGCTTTGGAGCACCTGCGTGTTGCACATATATGGGCGCGCTGTGCTGGCAGAGGCTTTATTTGGCAGCGGGGGGGAGGGTGCAGAGCCAGGAGCATTTATGAACCCCTTAATGGCTCATACTGTCAAATCCTGCACATAATATAACGGTGAAGGTTGTATACAGATTGTGTGTGTGTGTGTGTGTGTGTGTGTGTTTGAAAGGGTGAATGTATAAGTGAGATATCAGTCGGTCTCGTGGCCATACACGCGCAGCGCCTCTCTGGAGTGTGTGCTGATCATGAGCCAGGCAGCATCTGGGGAAGCTGAGCTCTGTTTTTATTCCTCTGAATTGAGAAAGGAAAGCAGAGGAGAAGAAGAAGAGGAGACATGATGACCCTTCTCTCTGGTCCTCTACCGATTCAGCAATGCTCGTCTGCTCCCAATGATGCAGTGGACAGTTTAGAAAAGAGGACACGGCCGAGAACTCCATTTCCCTCTCTCTCTCTCTCTCTCTCTCTCTCACACACACACATACACACTCTCACTCTTTCTCTCTTTCTCTCATTTATCTCCCTTTTTTTCTCTCCATCTTCTTGCATGAACCTCTGGAGGTCCATAATATATTTTTAATTTCCCCAAGGCAGCCACAGGAAAACAGTTCTAATGTGTGAAAGGGAGGTGTGTGTCTGGTGTGCATGTCTGTATGTACGTATCAGCGCTTGTCTCTCTGTGTTTTTGTGTCGCGTGTGCATGCGTGTATGTGTGTGTAAGCCCGTCTTGTGTGTCTCATAAAGCCTTGGCCCGAAACAGGTGACAGCATCGGGGAGCAGCTGTCATCCCGTTCGTGTTGTGGATGTGCGCGTGTGATTTCTAATTCCCTTCCTTCCATGACGCTCTCTTTCATCATCCCTCCTTTCTCCGCTCTGTCCCTTGGGGTGCGAGGGCACTGGGTGCCGGACCCTCGAGGGGGGAGAGAGGCTGGTACAGTGTATTTTTCGGGGACGCTATTGGTGGAGGAGGATGCTGAGGTTCCCCGAGGGGGTACATTGTATTGTGGAAACATAGCAAGCGCAGGCCAGTAGAGCCACAGTGAGGCCTGCTTTAAATAGGTCCCTATGTTTACTGTGTTAGGGCCTGCACTCTCCAGAGACACCACACACACACACACACACACACACACACACACACACACACACACACACAAAAGCATCTACCCAGTCTGCCTGCACCTGCTCAAGTGCTGGGCCATCAGGGGCCCCGTACCATCTCACTCCCTAGTGAGTAAATACCAATCTAAGTTTAAAGAGATAATCAGGACTTTTCAGGGATGAAACACATAAAAAACAAGAATCAGTGCAGAATTATCTCAATCAACCATAACATTGAAACCACCCAGGTTTTGGGTGTGTCACCGGGGTGACTCTGGCCCCTCTGCGCTGGGCTTCTGTACTGTGGCATCTGGCACCAGGCTGTGGGATGAGGCCTCGGTCGGTGCATTGGATTTGTTTGTCTGGGTGCTCGATCAGATTGAGATCTGGGGAGTTTGGGGGGGGGGGGGAGCCTTGGGTTCTTGGGTATTCTGCAGCCTTTCTATTGTGATGAACTTTTTCTGATTTGTGCTGCATTGGTTTTACCATGGGATCGGACTGGACGGGCACGCCTTGGGTGACCATGACCCTGTCGCCAGTTTGCTGATGGACAGTTGGTGATCAGTGTTGTTCAAGGTGGTGTTAGTGGCATGTCTGATCATGTGTCTGTGTATATATGTCTTTTTGACACGGAGGAGTTCAGAAGAGACGAATGCAGCCTTTTAATCATAATAAAATATCACAGAAATATCAGGGTTATGTTTTGTATTATATTATGTTAACCAATTATATTTTGACATCTGACATCATTCAGTATCCCACAGTATCACATGAATCACAAAATCAGCATCACATTATCATACGGTACGTCCAAACCCTAATACACGAATCAGCACATTGTTATTAACGCAATGAAGTTCATGTGAAAGGAATGTAAGTGAGCTTTATAAGCAGTCAAGAGAAAGCTGTTTCAGAGACAGGACAGGTAATGGATTCAGACAGCTGGGCTGTAGTTAAGTGATGAGATCAGACATCCCTAATCGAGCACGGAGAACTGCATTCATCTGACTCATGTCCTCGAGGAAGAGAGGAATTCTTTGTGTTTGTAGTGTGTTAACACACTCTTACCCCAGCTGATCCATTTCACACTTGGCTCATGACTGTGTATGTGTGTGTGTGTGTGTGTGCATGCGTGCGTGCGTGAGGGGGGGGGGAGAGAGAGAGAGATGGAGTTGAAAGGCAACCTTGTAGTGTAGATGTTTTTGTATGAGAAAAAAGAGCAGAGGTCTTGTTGAAGTTGGAGCTGATTTTTTTTCCAGTGTAGAACACCACATTGATGGCTCTTCTTTCTAGAGTACCACGTATAGGTGATGTGTGAACGCAGAGAGGATGAGTGGATGAGCATGTGTCTCATTGAATGTAGCCCTGTGGGGGAATTGCTCAAATGCATTTTAGATGCTGTACATAAAACTCCTATATTTTTCTCCCTGTCAGTCTTTCTGGGTCTGTCCAATACCATTCATGGATCATGGTCATGATCTGCCTGCCTCATGTCTGAAACGCTGGCCTCCCAGGAATTCCTTTAATGGTTCAAACACGTTTAAAATGCTTGAAGCGGGGGGGGAATGCCCCGCTCTCTCATTAACACACCTCTCTCACTCGGGATGCGCCTGTAATGCAAAGGCAGATGCATCTCTTCTGTAAGATGGCGATAAGTTATGCGTCTATTTTCATAGATCAGGCGATCCACTTGCTGAATGGTAACAGTGGGCACTGAGCCACCTCGGCCTTGGTGGACATTCCTTAAAACATTTGCATCATTCAAATGTTTTACCGTGGCTAAGAGACTCATCACCGTACTGTGGTTCTGTAAAGGTCGGTTTCACGACCTCATTCATGAGAAAGTTCAAGTCGCCGGTTGAATTAAACGTCCCATGTAAAGTAATTTGGCAATTTTTATTTCTCTTACACCGCATTTTTTTTTTTTCCAGTGTCAACATTTTTTATTTATTAAGTAATGTCTCATTGTACTTTTTAATCTTTTTATTGACACTTTTAATGTTGTGGAATGTTTTTGGGGATTTCTTATCGTCGTTCCTCCCCTCAGTGCAGAGGATGCTTCTCAGAGTCCGTAAAGCCCAGCGTCGATCCGACGCTAATTATTTTTCTCTCTCTCGCTACGGTGGCAGCGCCGCACCGTAAAAAAAAGGGAGGGGGGGGGGGGACACATATCAACCTAACGAGGGGTAATTAGCAGGTCCCTGCAAGGCGGGGCTGTGCTCAGCTACACGACTGCTCTGTGAATTCTACTAATTCACTTCTCCTCATCTAATTACCCCACACAAACATGGCTGTTTGTCTTCCCTAAGAGAGACTGAGAGTGAAAGAGAGGTGGTGGATGTATGTGTGGATGTGTGTGTGTATGGTGGGGGTGTTTATGTGGGGTAACAAATTCCCTCTTCCCAGTTCCCTCTACGCGCTAACATGATATTACATTTTATGTAAGCTAGGTATATAAAAGCTTTATTACTGTTTTTCTCACAAAACGAAAAATTCAAAGGAGTATAATTGTAACGTAATGGACCTCCTTAATTGTGCCATTAATAATAATAGTAATCTGGCATGCTATTTGATGTGTACCAGTAATCTTGTATAGTTTGGTGAAGCATATCATTTAAGGAGAAAGAAAGTGATCATTTCCAAAAACAAGAGCCAATATTAGTTTAATACAATACACTCTAGTCCATCTGTTTTGGAGCAGATGCCTCACATTAGCGTTGGCTCTGGGTCTTCAGCTTGGTGTAAATCTTGTACGCTGCGTTGATATATTATACATAACGAATATGGCCCCTCTGTTCAGAATGGCTAGAGTTGTATTCGCCTAGTCTGAGAGCGTTTGAAGTGTATCTTTACGTGTCCTGGGGCTGAGATGTCCACGGAGCAGCTGGAGATGATTCGATTATACGCTTTACTCAAGTGTAATGCAGTCGTTTGAGGGAAATCGCTAAACGAGGTTTAGCCACATGGACGTTCTGGCATTAATTTTGTTTAGATTACGTGGAGAACACCAGATAAAACTGCAGATTAAACGTGCTTCCTGTTTATAAGAAAACAAGTACGAGGAGTGTTCTGATCTGATAATAAAGCAGTGGATCAGTATCGGACCAAATTAGAGTTTTTCCTGATCCAGGACATGGGCAGATTTTATTGACGAAGGAACACCTGACGTAAATGGTTTTAAAACAGAACTTTGCAGAGAGCTGTTAGATAAGTGTGTATGGTACTGTATACAATGGAAATGTAGTCGTCCAGTACATGGTATTGGTGCTAAAAAGTGCCTCACTTATGTGAAAAAGTGAATTTTCAGATAGGATCATGTAACACCATTTTTCATAAAACTTTACGCTGCTTATATCATGATACATGTCTATTTTTTTGTAAATATGCATAAACATTATTTTTATTAGATAAAAAGAAACTCATTTGCTAAATACAATTTCATGCCCTTTTATATACTGTATGTAACTTTTTTTTATTCAAATTTTTTTAATAACTTTAATTGTCATTCAGATTAACCTTGACCATATGACCAAAAGACAAAAACCTGAAAAAGTGTATCATTCTTAAAGGCTAAATTGCATGTGCAACATGAATTTGACATGGTTAAACACAGATTTTTTGCTTTTTAGGCTTTTACCAATAACCAGGATGCTTTCATTTAAGCAATCACCGTCATATGCTTTTTCATACGCATTCTGATTCTGATTCATACACATTCACATTCCATACAAACTTAAATAATTCTTTTGATTGTGTAAAGCTGCTTTGCGACAATGACAATTGTTAAAAGCGCTATACAAATAAAATTTTATTGAATTGGATACGCTCAATTTTAGTATGAATACTCATAAAGAAATATGAAAAATTAGCATTTTTAATTATTACTGTTAAAAGCAAGGCAAGATAACGCTGAAAAAATATCTACATAAAACATCATCTCTTCAAAACGACTGATAGTTCGAAATTTGAAATTTCACAGAAGCAAAATTGGTCACTTCACTCGAGCAAACAAAAGTAATTACTCAAGTTAGAATAAAACGTCGCTTGCTTGTGTAAATACTTTGCATATTTGTTTTTTACATGTCTACAGTTGTTCTTTTTCATATTGTCTTTCATGCGCAATGCTGAAGTGCACACTAACCTAATTAGCATCTGTTTATAAAAAAAGGTAACATTAGGTGGAAGGCTAACTTAGCCAAACACTGTTACGGTTTGTTAACTAGCTAGTTCATGTTAATGCATACACACCGCGCGTACACATTATCATGAGTGTTAGCTATAAGGTGTAGGAGACACTGAACTATTATAGCTAATATCATATTATAATATTATATTTAAGCAATATCTGTAAAACATTAATGCAATATATTATGTTTAGTACATATAATAAACATTAGCCTTCCTAGCTAGCTAGTCTTGCTTACTTAGCTTTAAATAGCTTACATTTTTATATACATTTATTTTTCTTTATTTTACTCAAATGAAAAAAAAAGTAAGTTTTATGATAATTATTGTCCAAACCAGTCGATCATGTAATAATAGCTTTAACTAGAGTACTTGCAGTTTAATATAACTTAACTAGTTAAATATTCATATATCCTTTCTCATATTAAACAATGAACCTTAATGACATATTATAAAAAATATAACATACCTAATATTTAATATTTAATATTTAATACATTTAGTATTTGTTTTAAACCACTGCAGGTGAATATGCATGTGTGTGTGTGTGTGTGTGTGTGTGTGTGTGTGTGTGTGTGTGCGTGCGTGTGCAAGCTCCTGGCACTGGGACGGGCTGTGACTCAGAGATAATGGCCGACTGCTGAGAGAGGGCCAGGGGCTCCAGCTGGCTGAGGGAACCGTGAGGTGATCTGTGGTGGGGTAGAGGGGCTCCTATGGGACCCCCGCTCTCTCATTAACACACCTCTCTCGCTCGGGATGGCCAGCAGCACACACTCCACTGTAAATTAGTGATTAAAACGCACTCAGACACAGACACAGTGGAGGTATGAGCGTGAATGTGTGTGTGTATGTGTCTGTGTGTGTGTGTGTGTGTGTGTGTGTGTGTGTGTGTGTGTGTGTGTGTGCTTCATTGTTCTTTTCTCTCTGCGCCTCGTTGTGTCACGTCAAGGTCATTTAGCTTACAAGCTGATGTGGGAGACTTTCAACACCTGCTTTGATAAATGATTGTGTCAATCAAGGGCTTGGCAACTTGGCATACTGAAACATATCTGCTAAGCTGAGCATGCTCCTCCTCTTGCTCACATACACCCTGACTCTGTGTTTATTCCAAATAAAGGCATGTGGCATGTGTGAGACTGTCTGTCCTCTGCTGCCATGTGACATGGTGATGGAAAGGAGCAATCAGAGAAAACCTAACCATGCATCCATCTCCTTCAACACTTTAAAAATCATTATATGAGCAGTGAGCAAGATAAAAGAAGATAAAATAAGGTAGCATTCAGCTTTAGACTCTGTAGGTTAGAGATTCCAGTGTTACAGCAGCAGACAAAATACTATTAAGCCTTAGGAGTTGTGAGTGCGGGGCGTTCCATGTCTCAGGTTATGCTTGATTCTGAAAATGGCCTTAAGGATTCGGCCACATGTACACAGGTAAAGGTATTTCCTGCCACACTACGACAGTGTTTTTAACAATGGAAATCATATATTTTTTAAACAGCTCTCTTAGGCCTCGTCCACACTTACATAGGTTTTTTTTTTTTTTTTAAATCTAGGCATGCCAAACACTCAGACAGCGATATATTGACGTGTTTGCCAATCAGAAGTCTGCAATAAGTTCTCACTGAATGTCATATTTGTATATCATGTTCACTGAAAGAACAAAAGAACACTCAGGAAAACACTCTCTTTTAAACGTACAGCACTGTTCAAAAATAACACGTTTCTCAACAATCAACAGTTGACTAATTATTGCGAATTAGTGAAAACCAGACACACATTGCTCTGAGTTTAAGCTGTACATATAAACTAATTTGATTGCATGCAAAGCAATACGTTTTAAGCAAGCACGTAAGTAGCCTGGCTAGTAAGGATAGCTAAGCTAAAGTTATATTACAGCTGGGGTAGTTAAGACATTTTTAATCGGTTAAATTCTTTGAACATCAATTAACGATTAATCATTAACATCTCTAAAGGTATTGAATGATGATGTTTGAAGCTATATTGTTAAATGCATTGTTTCAGTCCACATTTTCTATCCCATATTATTTGATTGTTTAAAGTTAAGTGGTTGTGTTTAAAGCCAGTGGTCTAGAGGATAGTTTCTAAAAAAAAAAAAAAAAAAACCTCTCAAACTCTACACGGCGTGAACTACATGCAATTTTACAGGCAATTTTAATTCTTGGAATGGGGCACCCTGGGCCACCCTGAAAATCAACTTTATCACCCAAGTAAACCTAAATATGGAGATCTTTTCCGCATATAAATATTGACTTGATATTACTTTTGACTTTTAAATCAAGTCCATCAACTCTGAATAGCGCACTTTCTTAGACGCTGCACTTCAGATTGGCAACTATGTATAAGCTTTAGTTCTCATCTTTTGTGTAGTTGATTAAAATAAAAAATACACATTTCTGTAGCAAAAGCAGATTATAATGCTTTGGTTTAACATTAGAGTCTCTCCCAGTCCCTGCTGGACATTGTTGGTGTACGCATGAAAGCAGATAACACGATGCTCCACACGTGGGCTCGAGGAATATATCAGCAGACATAAAGAGGTCTTATTTATCTGAACAGCTCTGAATCATTTGTCTCCTCATACGATTCTGTCCTCGCCGAGCCCTGATTTCAGCGTCACCTGTAATAAAAATCTGCATCTTTGAAAAATCTTGTCAAACCAACTGTTTACCACAAGCGTGTGTTATATGACGTGTGTCTGGATGTTCATTTCCTGGTTTAACTTTACACAAGACACTTAACCTTCACCTGTTCTCGACCTAGTCTTTGCTAAAGATTCACATTTCAGCAGTTTTCTTTCCCTCCCACAGACTGATAGTGTGTGTATGTGTGTTCATATCAAGGCCGCGGCTGGAGCTTGGAAGTGTGCAGCTGGGGTGCACGACACATGTATATCAATCCGTGCACGCTGCGAGAGATAGACACAGATAGAAAAAGAGAAGGAGTGAGGAAAAGAGAAAGCTATAATGGTAGTCTAAATGGAGTGTGTTGTGGAGACCCCCTCATGAGACCACCTCCCCCTCCGGAGAGGAGGAATGCTTACTGGAGAGAACGGGGGGGGAATGACGACAGGCAGGAAAATGGAGGTGAACCGGCGAATAGAAGAAGCGTGAACAGAGAGAACGTAAGCAAGTGTAGCGTTTACTGGAGGTGTGTATGGTTCAGAGCGATGTGCCAGGAGCTTTTATATCCCGCCTGCTGTCCTGCGGTGTGGAAGTCGTACGAGCCAGGCTCATTTCGGATGAAAAAAGATGGAGGGAGGAGAAGAGGAGAGGTAAAGAGGGCCAGAGCAAGGTCCCATCTGGCTCCTCCCTTGTTGCCATGGTAGCAGGTTGTGCTGGCATGTGCCTCGGTTGGCAGTGCCCATACCTCTGGCATCAGGGTACCTGGGGGAACGATGGTGTGTGTGTGTATGTGTGTGTGTGTTTATGTGAGTGTGTTTCTATGTGTGTGTTTATGTGATTGGACAAGGAGATGGAGTGAGAATGAATTACTATCCATTTTCACCAAGATTAGAACCTCTCATGGATGAAATAGTACAGTTAATGTACCTTTGTATATGTGTGTAAGCAAGTGTGTGTGTATGTGTGTGAGAGAGAGAGAGAGAGAGAGAGAGTGTAGTGCAGTGTCTAAAACAGCAGCTCAGGACCACTATCAGTGTAGTGTCAGTTAGGGGCCTCTCTCCTCCCTGTCCAGACGGCATTCTCACGACTGGACAGATGGCAGTCCACATACTCCCGCCTCGAACACACACACGCGCACGTGCATCCAAACGCTACCTTCACCCCCCCCTCAAACCCCCCCCCCCCCCCCCCCCCCCCGGATGGATGGAGAGAGAGAAACTAGAGCACCTCAATACTCCCCCCACTCATAACACCTCTCCAGACCCCCACCCCATCCCCCAGAAAAAGCAGTCCAAACTGGGCTGGAGCCCAACGTGAGCCACTGGGTCTGGTCCCGAACTCCAGGCTCCATTAGCGATTAGCGCTGTAGTGTAGAGCAGTGCCCGGGCAAATTAGAGCTGCTGA